>SNQJ01S0003794.1:172589-221964 GCA_010110895.2 Picea sitchensis | reverse complement strand
CCAAGGTTTGGTAGTTGGTAGTGATTTTTCCCAAGGTAATCATCCACTAAACTCCTAACACCACATATGTGTCTGATAGGTCAACCACATAAAATGTGTCTCTCACTGTGTAGTTTCCTAACTTCATCTCTAAGTTTGGAACTATGTCTAGACACTCCACTGTGTGGCCATCTTCTACCGCAACATCAAACCCCTCAAACTCCTTTCTCTGAAGTGCCCGTGTCGATACTAGTGAAGTGTCGATGAAGTTGTAGGTGGCCCCATCATCTATTAGGGTGATTTCCCATTGCCCCTGAATAATCCCTCTGATATGGAGGGTATCATACCTGGGAACACCATAAAGGGTTGCCATGACTCCTCCCCTTGCTGGTTTCCTCCTGTTAGCTTGTTTTGGCAGTTGTGGGACTACTGGAGGATGGGCTCCTATCGGTGTCGGTGGTCTACGGGGAGGTTGCTCCTCTATTGGTGTTGACTCCTCCTCTGAACTAGTGGATCCATTGTCTTGCTCCTCCTCCTCATTATCCACGTTGTTTGTTGCTACCTCAATATAATGAATCTCTCCCTTGCCCATGCACCTGTGGCCTGGGACCCAAAGATCTTTGTAGCTGAAGCAAATTTTCTTCCTCATAAGCTCTCACCTAGTCTCATCACCCAACTTCTCCTTTCCCTTCCATTCTCTCTAGAATGGCTTCCTGTCTCGATCCCTCTGGGGCACAAATGGTTTGGAGAAAGTTTTAGTATTTGCCACTGAGTTTGTCAGATATCGAGTGTGAAGGATGGCATCTTGCAAAGTGGGAGGTCTGTATGCCTTCACCCATCTTCTCAAAGGATCTGTGAGTCCTTTTGTGAATAGCATGATCAGCTTGGGCTCTAATATATCTGTCACTGCCACGGCTACCCGCTGAAACTCTATGATGAATGCCTCTGCTATGCCAGTTTGTCTCAATTGAGATAGATCCTTGAAATGTATCTCGGGATCCTTCCTGTCAAACCTGTCCATGAGTCTATCTGTAATCTCCCTATAGGAGGTGATACGACTGTGACCCAATATCACCAATCCATGATACCACCACTCATGTGCCTCACCCTCCAAGCGTAAGGTTGCGAAACTTATGGCCTCTATCTCAGTCATTTGGTTGAGCTTGTAATACATGTCTAGCTTCTATACCTAAGCTTTGGCGGTGTATTTGGATGATCCGTCGAAAGAAGGGATGGTGAGTTTCCCAACTTTTCAGATGAAATCAAGGTTATGCCCCTGCTGCTGTTGTGGTCCTTCCCTTTGCGACTCTCTGGGGCAGTTCTTGAGTCTGAGTCCACAGTACTTGAATAAGGTCATGTCCTGATCGAAGTCATGACCCAATTCTGTATACTCCCTCCTATACTATGTAATGTCATGGGCATGAGTGGGTGGTCTCTATGCTATCGGTGGTGGTGCTACTATCGGGGGTGCCCTCTAGAAACTGGGAAGCAAGGGTCTGGGAATCCTACTTGCAGAGGTGTATGTGTGAGAGGGTGATTTGGGTCTACTTCCTACTCTCGAGTTCCCCTGTGATGCATGCGGGACTTGTCTATCTAGGGTGCCCACTCTAGCTAATCTATCAACCACCTGTGCTAAGGAATGAGACATGGTCCGTTGACTAGCTAACATATCGTTGATAAACTACATGAAATCTACCTCTGGATCTATGGGGGCCTTGCCACTTCCCTCTGGTCTCTCATATCTGTCTCCTAGCATCCTCTCTACCTCATGCTCAATCTCATGCTCAACCTCATGCTCTGCCCTTCTCTTTGTTTCTTTGTGTGCCTCTTCCTCTTCCTCTGGGCTAGGAGGAAAAAGGGGAAAATTAGGCCTATGCCTTCTTTCCTGATGCCTGTTGTAAGTGACATATTCATCACCTAAGTGTTCACAGCCCTATGGGTCTTTTTTTGCACTCATTGTCTTTAGTCATAGGCTGGCAGGACTAAAGCTCTGATACCACTGTAATGTTCCCGACTTGGCTAGTCTAGGAAACACTGCTAATGTGTGTGTAAGATCCAAGGTTTACAACATATAAATGATCATACAAATAATAAACGTGACAAAGGACTGCAAAGTTTGTATTATGATATCTCTGTGGATTACAAAATCGTCGAATGTGGCTGAATAAACTGACAATACTTGACTAGATCAACAGACAAAGGATCTTAGCTAGAATACAAATAAGCAACTACGACTGAATAAAATAACAACACTCGGCTAGATCAAAAGACAGAAGGATCTTAGCCGGAATAGAAATAAGTAACTAAAAGATAATACTTGGAATATGGGAGCACTGTGGAATCAATGAAGAATGATGGAAGACCTGGATGATCTTCCTGATGACTAGGGTGTGTCTTTCAACATCGAAATCAACCAATTGGTGTCTTCCTCCTGGAATACACTGAACTATCTCTCATGAGATGCGCCTCTTCTCCTCAATGACAAATCATCATCTGCATAATGATGAATTAGGTCGCCGACCCTTCCTTTATAGCTTTCCAAAACCCTAAATCATGCTAAAACCCTAATTCACTGTTGATTTCCAAAACCCTAAATCACTGCTAAAACCCTAATTCACTGTTGACTTCTATTTTTAGCTCATAATGAATTAAAATCGCTTTTAACCCTTTTTAGCTCAATGTCACTTTCCGAATATAACACCTGTGACTGGAATGACCTCTAGTAACCTTGTTTACCCCTCTTTGGCCCTAGTTATAGTCTAACGGGGCGGTTTAGACCATTAAGCCTCCTCTCTGGAGCTCCTATTTGGAAAGGGACATTACATAAATTGGCACACAACCCAATTTATCATGCCAAAACCAAGCATATTGAAATTCAACATCATTTTATAAGAGAAAAGATACATTCAAAGGAAATTGACTTGATTTATTTTAATACCACTCATAATGTGGCTGACATCTTTACCAAGCCTCTTGGTAAACTTAAGTTTGAAATTTTTAGAAGCAAGTTAGGTGTCATAGAAAATCCGTTTCTCCATTAAAGGGGGATGTTAGAATAATATTGAAACGTCTTTCCCCTGTTTGTTCTACCAGAATCTCATTTTAGATTATAAGATCCAGAAATAAAGGATTCAGTTCCTGGTTTATAGGTGAACGCTCTAATTATAAATGTACCTAGTTTCCTTCGATGAAATCAAGTGTTGTGAGCTCCGTCTCACTTCTGTGTGACGTTTGTGTTAATTTTTAATAGTACTTTGCCTTTTAAATAATAAGCTACCAGTTCTTTATCCGTGGGATGAAATCTAAACCCCGGAGGCCAAAACATCGGAGCCGTTACAGCCAAATTTCTACCAAATTTCAATGTTTCACCCTACACAAATGCAAAATCGAATGCTAGAAGGTAGAAGCTATCAATTCCTCAGCTAAATCTGGAGAAACATTGATCGATTTCCCAAAACGTGGACAGATCTCTAAGGTTGTAAAAAGACTAAACAAAAGAAACCTTGCAAACATTTCTATTTCCTCGATGCTTTTCCCTGCAAAAGAAGAAAAGAAGCAAAACAACTTCTGTTATAAAAAACCCCGAAATTGAAATCATGCTCAAAGGGTCAGATTTCAAACATGGATTCCCAACGTTGCTCAGGGACCGGAAAATAATGTTGAAACTATCCTATATTTTGAGATTTTAAGTGATTTGCTATACAATCGGAAAATTCTAGCTTCAAATGAGAAGAGTCGTGTTGAGGATGACCCTATGTGATTATTTATTCCTCCGTGCAAACCCTAATACATTGCCTTGAAATAAAACCGATATTTTTAGTCAACAACCGAAGGCGACATCTCTACGTTCTTCATAAGACCAGACAAACATTCCTCGCCATCTTTTACCGCAAACCTTAAGCACCAGAAATTATCGGTCGTAGGGACTGTTTCTAAATATGAGGGATGGTAAACATTATCCATCGAGTGGCACAGCTGTAGCTCGGGGTAATATGTGCCTGTTAGATCTTTGTGCGACAGATACACTGTTTCGAGTATTAAACACTTTGTTATGGAGAATAAAGATAGAACCACAAAAATTTCATGAACTTTTACTGTCATCATTATCTTACACTGTTTGCTGTTAAGGGTAATCATGTTTTAAGGTGAGTGTTATCCATCCCTCTTAAAGGTCATCATTATCTTATATTGTCTAGTGTTCAAGGGTAATCGTATTTATGGTGAGTGTTATCCATCCCTCATAAAAGTCCTCATTATCTTATACGATGTGTTTGATGAAGATAAAGAAAATAACAAAATGAATTATCTAAAATGATTGTGCACTATGGTTATAAGTGATAAATTGTGAAGGACAGAGAAATGCAGAGAGAAAAGAATAGTATATTCAAATGTATGAAGAAGTACAGAACAGAACTGAAGAGGTTAAGCCACTCATTACAATGTAAGATGGTTGAGCTATATATGCTCAAGCAAGACAAAAATAGAAAGTACAACTGTCCAGTACAGCTGACAGTGTACGGTCATACTGTTGAGGGTACAATATATTTAACACTCCCTCTTAGGCTCAACAGTTACAATCAGCAGCACTGACTATGCCTAAGTGCTGTCTCTGGAAGTCAAAAACTGACTTTCCTAGTGGCTTGGTGAAAATATTGGCCCTGGAAGCCAAAACGACTTTCCTAGTGGCGAGAAACATCGCCAAAGCCGGATCTCGAACCGCAAACAGCGCATTGTCACCATTATTGACTAACTCAAAGAAAATGAAACCGAGTGTCAATGTGTTTACTTTTCTTGTGGAACACATGGTTCTTGGATACGCAATGTTGATGTGTTGTCACAGAAGATAGAGTTGGATCCTTCTCGCCGTGACATGTCTTTTCAATAATCTTCTGAGCCATACAGCTTGACAAGAAGCTGAGGTAGCAGCTACATACTCTCTACCTCTGCAGAAGATATTGATACAATCGGCTGCTTCTTCGATGCCCATGAAACTTGTTACCTGCCCAGCAAAAACATATCCTGATGTGCTTCCTGTCATCCAGGCTACCTGCAAAGTCACTATCTGTGTAACCAGAAAGTTGATTACAATCAGATGTAGTAAAAAATTATAAACCAAAATGTAGTGTTCTACATATTCAAAAATTCGTTTTTCCATTTTCCAGAATCCTTAAGATTCCACATGAATCTGGAAATCAGTTTGCCAGACATGATGTTCCGGCTCAGTTGCTGTAAGATACAACAAACTGCCAACTAAACTTTCTTTGTATAAAGTAGAATCCATCAGGAATCATCATTCTTGGCTCAACTTTGTGCCTAAAGGTATGGGTGTTTCTCCAGGATTGCATCCTTCCATGCGAAATTTTTTGATGATGTTTTTTGCATACTTTTGCTGACAGAAAACAATCCATTTCATTGATTGGTCAACCTCAATCCTCTAAAAATATTTCATTATGCCAAGATCCGCCATCTCAAACTCAGATTGCATCATAATTTTATCCTGCTGATCTATTTTGGTGTAAAATGAGCCAACTCTTTACACCAAAACATATAAACATACAATTAGTATTTTACCATGTTGATCTCGCTTTTGGTATATAGCGTTAATTCATTTTGACTTCTGCCAGCCAATTTTG
Source organism: Picea sitchensis (assembly GCA_010110895.2). Classification (NCBI taxonomy): domain Eukaryota; kingdom Viridiplantae; phylum Streptophyta; class Pinopsida; order Pinales; family Pinaceae; genus Picea; species Picea sitchensis. The sequence goes on along the minus strand of SNQJ01S0003794.1, from coordinate 216,352 downwards.
ACTCCATAGGTGTCGATTCTGCCACACCAAGCTCTTGGATCTTACTTTAAGCCATACAAGGCTTTCTTCAACCGGGACATACATTTTGGTTGGGTGCTCTTGGACTCAAAACCGGGTGGTTGATTGACATAAACTTCTTCTTCAAAATCCATTTGTGGTGTCGTCGACTTGACATCCATTTGATAAACTTCCCATCAAGAAGCCGCTATGGCCAATAAAGTCCTTATAATGTCTAATCTTACAATCGGAGCAAAAATTTTCACCATAATCACACACCGGTTGTTGTGAGAATCCTTGGCAACAAGTCTTGCCTTGTGCTTCTTTCAATCAGCCTCTTTTCATTTAGTTTGGTTTTGTAAACCCACTTGACACCAATACTTTTGTTGTGTCTTGGCAAATCAACAAGATCCCATGTCTGCTTTTTCCTAATTGAGTCAATTTCTTTGTTCATTGCTTGAACCCAATGTGGCTCCTTTGGTCGCTTTCCTTAAAGGATGCCGTAGGTTGACATGACATTAAAGCAAAAATATTGTGTTGTTCAAAGTCATCCAATCGCTGATGGATTTCTCTCAAGCCTCGAGTTCTCTAATTTTGAATTACAGAGGATGATTCCTCACCGAAGTTGGTGCTATCCCTGCGAGTTATCCGTATCCCGGACTTGCATTCTTTGGAGGAATGGGTTGAGGTAATGGATGTTCCGGAATCTCTTTTCCGTGTTTTCTAACTTCATGTGCCAGCGATTTCGATCAGTCCACTTGCCGATTCAATTATCCTAGAATTGGTTTTCCAAAATTGTACATCTCACAGAATTAATTTCTGGTGATGTATCGTAAAGCCCTGTTTAGAGGTTTCCTGATCAGAGCCGGAAAATGCCATTTTTCACTTCACATCGCTTCTTCCTTAATTTAAGGTAATGGTGCATATGCTATGCATCCAAATGTCCTTAGATGAGCTACATTGAGCTTAGTCCCACTCCAAGCTTCTTGGGAACTTTCATCTGTAGACCGATGGTTGGTGATCTGTTCAAAAAGATAGACCGAAAGTACATCGGCTCACCCCGGCATTTGACAAATGTTTTTCTTTAAGAAGTGTTCTTGGCCATATTCATGATGGTCCGATTCTTCCTTTTAGCCACTCCATTATACTGTGGAGTATATCTTGTTGTTGCTTGCATGATGATGCCTTGAGACTCAAGTGTAAAGTTGCACCCTCCGAGTTGTATTCCTCTCCTCCATCCGACCTCGAAAGTACTTTGAGAAATTTTACCACCTTGGTTTCAGCCTTCAAATTTTGAATTCCTTTGAATCTAGTAATGTTTCTGACTTGTGTCTCTGTTATATCCAGATTTTCCTCAATAAATCATCACTAAACGTGAGAAAGTAAAAACTACCACCTATTGACTCGCTTTTGCATTACCACATAGGTCACTGTGAACAAGTTCAAGATGTTGTTTGGCTTGATTGGAAGACCGTGGAAAACTTGTTCTTTGTGTTTTCCTAGCATGCAAGACTCACATGGGGAGCTTTTCTCAAAATAGGCAGACTCACGGAGTTTTTCCAAGTAGACTTAGACTCGAATAGGATGTCCAAATCTAGTATGCCAAACCATTGTTTCATTCATGGTGGATGCACTCTGTGCATATGGTTGATTTAGATTTGCAGTTCTGAGGGTGATTGGAAACATCCTATTTGGAGTCATATAGATTTCGGAAATCAATTTTCTGGGTAGTTTCTACCTATGATTTATAGGATACCGCAAGTACCCTTATAGCCTTTTTCTTAATGAGCTGTCCATACCAATGTTATGCTCGTCCGAAACATGATAGATATTAGATATGTCTTTCTTTACATTTCCCGTCAAAGAACAGGAACAGCCTCTTCCTTGAACTTTGACTAAATGATCATTACCAAGAGTAATATCGAGGAAATTGAAGAATAATGCTTGAAAGTAAGTCTTTGTTACCAGTCATGTGATTGATGCAATCACTATCCAAAAACCAAATATAATTTTCACATTCCTGAGTGACGTTAAAGGTAAAAAACACAGGATTTTGATCAAACTCAGACTCATATCACATGATATGTGCAAATGTTTTCCAGCATCTGCCTGCTTCTTCCAGCATTCAGATTCGTAATGCCCATACTTTTGCAATAAAACATTGAATGTTGGATTGGCCTGTCCGACCTTCTCCCTCCATTTTTGAGGCCGAAATTATGATGTTGATTGTATTGTTGATTTTATTTTGACCTCAAAGTTCCAGGGATATTGTTGTCTATTTCTCCATTAGAGCGTGAGGGTTACCCCGAAAGTGTTCCTCTTCCTTCTACTTCTTCCTCCTTCTTTCCTCTTTCCTCGCCAATGAGAATTGAGTTTTGAAGGTATTTGAGATTGACTCATCCGTGAGATGAAGTCTGGTCTCATGTACCGTGAGAGAACCAATTAGTTCATCCGTTGAAAATCCTGGATGATCTCGATTCGCTGGGATGGTCGTTACAACCATTCCAAATTTCGGTAAACTGAATTTTCTCAATCGCTCATTGATCGCTGAGGGTTTCACCAATCAACTGACCAAGTCACCATTCCCATGACTCGTCATGAATCGATTCTACGCTTCGACTCACATCCTCGGTCTTCAACAAAGTCCGCTACAAGGATCAGAGTTTAATCGCTTTACCCTCGGCCATTTTGGTAGGATCGCTTAGGATGTCCTGTGCCCGCTAGTGAAGTACTACCGCGGATTTTCGGAAAAAACGACCATCCAATCAATTGTATCAATAATTTCGCTTTGTTTTCTTTTTGTCCTCAGAGTTTGCCCGGCAATTCTCCGGGCATTTGTCATGGTAGTGAGGGCTGCTAGATCTGGTTCTACATAGCCAAGATCCATCGGTTCTTTAAAGACTCAGGTTTGCGTGAACGACTCGCATTCAAGAGCACGACCAGAATTTTTACTAAGAAGAATCCGACCTGAGTCGTATCGATTACCGGTCGCATTTCATTAAAAAAAATGCTTAAAAGAATAGGAGGGAAAAAATTTGTATTTACCTCCAATCACAGAGATTTCCAATTCGTCGATGGTCGATATTATCGGGCTTTAGATGGCCCTTTATCTCCTTGCAATGTGACCACGCTTTAATGCTAAGGAGCGCTTACTTGATTTTTTTGTGTCTTTGTCGCGTAAAATGCCAAACGCCAAAAAATGCCTTTGATCTTTTCAACTGGCCCAGATTGTGCATTGATCTGGACGGTCCGCATCAGACGGGTATTTCAATCTGGATTTCGAACTCATGTCGAAAAGCTTCGACTAATCCGCTATCGCCGATTTTCCGATGGCGCCGTCCTATCGGGACTTTTCCCGATGGCTGATTCCTACACGCGTCCTCTACCGTGATGGACGGCCGTGATCTCCTCGATATCGCTATTTTAGATTTTCCTGACTTCGCCTGTGATCCCCGATTGTCGAACCCCGATATGCCGATGAAGTCGCTTATCAAGACTTTTCCCGAAAGCCTAGATTTCTGCCAGTAATCCTTCAAAGATGAACGACTAGATTTGCGGCCGGGATTTAACACCGAAAGAAACCTGATCATTTGTTCTCAAGGATCGCGATTTCCTGAATCCCGATCTGCCGATGTGAGATTTGCTCTTCGGGACTTTTTTTCCGAGTCGCTGGATTTGCACCATGTGTTGAGGATAGATGGACGGTCCCGATGCGTCCTCGGGATATCGCTAATTTTGCTATGGTCTAAACTTCATTAACGTGAAACCCTCGGAATGTCGATATGTCAGATTTTATTCTTTGATGTCCGCCCACGCAATCCCGGTGAAAATGGATCTACCGAGATCGTATCGCTTATATCACAGACGCGCTTCGCTGAAAGGCGAGGTCCCGGCGGTAATGACTTAGAAATCAACTCAAAATGTCGGTTATGACGATGCGATGAGATGTCACACCGGCCCTCAAATGCACTACCGATCGCTTTCCGGATTTCGCTTACCGCCAGACGGAAGCTTTGAGAGTCGATTCTTTCGCTCGCCCAACCTTTCCTGATTTTGCGATGGATTAGGATCTCGCCACGTGTCTCTTTGATGAACGGTCAAGATGACGCTTAGATTTCGGCAAAACCTTGTGGCGCTTCCGCCACGACTAATCGTCAGTGGCAACTTCTTGCCACGATCTAATCCGGCCAGTTTGACCAGGATTCTCGCGATTCCACCGCTTGAAATTATTTTGCCTTTTTCGGTGCTCTCCTCGCCCCTTCTGGTCTGGCTTCCCGCCTTGGAACCGTTCGCAGGATGAATTGCACGGCTTCAATGGTTGTTCTTCGCACCTGAGATGCGTTCTTTACACCCGTGAAAGAAAGATTCGTGAATCTTTCAAAGATTGAAACAATTTCATGAATTCTTCGTTCTACAATCTTTGATACGCGATTTGAGCTATTTTCGTAATCTTTAAACGATTCAAATCTCGCTTGAATCTTTAAATCTAATTGAAGCAAATCTCAAGTTTTTAAACTTCTTCGCTCGGGCAGCCTCTTCACACCCGATGGCTCTTTTGAGAAAATTGTGCGCATTTCTTCTTCTCGCTTCTTGTTTCCTCCGCCAGCTTCACCATGATTCTTTAAAGAGTACGCGCATGCCTTTCCAAACTTTGTGAAAGTCCGCGGACGCTGCGTTTCAAGATCCGCGGAGGTCTACCGTGAGGATCGAAAGGTTCTCCGGACTGGGTGAAGAGGCTTACTGCCGAAGCTCGATACCATGATAAATTGTAATGTAGAATGCAAAGAGAAAAGCAAAAAATATATTCAAATGTATGAAGAAGTACAGAATGTACATCAAGAGGTTAAGCAACTCATTATTACAATGTAAGATGGTTGAGCTATATATGCTCAAGCAAGACAAAAATAGAAAGTACAACTGTCCAGTACAGCTGGCAGTGTACGGTCATACTGTTGAGGGTACAATATATTTAACAATAAGTATGATGTACAAACTATTTGAAAGTGTCAAACAATCATAAAATAATTGACAACAACGTTTTTGAGAAATGATTTGAAAGTGTCCATAAAATAATTGACAACAAGGTTTTTGAGGAATCGATAATGCGGGCCATATTTTAACCGAGTGAGGTAAAGTGGGGTAACTTGGGAGAAATCTTTCTTTCAGATAAAATTTAGAAAAACATAAAATTTTAATCTATACTAAACTCATACTACCCTCAAACCCAAAAATTTACCCAAAAAGCCGATCTGTTTGCTCCTTAATTAACCTACTCCAATACTCGACAAAAATTCCAAACCATGTTTTAAGGCACGGTAATTATCCGTGGCATTTTCGTTCCTCACTACGTTTTACGGTACGGTAATTATCCCTGGTATTTTAGACATTTTTGTACTGGGAAAAGGATTTAACCACATCACTTAAGTCAAAAGTCTGGTCTTCCAAGTTCCCAAGGGTTAGAATTTAGAACCCTTTCACGTCATCACTTGCCGTAGAGAATGATTCGTGGGAAACCACTTCACCGACCACGAAGATGTTGCTGTACTCATGGTTGGCTAAACGGCGTCGTTCTTATTGACGCACAGTCACACGCCATTAAGTTAATGAGCTCCATTATTAGAGTGCATGATCTCAAATAGTTACTGGGACACCCTTTCTCCGGTCAAAATAAGATGTTAAACGACAAGCACGGTTGTGTGTGCTTTGGAAAAAGAGGTAAAGGTGTCTTCAACTTGGTTGACAAAAATTCTTGTAGTCTTCAACTTGGCTCCACTTTAAAAGGAATTTGACTAGCTTTTTCAAACTACTGTCCATGCTATAAAAACCTCCCTCGCTAGAATTCCGTGTTTTGCAGTCCTTTAAGGAGTTGCATTCCATAGTACGATTTTTTTTCCCTAAAGTAGGATACTAATTTTGAAATAAACGATTAAAATCCCATATCATTTAACGCTCCTACCCTTGAATTATAGATGAAAAATTTATCCTTCGAGCCCCTGTTTAGGGTAATATAATTACAAGGATAGTATTTTACTATCTAACCATCACATGTAAATGGGATGAAAGTAACGATAATTGAATAAATGCTCAATATTCTGTCAAACTAAATAGTTATTATTCTATTAATTACATGATTTATATTTTGCTTATATTATAATAATAATAATTTATTTTTAAAGTCAAGACTAAGTCACATATCAAATTGGTTTGTAAAACTCTCTTATTATCAAATTGGTATGGGAGAATCTTTTTTGTGGGAGAAGGGATCCTTCCAAAAAAAACATTTGAATTTGAACATATAACCTCAAAAAAAGAAACACATGCTCTTAATTCACATTTCATACTAACATACAACCCATGAATATGTATAAACTTTACCATAAAAACATGGAATACATTACTTACATAACAAGGTTGCAGCGTAGTCCCCGCCAACAAGGTTAGAAAGCAAATTGTGGAAAATGGGGTCGAATTGTAAATGATAAAAATGTTGTGTGCAACATGTATATCACATAACATGGGGCAAAAGTAAATGACACTTGGCATGTAGAGCACCATTTATTTTTTGAAAGTATATAACAAACTACAAATTTGTTGATAGTGGAAGAAAAAATTTGGAAATTTAAATGCATTTTCCATATAGACTAGTGAAAGATAAAAATGTATGAAGACAAAGCCTTTCACTTTTATAGCATGGGCAGTTACCTTCACTTTTATAGCATGGACAGTTACTTTGATAAAAAGGAGATACTAAAACAGTTTTATTTGAAATATGTAAGAAAATAAAAGTTTGTTACATACTACTCGAAATTTTTAAATGTATATGACGAAAATATTGTATACAACATGTATATCACGGAACATGGGGCATAAGTAAATGACGCTTGGCATGTAGAGCACCATTTATTTTGAAATATATAAAAAAAAAAATGTCTGTTATATATAAAAAAATTAAATGCATTTGTCAACATGGGGCATAAGTAAATGGCATTTGGCATGTAGAACACCATTTATTTTGAAATATATAAAAAAATAAAAGTATGTTACATATAAAAATTTAAATGCATTTGTCATACAGACTCGTGAAAGATAAAAATGTATGAAGACATAAATTTAAAAGGAGATAAGAAAACAATTTTATTTGAAGTATGTGAAAATATAAAATTTTGTTACATACTACTAGAAATTTTGAAATATACAAAAAAATTAAAGTTTGTTGCATATTAATCGGAATTTCAATGCGTTTGTCATGTAAACTAGGATTGGGGATCCCTCGGACCATTAGAGAAATGTGTATAAGAAACAAGACTGTTGAAAGAAGATAGAGTGCAATACCTGCAAAAAAAATAAATTGAAAGGTATAAGTGTTTGTCTACACATCTCTATTTAAGAAAGTGGAATAACTGGGTTGATAAACAAAGCAGGATGTGATCAGTAGACTTACAGTGAGGGTACATATGAGACCTTTGGCTATTTTCTTGCGGATGTTGTTTCATTGATGTCGTTGACGACTGCGGTTTCAATGATGTCGTCGACGACTATTGTAATCCCGACAACTGCCTCATTTGTCTTTCTAGCCATTCTTGAATGTAGCTTCTCATTGGGGTGACGTCGATCTCATTCTGTATTTTTATGTTGAAATGATCATTTTCTAATTCCCAGAAGTCGATAGAAAGATTACACAGAACCTCATGAATTTTCTCATTTTGTACTGAATATTTAACTAGCCAGTCGTTGACATGAGCTTGATCAAAGTGAAGGATGTTGTAAAACTTTTCCAGAGAAAAAGCCTTAAACATAGAAACCTGTTTATCGAACTCTTGCCTCATTAAGGGCAAAGAGTTTGCGATTAAGTCGGGGTCTTGGAAGTCATTGGTTTTTCTGGCTAAGTCTATTCTTGTCAGCCTTATGAATAATTTATCTTTCTTTGATATCTCTTGTTCACATGATTAAACAATGAGATGAATTTGAATTGTTGGCTCTTCCGCCTGCCCCACATTTTTTGTCTCTTCGTCTCTACTGGAAGCTTGTGATAACTATCAATTTTAGAGTGAGGAGGGTTGTTATCTTCTCCTCTGTTTGAAGAAATCTAAGTTTCTTTGTTGTTGTGGTGGGCTGTTGGAGCGATGCTCAGGGATGTCGTACTTTTTGGAGTGTTATTCATCGATTGAACTCTCTTGTCAACGGGGCCTTTCCCCTGTTGCGTGTACAATTTAATGTAGCTTTGCACTGTGTCCATGTCGTCGGCATTAGAGGCAAGAGTGTTGTCGCCATTGTCTCTGTTTTCGGGTAGGTGTTTTTTTCTAAAACAATCATCGATGCCAAGTGTTTGTAAATGTTGTTGAAAAATATTATAGGGGTCGAAGCCTCTTATGATTTCAACATATCTCAGGTTTGAGATGCTAGAATGCACTGAGAATTCGTAAATTTTGTTGACGTTTTTCAACACAAACTCCCCTACTTTCCAAGGCAGAGGAATGAACTGTTTTTTTCTTCTTCTTTTGCAATAGATGCAACCAGTAATTGTATTGTCGTGCTACTTTTGTAACAAACATTATGTCCATAATGTAACATGGAAGGAGAGAACGGTTTTTCGTGGAGCCAAAAATTCTTATGACAGTGTAATTATCCAAATGTTCGAGTGTCCCCTTCCTATCCTAAAAATTGGTTGCATGTTCAGATATGCGGGGAGCATCTTCTCCTAACAACAAAAATTTGAAAACAGACATGCATCCACTAAAAACTTCATAGAAATAGTGGGAAGCCTTGTGTTTCCACAAGTCATGGTACCAGAATGTTACTAGGTGGAATTCGCAGTTGACATTCTTGGAGAGAGACAGTTGTAGAAACCGATAGGAATGCACTATCATAAAAACTAAATGGGATGACATATAAAATTGATTTTCCCTTTTGAAGCTTGACAATTGGGAACATATTTCATGGGAAATTAACTTGCCCCAATAAAAAATGGCTTGTTCGTTGAATGTGAAATAAAAAATATAAAGATCCATCTGGGAAACAGATGTTGTGGACTCCTCTCCCGTTATTCTTGTAAACAACCAGGCAATTTCATGAAATGGATTTCTAAATGAACTAGCCTGCAATCTTGTAATATCTTCAGGAACTAGAAGTGGGTTTTCCAATAAATGGCACAAGAGGTCCAACCCATTATTATTCTTTGCTGGGAATTGTTTGCAATCTTCTCCTTTGAACGTCAATGTTGGCTCCAACAATCTTAGCATCTGGCGGAAGACCCGAGGTGATAAATAAAAAGAAGAGTGGTCCCACAGTGCAAGAATTCTTTTGTATGAAATAAATTTATCGACGCGCCAAGAGACTAGGTCCTTACAGTCAAAAACCTTAGGGACACAACCTGCATGAGAAATCCCAGAGGTCCAAATTACTTGGTTCTCTGCGACAGAGATTGAGTAATAAGAATATGTCTTGGACCACTGGAAGTTCTGGTTCTCGCGCTCGAAGATGTTCACTGTATCTCCACATAACTTTTGTCGAGCTGATGCCATAAGTTTATGAGAATGTTGGTTTGCTCCAGATGATGGTTGAAATGAATAGTTGGAGCCAATAATCTAACTCTCCGCTAAATCTTGGTTAAATGCTTATGAATGGGAAAGCTCCTCGATCCTTTTGTTGATTAATGACAATCTATATGGGTGGTGCATGATGAACTATTAGCAATAAAGATTACTTATTGCATATTTAGAAATGTGAAGGTGGCGGGTATGACAAAGAGTAATTAAGTATTGGAGGTTTCGTGAATATGCCAAGGCCAGGACGTACGAACAACATTTCATGATTTTGAAATCAACACTCGGAAGGGATAATATAACCCCCTGCAAATATTGGTTTAATGCACATTAATAGGAGATATACTCGATCCTTTCGCCCATCAATGACAGTCTATACGATTCCTGCATGATGAGTTGTTACAATTAAATGTCAGTAATTGCATATTTAGAAATAAGATATATATATATATATATATAACTATCTTTTTTCTTTTATTATAGACAAGTGAAAAGGTGATAGAGACGGGGGAGAGCAAGGAAAGAATGGCAAGGTCTGAAAAGTGGTCGGACGAGATTCAAAAAACGGTTACGGGGATACTCAAGAGAGGCGAGTGTTCCATAGTCAAATTTTTTGTATCAGAATTTTTTACTGCAAAACGTGTAAAACGAAAGAGATCATGATGGGGCAGTTCAGCAGTTGGTTTGTATATTTGCATAATTCTGGAAAAGTGGCTAAGTATGGAATAGGGAAATGGTTGGGCGAACTCATTCTCGGAAGCGAAGATTGAAGTTTTTGTGAAGGGACCAACCCGACGACGCGCAAATGACATTCCATGTTGTTTGAAATTAGCGCTTGCTAATTGCATGCCTAGAAATAAGATCTTATGTCTAATTGGTAATTTATAATTGTAAAGGGGCATGGGCACAGGAAACAACGACTAGAAACTGAATATTTCTTCAACCCACCAAACCAACAATCTGCCAAATAAATTCGAAGAAATAGCGAAGAATGGAAAGAGGATAGATGGACTTCAAAATGGGGTGACAATAGTTCCACAGAAGATGTGAGGTCCCGACGATTAAATTGTATTTCTTGGAAGTTTTCAATGCAAAATGTATATCAGGGAAGAGGGCATGATAGGTGGAGCGTAATACAAAGAGGGTATGATCTGAGTCTAGTTGCAAATTTGTATATCGCGGAAGTGATGGTACTGTTCGCAGGCCATGGAACAACAAAATTCCAATCTAGAGCCCGCCTACTGGGAATTCACGGTCGGAGAAGTGTCTTCGTCTGTCAATTTGTCTATCGCAGAACTTCGAGGCATTTTATTAGCTAGCCAACCTGCAAGTCCGGCTGTCAATTTGTATAGTGCGAACCTATGGGTGTTATTTGTAGGGCACAAAACTATAGAGGAAATGCTTTGTCCTTTAATATAGCATCTATGGCGCAAATGTGGTATATCTCATTTTAGCACTTTTCCATCTGTAAACAAAGGAAATCTTGAGCCTACTAGTTCTAGAGCCTGTGTGTCAATTTTTATATCGTGGAGGTCCAAATATTGTTTGGAGGTCACGAAAAAGTAGAAGTGCAATGTTGAGCCAGCCAGTGCGCAACTCTGCTTGTCAATTTGTATATGGAGGAACTCTAGGTGCTACTTGTAGGACACAGAACAATAGAGGGCCAATTTAAATAAAAGGGAAGAACTTGTTGGAAATGCGTGAATCCACCAAGCCACGCAGCAAGGCATTTTTGGAAAAAAATGATTAAGTAACCAAGAAGGGAAACTACAGGGAATAAAAGAGTGCGAAAATAGAAAGGCGGAGGGAAGTTTTTGTAAGAGCGAATTGGTTTCAAAGAATCCGCATCATGACAAAACCATCATTTTCTACTAATTGTCAACAAATGCATAGTTTAAGATTAGATTTTATTGCAACCTGTGAGTGTAAGTATGTTCTTCATACATTCTTCCATGACTCTAACATATTAACTTAACTATTAAACTTCATTTTCTAGTAATTGCCAGCAAATTCTTTGTTGAAGATTAGATTTTATTGGTATGTGTGGGTGTAACTGTGTTCTTGATACATTATTCTATGACTATAACATATTAACTTAAGTATTAAACTTGTTGCATTATGGGTTGTTAGCATTAAAACTTAATAACTGCATGTCTAGAAACAAGAATGACGATTTTGCTGTAAGATTGTACATTGGTATTGCTATGTTCTATCTGCATTACAAATAGAATTGAATGTTGTTTTGAAACTATGTGTAATCCATTTTTTGTTTTCATAAAAGGGTGGTGGATTGACACAGTGCATTGTCATATAATTGTTACACGTTCCATATTAGAAAAAATAACCTAAGTAAACACAATATCCAAGAACTATGAGAGCACTGAACCGTGCCAATGAGAGCAGATGTTAAATACAGAAAAGAAGCAGAAACGAAGACTTGAAGGCAAGTTTTTTTAATAGAAAATCCATTTAAAAAAATAAGGAAAACCCGAGTATTGTACATCTATCCTTAGAAATTGGACCTAGTTCTTCCAGCCAAAAAATTGAACGTATCTTCCACAAACACAGGCACGGGATTCTCAATATGCAAGATCCTTGCAGTTTTCTCCTCGATGAATCATCCTGTGGTGAAATTGATATTTTTCAAAAGCTTCCCGTGAGGAAGAAGACAAAAAACATTGCAACGAAAATGGCATATCCCTTAACTGAAACCGCCTCTACATAGTCAAAAAAAATTCAGGGACACAGGTTGCATGTGCAATTTTAGAGGCCCAAATTAGTCCATTCTCGGTGGAAGGAGATGACAAGTAGAAAAAATCCTTGCAGCAGTGAGAGTTCTAGACCTGATTCTCGAAGATGTTAGTTGTATATCCAGAGAATAAGACAGTAGTCCCGCAAGTGAATAATTTTTTGGCTTGAAATATATCTATGGGAGCATCAACACATCATTTATTTACAGTGAAACTCTTCCGCCCAGAAAGGACTAATTTGGAACTCTGGAATTCCTACTTTCATGCTACAAAGTGGATATTGTGTTCAGCATCGGTTTCTTTTCTGAAACTCTTTTTGGTATTGTCAGGATTGCCATCACTGAGCTGAGAATTTCTACCTGTTACGATTGATTTCAATTTGGACGCAGGAGTGGGAAGAGTCTCTACATTGCCATCATTGATTGTCGTATCATCGACCATCAGATCATCTTCTTCCGGCTCAGAATCCATGACATCAACCTCTGCGCCAGGCATGAATGCAACTAGGCAGGTTCTCTGAGCATGCAGGGTTTCCTTGGAATTCTTTGGCTTGAAATATATCTCTCGGTGTACCAAGGGACCATCTCCTTTTTTTCTCCTGGGTAGAGGGAGATGACCAGTAATAATATGCCTTGGAATAGTGGAACCTCTGGCCATTATGCCCGAATGTGTTTATTGTATCTGGATAGAACTGCTGCCACAAGTAAACGACAATTTTCGTTTGCTTGAGAAGATGTTTGAAATGAAAATTGAGAAGGGATAATATAACCCTCCGCAAATTATGGTTTAATTCGTATCAATGGAATATCTCCTCGAGCCTTTCACTAATCAATGAAAATCTCTAGGTTCGTGTGGAATGCGTTGTCACCATTACAACTCACTAATTGCATAATTAGAAAAAAGTGTGAAGGTCGCAGTGACGACAAAGAGAGATTAAGAATTATAAATTTCTTAAAGGCCCCAACCTGTCGGCGCAAAAAAACATATTGCATCATGTTTAAAATGAATACTTGGAAAGGATAACATACTATACTTTTGCGCAAATCTTAGTTTAATTTGTAGTAATGACAAATCTTCTCTAGATTTCCGGAAATTAATGACAATCTTAACGGTTCCTGGAAGATGAACTACTAGTATTAAAGCTTAATTATTGCATATCTAGAAACAAGTACGAAGGGAATGGTGATGGAGAATTACGATGAAGCATTCTACATTTTGTGCACTCGACAACCCGCGAAATCAATTCCAAGAAATACTTAAGTATGGAAAGTGGTTGGGAAGGTTACAATATAAAAAGGGCAGACGATATACCCAGGAGACATGAAGAGACGATGGTCATATTGCATCTCAGTGACAAATATTTGTCGTCAATTTGTATGTCACGAAATTTAAGTTGTTGTTTGTGCGTACGGGAACAACGAAAGCACAATGGCGAGAGGGAAATTTGTATATTTCTAAAATTTGGGTTCTGTATATAAAATCACGAGACATTGGGAAAAAGGACCAAGTAAACTAAAAGTGAAATCATACGGGAAGTACGGGTGCTAGTTTCACGCGGTGGAGCAATGGAAAAACAATGTTAAACCCGCCTATGCAGGAACCCACGATTCAAAAAGGGAAAGCAAAGAGAAAAGAGAAACTAGAAATTTTCTGAAAGAGTAATACACACTAAATATGTACTATAAAGCATGAACATGAGATGTTATAGATCATGTACGGATCCAAAATTCCATACTTGGCCACATTTTTTATCGTGGGTTCTCGAACTGGCAGGCTTTAAATTGGGCATCCATTGTTCTGTGGCCTACAAATAGGATCTAGAATTCCGGGATATACAAATTGGCCAGCGGACCTGTGGGCTAGCTCGATCAACATTGCACTCCTTTTGTTTCATTTCATACAAATAGTACTCGGAGTTCCACGATATATAAATTGACAGACGGACTCTAGGGCTGGCGGCCTCGAGAGTGAGATTGTCTACGGCTGCTAATCCCTATTAAGTATTTAACAATATCCAAAAAAATTATTTTGAATACTAAATTATTAATATTAAATATTGATATTGTACAATTTAATTAAACAAGGAGGCTTTTACAATATGAAATGGGGAATCCGTCGGTTGGTCAGGTTGGTGATATAAAAGTAAGTGAAATCTGAATACATGAATCCATCAACTTCCTTACCAAGAATTTTTCTGAAAAAAAATGAGTAATACATAAAATCTACTTTTAGAAAGTACGAACATGATATTTTATAAAGCATGTATTGTTTTTGCATTCCATACTTAAGCCAATCTTTGGATTGCGGTTTCTCGGGATGGTGGACTCAAAACTGGGCCTCTATTGTTTTGTGACCTACAAATAGCACCCAAGAGTTCTATGATATACAAATTGATAGGAGGATTTTTCGTCTGGCTCGCTCAACATTGCATTTCTATTCTTTTGTGTCGTTCAAACAACACTCGGAGTTCCGCCATATATAAATTCACAGATGGACTCCAGGGTTGGCAGGCTTAACCTTGTGATTGTTTACCGATGGTGATCCCCATCAACTATCTAACACTACCTAAAAGTATTATTTTCAATACTAAAGGATTAATATTAAATATTCATATTGTACAATTTAATTACATAGAATTATAAAAGGATGTGAAATATCTTATTTCAAAGAAAAACCCATGTATTCAAAAACTTGCATTCCAAATTTTTTTTATAATATGAAATGGGAAAGAGGTCGTTCAGGCTGCTGATATAAAAATGGGTGGAAATCTGAACACGTGTATCCGTCAAGTTCCACACCTAGAAAATTTCGCAAGAAACGAGTTATGCATACCAAATATGTACTTTTATAAAGTATGAGCATGAGATTTCATAGAGCATGTATGCAACCCTCATTGCATACTTAGCCACTTTTTAGATTGTAGGTTCTCAGGCTGGCATGCTCAAAATTGGGCCTCTGTTGTTTTGTTCCCTACAAATAGCACCCAGAGTTTCGCGATATACAAATTGACAAGCGAACTTGCAGACTATTTGAATTTTAAGGGCCTCGTGTCGATGTATTAGCACAATTGCACTCGGGCCAGTTTATATTCGTTTCTTACAATATCAAATGGAGAAGCGGTCAGTCGAGATGGTGATGTAAAAGTAATTGAAATATGAAGTCGTGAATCCCCCAACTTCAAAAGCTACAAGTTTTCCAAAAAATGAGTAATACATAATAAGTATGTACTCTTATAAGGTATGGACATGAGGCTTTTATAGAGCTTGCATGAATCCCACATTCCATACTTGGACACTTTTTTTATCATGGGTTCTCGATCTGGCGGACTCAAAACTGGGCCTCAATTGGTCTGTATCCTACAAATAGAACCCATAGTACCGCGATATACAAATTGATAGGCAAACTTGTAGACTAGCTCGCTCAACATTGCAGTTCTATTGTTCGGTGTCTTCTAAACAACATTCAGACGAAACGAGTAATACATACTAAATATGTACTTCTAAAAACTATAGACATGATATTTTATAGAGCATATATGGATCTCTCATTCCATACTTAGCCATTATTTGGATCACGGTTTCTTGGCCTGGCGGGTTCAAAATCAGGCCTCTGTTGTTCTGTGCCCTACAAATAGCACCCACATTTCCGCGATATACAAATTGACAAGAGGACTTGCAAGCTATTTGAATTTTAAGGCCCTCGTGTTGATGTGATAGCACAATTGGAATTGGGCTAGTTTATATTCATTTATTACAATATCAAACGAGGAAGCGGTCGGTCAAGCTAGTGATATAAAAGTAAGTGAAATCTGAAGTCATGAATCCACCAACTTCCGCACCTACAAGTTTTTCAAAAAATGAGTAATACATACTAAGTATGTATTCTTATAAAGTATGGACATGAAATTTTTATAGATAATGTACGGATCTTGCATTCCATACTTGGCCACTTTTTGGATCATGGGTTCTCGGGCTAGGGGGCTGAAAATTGAGCCTCTATTGTTCCGTGCCCTACAAATAGCACCCACAATTCCGGGATATACAAATTGACAAGCAGACCTGTGGGCTGGCTAGCTCAACATTTCACTTCTATTGTTATTTGTCCTCCAAACAACACTTGAAGTTCTATGATATAGAAATTTACAGATGGACTCCATGGTTGGTGGGTTTAAGATTGTCATTGTTTATGGATGGTAATCCCTATCAACTATCTAACATGATCTAAAAACATTATTTTCAACACTAAATTATTAATATTAAATATTGATATTGCAGAATTTAATTAGACAAGAAAGTTTGTACAATTTGGTCGGCCTAGTGATATAAAAGTATGTGGAAATCTAAACACATGCATCCGCCAACTTCCGCACCTATAAAATTTCCGAAAAACGAGAAATACATAGTAAATATGTACTTTTATAAAGTATGGAAAAGAGATTTTATAGAGCATGAAAGGATCCTTCATTCCATACTTAGCCACTTTTTGGATAACGGGTTCTCGGTTTGGCGAGCTCAAACTTGAGCCTCTATTGTTTCGTTTGCTACAAATAGCACCCAGACTTCCACGATATACAAATTGACAGGCGAACTTGTGGGCTCTCTGGCTCAACATTGCACTTCTATTGTCCTGTGTCCTCCAAATAGCACTCGGAGATCCGCGACATACAAATTGACAAAAGGACTCCATGACTGGCGGCCTCAAGATTGTGATTGTTTACGAATGGTCATCCTACTTAACATTATCTAAAAACTTTATTTTCAAATACTAAATTATTAATAATAAATATTGATATTGTACAATTGAATTACATAAAATTATCAAAGGATGTTAAATCACTTATTTTTTTAAAAAAGGAAGGAAACAAAAGAAAGTTTTTTAAAATTCTATCACTACAAGCATAACAAGGACCAATTTGAATTTTAAGGGCCTGTTGTTGATATGATAGCACAATTTCACTTCGCACAGTATATATTTGTTGATTTCAAATTATTCCAGGAGATTAATTTTACCAAGTTCATTGATTAAGCAAAAATGCTAAAACAACAACCAATTTGAATTTTAAGGGCCTCTTGTTGGTATGATAGCACAATTGCACTTTTCACAGTATATATTCGTTGATTTCAAATTATTCCAGGATATTAGTTTTACCAAGTTCATCGATCAAGGAAAACTGCTAAAACAAGCCACATACTACATTTGCGTCACAACGCCATAGAAATTATCAAGCGAATTTGCGGGTTAGCTGGCTAAAAAATTCAATTCTATTGTTCTGTGTCCTCCAAACAATAGTCAGAGTTCTACGATATACAAATTGATAGACGAAGCACACAACCAATAACTAACTAAACTTCAAACATGTCGCAAGCAAGTTCTCACAAGGTTCCATAGAGCAAGACGCATCCACCTTTGCACCAAACAATTTGATATACAAAGAAAAGATGTCGCCACATTCGTTTTCTCTTGCATCTGGTATATGTCCCCAGTAGAAAATAACCGGGGCCATAGGATATATGGGGTTTTCTTCCATGCTTCCCATTTTTTGTACAGAATACTCTTATGTGCGTGCAATCCCAACAAGCCGAGTCCGACGAACATTCATCTGGATGTTGAAGAAATATTACAGAGACACATGAGGTATTTTCATTTCCTGACAAAGTTTGATATATATTTTTTTCCCTTCTTCAGCCGATATGAAAAATTGCATTTTCCTCATTTAAGGTGAATTTTTTGTGTATCCGAAGGTCCCACAACATTTAGACATTGTTATTTTTTTTTCTGTAGATACGTTTCATACGAAAACTCTGCCAACTTAGGAAGCACATTTTCTAACAGAGGCTGCCTAACCATACAATGCACGATTGTGTTTCCCACAGTTCGAATGATAGCATTGATGGAATTTCCATATATATATGGACAATTTTCACCACATCGCAGACAATCAATCGTATCATCACTTATCAAAGCGGAGGCAGAAGCAAGAGAGTTGCATTTTTCACATAGAAGTTCAAAGGGGTCAAGTACACATTGGTTGCAAATAAAACACCTTCAACCTGGGAACACGAGCATAAGAATTAATACATTGAACAATATAATACACAACTGCACCCCCCTCCCCTTAAAAAAATAAAAATAAATAAAACAGGCCACAGAAATTTGTTCAAGGCTATTTCTATAAGCAAAGTGAGGATGATGATGTATACACACAACAGTTGTAGAGCTAGCTATTTTCTTCATATCCTATACTATATCTACTCTCAACTCTGTTACAAATGTTTCCTGGGTTGTCCGAAAGATCCTTTCTCTAACATCCCTTTTCTTTGTTATATTTTTGAAGAGCTTAAGTGGAATCTGCCCTTTATGAAATTGTTGATCCATTGACAAAAACAAATTTGAATACATATCAAACAATTGTAGTTGCAACATGGAACAGTGCAATATTTGAGTAACTTACCTGAGATACATGCACATGCGAAAATAAAGGACAAAACTGAATATGAAAAGAGGTACCATTGCCTTGTATTGTCCGACTCTCCATCGTTTATATGGAGAATGTGTTGCAAGCTAAGTTCTCTTTCCAGTGTGATAGTTGTGCCAATCGTTTCGATTGGGTAAATATCGGTGCTCTCTAAAGATGGCTTATAGTCGAGTCCGGGACCAAACGATATTCTGAACAAAAAGCATAAATTTTTTCCACAATACTTGTTTCGTTGAGCGAAATAATTCGATCATAATCACCATGGTCATATATTGTTTTGGGAAATATATTAAAATTTTTAATGGATATCCCATTACCTATCAATATATTTTCTACATGTTTTTGGACAAGTTGTGGAGGAATAGTCAGTGTCACTGTCATCATGGCCTCCTTGTCTGTCATGTCATCACACATAATGGATGTACTTTTTTTTTCCTTGTCCAAGTAGGTGCTATAGACGACCATTATGTCCCCAATGAACACTTTTCTAGTTCGGCGGTTGTTCAATCCCTCTATTGATAGTACTTTGGATGTTACAACTCTAGACCTGCTAACATTTTTTGAACAGGAAAACCAAAGTGAATGGTACTGTGCATTTTTTTTTTTTATTCTTCTTTCACTGGCATAAATCTACAAGTACACGCATAGCTTCGCTGAACTATGGAGCCAGAGTTTTGCAACCACACCTTTTAGTCTGCAGAACATATGGAACATTCGATGTCTCGCTTGTACCTGTTGATACTTCTTGTGAACTGCAAACCATGTATTGCAGATGACATCATCATATTCACCATGCCATAGATGAATATATAGCCAATTATATTTGTTTGGTAAACATAGTAAGAACAGAGTGTATGCATATTTACCTTTGGCCTTGTCAGTCTACTGAAATCTGGGATGACTGACTACTCATGCCCATGTCACTAGTCCAATGTTTTCTAATGCAAGCAAGGGTAGATGAACATAAGGACTAAACAAGCATATGCATTGTATACTATCCATCTGAAGGACTAAATAACCGTAAAATTGTATGCATCTGATTTTTTTAACTAGAAAAATGTTTAGCAGTAAACAGGACGTGAGGGCAGGGCACCATGACCAATCTATATATCGTGAACCCCCGGAAGCCAGGGGAGAAATCTTGAACCTTCTATCCTAGCACCCGCAATCGAAAAAGTGGGTAACTATGGAATAAGGTAGAAGGGAGACCATAGATGTGAAACCGTTAGTCTTCCGACCGGTGCACCAAGGAATTTTTGGAAAGAACACTAAGAATATGAATTAGAAAACAAAAGGGATAATAGAAAATGGAAAAAGTAGGAATAGGGAGGGAAGAAAGACCCATTGCTGCCAATCCATCATTTTCAAGTCTAATATTATATGCCCCCACCCAGTTTGTATATTTAATTTACCAGCATAGTTGGTATACCTTTTAGAAGATTGTACCACAAAACCCTCTTCATGTCCAAGAAACCTATTTTTTCCAAGGCAACAACGTCGAATATGCAATGGACATGAAGGCAAGTTAGTATGAAGACATACATCTAAAATAAAGAGAAACAAGTCTCTTTACCCGCCAAAGAGTCCATCGTCCTCTCCATCCATTATGTTTTTTTAAATGCAACAATGCAGCAAAAACACAACGGACTTGAAGTAGGTTAGTATGTAGGAAGGCATGTATTGAAGATAACTTATACTGAATATAGACATGTAAAATAAAGAGAAACAGGGTTATTTACCTGCGAAAGAGCCCATTATCATCTCTAGCCACTTTGTTTGTTTAAATGTAGCAATGCAGCTAAAACAAAAGGGACATAAGGCAGGTTAGTATGCAGGAAGGAATGAAATGAACATAAGTTACCATGTACGAAGGCACACAACATGTACATATAATAAACTAAGTGAACACATATACAGACAATAAATGAAATACAAAACAACGCAATATGAAATAACAGTACAAGCATGCACCTTTCTATATCCTCTTCAACCGATGCAGTCAAGACTCCATTGTTTTCTCCAGCTATTTTGTTTGTTTGAATGTGGGAACGCACAAAATACAATGAACATGAATGGAAGCTGGTATGCACCGAAGAACAAGAAATATGTACATATAGTAAAAGAGATTCAACGAATAGTCTAGAAGATAGGTAGAAATATGAACCTTTGCGCTTCTCCATCCATAGCTGTAAATGTGCAATTTGTTTTTCCCTACCTAGAATATATTACAAGACATAAAATATTACGAAATTGCATGGCTGTAGCTAAACGACTTTTGGTTTTTTGTGGAAAATTATCCAGATATGCTTCCACCAATGGAAATACATGTTATTTATCCTCTACACAGACTGTTGTGCCCACGATACAAGTTTTTTATTTTCCGTGGGAAACTACCCAGACATTCTTCCAGACATCGAAATATAATCTTGGAGAATCTTTGTCGTACATATCATAGCTCAAGTACAACACAAATTGTATCGTGCGCACACTAGTCTATGTAGAGGATAAATAACATGTAATGTCATATGGGTACATTTGACCATACATGGTTTATAATTGTACCCTGCATATGTTTTATTCTAACAAAAAAACAACGGATATTGAAATTTCACATGTAATCCTCGAACAATTTTGCATGCAACTATTTTCTTTCATGTCAGCACTGAACCACCAACAAAATCTCATAGCATAACATATATCGACCTCGATAGACAGGGAAAATAACACAATTGCATGTTGAATCGTGGGTGCAGGGGCTTAACACCGTAAAACGCCCCCCAAAACAATAATAATCCAAAAAAAAAAAAGCTCCAACCACTGGCGCTAGACCCCAACCCTACAAGGCCAAATCAAACAAAAGAAAACAACAAGCACCAAACCAACAAGAAAGAATGAACATGCTGAACTGCACTCCCAGGGCCCGAAACGTAAACCTAAGACACACAAACAGAACCAACAACCCATGAACCAACGAACGAGCAAGAACCACCGAGCCAATAAACAACATGTGTATCTCCAACGATTACGAAACTGCAGACGAAGAACAGAAGGAACCATAAACATACGACAACCATGCCACTACAAATAAGCAAACATTCTTACTTGAAAACTGCAAACACTAAACAACAAACAAGAAATAGAAAATGAAACTATGGCATGGAAACTTACTATGAAACATCGAAATGAAGAAGAACATGTCGAATCGAGAATGAAACAACAACAAGAAACAATCGATGAACTAGCGAAGAAGAAGCACTCACCGAACTAGTAAACAATGTATGTAGCTTCAACGATGATGAATTTCATTGCAAAGGTAGAAGAAGGATGAAACATACAATGGATATTCAACTAGCGGTGGACAACAACACTGTGCAAATTTAGTGTAACATTGTATGGAAAATTTTGAGGAAAAATGTACTCCGAGAAGCGTATTTAGATAAACATTTAAGGTTGTCAGTTTGTCTAAGGACCTCATGGTATGAAAACATTTAAGTTGTCAGGCCTATTGGGGGACCTCATGTCATGTAAACATTTAAGTTGTCAGGCCTATTGAGGCATCTAGAAATAAGTGTCAATACATTTCAATAGAAATGCATGCATCAAGGACGTTATAAACTTTGGAATTCGCAATCACTATAAAGCATGGGTATCAAAACATTTCAATATGATTAGTACAATTAAAAACTTAGGGATATAATAAGCTAACATAAAATGCTAACACAAACATTCAAACTAATGCTATCATTAATCCACCTTCAAGAAATACATAGGAAAAATATATTATTCAAAAATACTGTATACGAGAAAAAGTTTGGATATGTTTCCATATAAAACATTCGGAACAACGAAGCCAACAATAAGACCTCCATTCTCTTATCCAATTAGATCAGTACATATATGGTACTTTTTATTATATAAAAATATATGCTTTTAATTCCCTAGCTCCAACAATAGGTATTATGCAAATATTTCTGGTCAAAGGACAAACTAATATGTAGTCAACGAATTATCAATCGCTATAGTCCCTCTATGCCTATGACAGGGACTAATAACTACAGACATATCGCACGGAAAAAGAGAAAATACAATGCTCTAATATATATTCATGCACGTTTATTGAAAAATGACACCATTCGATATCAAATGTTCAACAAAATCATAATATGCATGATGTTTAAACTTTAAAGTGGCTATTGTTATCACAAATGGTGAAATATGTAATTTTTTGTGTGGCAAAGTATTACAGTGTTTCCAAAGACTATCTACATTTTTTTGTTGATGTTTGTTTGATCTACTTTGGAGTGACGTAGGCTTTGAAACAATGCCGTGCATAAGTTGAACGTACTTAACTTAAGTTTTTTTTTTTCATTTGCATGGTAATGTTGCAATGGATAGGACAAAGTGCAAATAATAAGAAGACTTTTCCCCAAGAAAGGGTCATAGTAAGAAATAAATATTCATAGTAAGAAATAAATATGATATAAGAATTAATTATTGATATGAAAAGGCTTTGTATATCTTGATATACATCTTGAGTAGGTCTAATGGTTAATACCATGTGTTTCCTCCTAAGAGGTCACAAGTTCAAATCCAATTGTTATTCACTTGAATTAAAATATTGGAGAATATACATTGTTGCACACATAAAACTAGGATTCTTAGTTGTAGAGAATGTATGTAATGATCCATATAGGATGGTGATCCATTGGAAACAATTGTAAATGTAATAATACATATATTCTGATGAGTCATTGATAGCAATTTTAATACCGCACGCACCAACATAA
Source organism: Picea sitchensis (assembly GCA_010110895.2). NCBI lineage: Eukaryota > Viridiplantae > Streptophyta > Pinopsida > Pinales > Pinaceae > Picea > Picea sitchensis. The sequence goes on along the minus strand of SNQJ01S0003794.1, from coordinate 192,801 downwards.
TGCATGAGGTTGGTCATCAAGGAAAAGGTGTGCACATTCCATAGTGTTTCACGTACCTGAGCTAGTCCGTGTGGATTGCACATCAAGGGAGGGTGTGCATATTCCACAGTGTTGCATGCACACAAGTAAGTGTGCATGAATGATTGTGATGTTTATATATGTTTGTGTGTGTGTGTGTGTTTCGACGTCGGAGAGACAATGCGACTATTGAGTTGGTGATCCAGGACACAAATAGGCTAGTGCACCTATTATTTAAAGTGTATCACACTCAAGTTATTAATATATTAAATCTATGTGTGTGGAATAACTCAGACAAAAACAGATGGGGGAATGACTCCACCGAAAAAGGGAAAAGGGGCATAATATTTTAATAATATTTCTAAAAAGTGTTACCTTGTGGACTTGTTATTTATCCTAAGTTCTCGAGGGATGCAGAAACAAGTCACCAAGTGGCTAAAGTAAATTTTGAAGGTGAAAAGTGTCCAGTTTAAGGTATGCAATATATATTGCTGGCCTTAGTGTAATTTGGGAGAAGGCCACTCATTCGAAAAACCTTTAGACGAAATTTTCCCTGTGAAGGAATTCAATATTGTTTATGTATCTTATTGGCATTTTGCTTAACCTTGTTCTTGGGAAAAGATTGGTATGAGTGAACATGATGGTTTTCAGGCTCGTAGATTGTTGAAGAAGTGGGTTGTCATTCCTATAGTTTTTTCAAGAGGTGGGTTTTCAATCCCGTGAGGGATCCTTATAGGTGAGAGATTGGATGGGAATTTTTCCATGGTGCACTAGGCATAGTTGCAGTGCTCCAAGACTTCCTAATTTGGCATATTGATGAATCCCTAGAAGGGAAGTGGCGCAGCCAAAGGAATATTCAAAAGAGAAGGGGCACACTTCCTGGGGTGGGACAAGCATGTGGGGAATGAAGGATTATAGACTAGTTGCAATAGTCAACACCTTGGACTGAGTAATTTCATTGTTTTTTGTAGACCATATATTGGTACTAGGAATCCTTTTGTCTTGGTGGAGTTTGATCCCTAGCTCGCGGGTGACCCGTTGCTGAAATATTATGAGAAAAAACATCTATGGTTGGGAGGAACGTCTGAGTCACGCACGTAGTCAATGAATTTTCATAAATTATAAGTTTTCTTATGTGCTTGTCTATTTACCGCATGTTTATTCAATTGTATATGTTATGATTTGTTACTTGCATAATGTTGTATATGATTAATGGATGTTATTTAGTTAATGCTATATATTTTGTAAGTTCAAAGTAAGTATTTATCATGGTATTTGTATATACTGAGTATGTTAGTAGATAAGTGATTTATGTTAAGACAAAATGGAAATTTGGTCAAGAGCTTCCTGATTGAAGTTAGAAGTACCGTGCACATGGATGGTTTTTTTTTTGCACAAGTGATTGGCTTCGCTGTGTGCGTTGGAACATAGAATTCACGCTCAGGAAAGTAAGAGCTTGAAGTGGAATATGAACAGTCATGTGTGTTGTGGTATTCATATTCTCTGTATGGTTATGTGCATAGTAGTGTTCTCATGTTGGAGTGGTCTTACTTTCTATAATATCGTTGTGCCCAGTGTGCTTGAGTGTACAATTATATTTCAAGTTACTTTTTTTGTTATAATTTGTATAAACAGGAGGAACTGTGGCATGGCACGAACCAATTTGGGCTTTGTGCAATTCCTCGAGTGATTCCGCGTAGTTTGAAGGTTAACTACTCACTAATTTTCTTGAGATAACGTTTCCCAAAAGTAGTTCGAGGACGTTATTCGAGGTATAGTTCCCTGAAGTTGGGAGAGTTTGTGTGATGATTCCCACTGTGGGACATTGGGGATGTTACATTATGGTATTAGAGCTATTAGTTCAACACTAGACCTATATGGCTCAAACATTAGCATGAAATAGATGTGTGCATCACATTCTGGTGTTGCGCAGTGTAGAGTTATTATGCGCACAAAGTATTGATGCATGGCGTGTGCACTATAAAGTGGGATGTTAAAACATCCAAGGATTCAGAAGAAATGATTCTCCAAAAATGGTGCAGGTTTTTCATGTAGTTGTTGCATGAAATCATCTAACAAATCTTAATTGACTACACATTTTGTTGAATTATCAACGATTAGCACGAGACATAGTCATTCGGAAGGTTAAAATCATTGAATATGCACAAAGGGATGGCAGTCTCAATGATGAGTTCATGGATTTGTATGTCGGTTTGGGTGTTGATGGTACATAATCCAAGGAAGAGAACATAAATTTAGTAGAAACCATAAAAGGACTACAAAAATATGTCCAAAGATATAGAGTTGATAATGAAAGGCTTATGAGAGCCAAGGAACATCAAGATGACTTCAATATCAAGTCGATGCAAATCCTGGACAAAATAGAAAAGAAAATGGATAAGGAGACAAAGACAAGTAGATCAAGAAGTCACAAGTCTCATGATGAGAAAATAAGAGAAGAAAAAATTGTTGGTAAGCATTCATTTAGGAAAGAGCACAATATCTCAAGTCCATCTCCTGATAGAGAGAATAAGATGAGGACTGGGGTGGATGAGCTATAGGGATAAATGAATAAGATCAAAACTCCTACCTTTGACAGTGAGCACAGGAAGGATGAACATGCAGAGACTTGGTTTTTGGGTATGAGGAAGTACTTCCAGCTGCATAATTATTCTGTGTAGGAAGAAGGGAGAATAACTATATAACTGCTCAAGGGAAATGAATCAATGTGTTGGGATCAATATGTACAAGTGCAACGCATTGATGAAAAGAAATTTACTTGGAGGGAGTTCAAGAGGTATTTTCAAAAGAAATACTTAACCCAACAGTACTATGACATGAAAATGAAGGAGTTCTTTGAACTCAAGCTTGGGAGAATGACGATAGATGAGTGAGAAAGAATATTCTTATAGGTGTTGAAGTATGTTTCATTCATCAAGGATGAAAAAGTGAAAATTCAGAGGTACTTGAGTGGGTTTCCCTCATTTATCATTGACAAGATACAGTATGATGACCCTAAGACATTGGAAGAAACCATAAGACGTGCTAAGTGTGTTTATGAGAAGTAAAGAGGAACACCAAATTTACAAAAGCATTTGGAAGACAAGATGAAAAGTAAGGTGGAACAAAGGAAGAAGGGAGATAAGCCACCATTTTTCAAAAATACTAAGTAAGGACAGACAACTCTCTAGGAGCCCAGATTGTTGGAAAAAATGGGACAAAGACCAAGGCAACAACCTATTCAATGTTGGGGTTATGGCGGAAATCACGTGTTTAGAGATTTTGTTCAAAGAGGTGAAAAATACAAGACTGGGCACAATGTATGATAAGTTGCACAAATTGAAGCCATGGGTGGACATGTACCTAATATTTACACAACACTGAATAACACACAGGCTGAGTTCCAATTATACATGATCGAGGTGGAAGGGAAGATTAACGAGCATAAAGGAGATTATTAAATCTCCTCATTGACTACTGGAACCGATATGTTGAGGCATTCATGATCATTGTAGAGTCTTTGACCATCACAGTTGAAGACATATACTTCATTACCGGTTTATCGAGGAGAGGGGGAGTTCCAAACTTCCAATCTTGGGAAGGAGGCTAGAATATAAATGATTGAATCAATGAATAGTGTGACATTGACACCGAGAAGAGTGTCTCTCAAGTGCAAATCAAGTAGATTACCAACTTGAGTCTCTGAGTCATATTATATACACTTGTTTAGATCGTGGGATTCAACGCCTTACACTTGGAATCACGGGCATAAATGCAATATGGGGTTGAATTCCTACGCCCTACTATGTATGACTGGAGCACGACCGTTCTTAAAAATATGAAAGAACATTTGATAGATTGCAAGCTTAGGAAGGAAAAGGACTTTTGATTCGGTAGTGTCTTATTCACATTCTTCTTCGAGCAAGTACCCATTATGGGCCCGCAAACGCATATACGAGGACACTTGTGACCATTTCCTACCATGGTTTGATGGATCGAGCTCATAGCTTTCTTAGGAGGTGGGAAAATGACAAACCCATTTTATGCATACTTATTTGGTTAGTGGGACAGAAAAACGCCTTTCATTGAAGACTACCCATACGTGGGCATTGATTTCACCAATGACCTGGACGTCATCATCCATGTCGGAGACGAGCTACAGGATATAAGTAACCTTTCATTTTTTGTTATTTAATTTTTTATTTTTGAAAGTATAACTATTTTGTAACACACCCGACCCCTTACGTATCCATTAGAGGGATGGGGTAAAAAAATTTCACTTTTACTCAAATATATCAGATCCTCTTCCCGAGATCTTCATCTTCTTCTTCTCATCAAGAGATTTCCAGCAACTGTCACCATGCTCAAATCCAATATCTGGATTGGAAGTTACACCCTTGTTTAACGCACATGCTTATGTGATTTCAACATTTGGTACTTTGACATTGAATTCCATTTTATCTATTCGCATATCCTCTGGAGTCCCGAAACCCTAGAATTCTACCACGGGGTTCCAGCCTTCGGCCCTTTCAACTCATTCAATACGCCACCGTAAACCTCCTGAGTTCTGAAACCCCTGACTCTCTAAGGGTCCACACTTACACATGGTGGTGCGTTAAATGCAGAGGCAGGGGCATCTAGGTCTAGTCCTTTGGTCGATTTACCCTAGCATTCCAAAATCCCAGGTTCCCCGAAGTCTCTAACTCGCAGTGTCTTGAGTACTCCACCAGCTTTTAGGATCAGTGAGCATGCGCCAGTGGGCTGACACATAAGAAAGGGAAAAGATGACACATGGCCCCATTAATGGGTGACATGTGTCACATTCTAATGGGAATATAAGGTATATAAAAAGCACAAATCAAGGTGACACATGGCATGTCCAACATGGGTCCACGTCACCCTAGGTGACGTCAGTGTGCCATGTCACTATAGACTAAAAAACTACGGGAGTCTCTAGCCTCTCCTACCTACAAAATAACGTGGATATATGAAGCCTGAACTCCTGCTAGCAACCTCCCAATACCGTATTTATCCCATGGTCAAGATAGGGCCATGTAGATCCATAGATCTACTACCTCTGTTGCTTCAAAACTTTGAAATTCAATGGTTTGGCTGTCTAGTTTCTTCTTTACTCATAGAGTGGTCAGTGTCGGACTAACCATGGTCTAGATCCAACAGTCAAGAGGGATCCCAAATCATCCTTGGATCGATGGTCCACGTCGCTTCGCAACTTCGGTGTTCAGGGGTTCTACCTATTTAACACTCCCTTTCTCCTGAAGTGGTCAACGATGAACTGACCATGACATAGATCCAACGATCAAGGAATATTTTGAGGTGTCCCTAGATCTATGGATTTCATCACTTCGTGAGTTTGTCGTTCGGGGGTTCCACCCGTTTAACACTCCCTTTCTCCCAGAGTGGTCAACGTCGAACTGATCATGATAATGATCCAACGGTCAAGGGAGATCCCGAGTATCCTTATATCTATGGCTCGTGTTACTTCATAATTGGTAAGTGGGTTAGGGTTTAACGGTGGTACAGATCCTACAGTCATTGCTAAGGAAACCTCTAGATGTCGGTCAACCTTGTTGGTAACCGTACCAGCAGGTTTTCTTTGGTTGGTTTCAAAGGTTGTAAATTCATAACGTCCCGAAGCTCTAGACTTCCAGAGTTCTGATGCCAAAATTACTTAGCTCCTTTCGTACCTAGCGAAGGGTTCCAAGGTCCCGGTCATATGGATTCCATGACAGGTCTTAGGGATTCATGCTCAACTCTTAGTCATGATTTGATTAGGTTTGTGGACATGAGCCCTCGATCAAAAACATTAATGGTTTGAAGGAGGCTCCCTCCCTCCACAGAGATCGAATTTAGTAACCTGGGAAGGTAAATTCAAGGGGTCGACAGGAATGAGGTGTTCTAGCAAAGTATGCCCCGACTCTTACATTACAAAATCATCCCTCGGGAAAACTCCCTTAAGGATTTTCCAACCAGTAAAAAAATTGTAAACTTATTCCTAAATTTATTTGAAAACCCATGTCTAATAGTTCTCCTGCTTCTAAGTAGAGGAAAATAAGCATATCTAATATTAATCAAACAATAAATAATTTAGTCATAGACATAGACATCTAACCATCATCTCAATACTAGTACATAAGATATGAGAATACTTATCAAGAAACCAGATAGTGCAACAACTGCTAAGAGAGGTGCCCTTTTCCACCCAACCGTAGGCATAACCAATCATGGATTGATTTACTGTTGGCCACCCCCTAGCTAGAGCATGATGATATGAGAGAGACTCTTCCTTCTCGTTCAACAACAACAGGGACAAAGATCACTCTCCTCTTCCACCAAAAAATTAGCAGATCATTTCTCCCTCTACCAAGAAAGGGGGTCTGCAATGGGTGCTTCCTCAGTCAATGCTCCTATTGCAACCCCATTTATCATCTTGGACTAAATATGCTACCCCAAAAATTCTTGTACCTAAAACAAACTCATTTTTCAGTTCTCTTTTGAACCAGAGAGCTACACCTACTCTCCCTCTTCAGAAAAATGGCCTCTAGACTCATTTCCATCATATCCTTTTATCTTCCCACAAATTCCCTTATTTTATTTCCTTCCTCAAAAATATTTCATGGGTATGAATCCCCATTTCTTGGTGAGGTCAGAAATTGTTTCATATGGGTACTCTGACCATCTCCTCATTGACTCTTGAGGAGGACTTCCCAACTTCCATCCTGAGTGGTAATTTATTTCTGGGGCAGAGTAATATTATAAATAGAGTAAGGTATTGGTCTGGTGGGGGTCATCTCAACCATTGTTGGTTCCCCTCACCATCTCTCTCATGCATCATGATCTACCTTGGCAAACCCCTTCAACAATTATGCAACACTATCCATTTTTTTATTATTTAATAATAGAAATACATACATTACCTTTTATAATAAAAAAAGGTTCATCAATTCAAACATCCATATATTCAGACTACCCATAGTCTTTTTCCATGTTATAGTTATATTTACAAGATGGGGAAAAAGGGGGTATTATAATTCCCTCTCCCTTAAAGGAACATCATCCTCGATGTTCTACCTGTTGATGTGCTCTTTATGTATAGAAGTAAACAAAAATGGGTATGTTTGTTTCATGGCATCCTCCATTTACCATCTCTCTTCATCTGGACTAAAGTGTTTCCACTGCACCTTGAACTGTGCAATAGTTATATTCCTGAGTGAGATTTCTTCCCTTTCTATTATGAATTGTGGCTCTAGCATGGATTCTCCCTCTAGTTCCACCTGAATCACAGACCAATCAATTATATAATTAGAATCATGTACATATTTCTTCAGTAATAAAACATGGAAAGCATTATGTTCCATCATTGTGGGAGGAAGTGCTAGTCTATATGCTACAGGTCCCACTTTATCCAAAATTTCAAAGGGTCCACAATAACGAGGTGCCAACTTGGCACATGCTCCCATTCTCAAGGAAATTTTTCTAGGCATAACCTAGAGATACACATGATACCCTACTTTGAAGTCTCGAGGAGTCATTTTTCTTTCTACATAGATTTTCTGTCTATCATGAACTATCTTTAGATTTTGTTTTATCTAAACTACTTGTTGTTCCATTTCCTTTAGCATATCTGGCCTGATCACAATTATGTCTATTGGGTTATTCCAGTTGATTCAAATATTGCATTGTTTACCATAGAGGGCCTCAAAAGGGCTCATCTTCAATGACTCTTGATAGCCATTGTTATAAGAAAAATCTACCAGTGGTAGGTAGTCTTCCCACTTCTTGTGATGATGCATTACATCCATCCTTAACATGTCCTCTAACACATGGTTTACCCTATCTGTCTTCCCATCAGTTTAAGGGTGATAGGTTGTACTAAATATTAATTTAGTTTCAAAACTAGCAAACAAAGATTTCCAAAAGTTTGAAGTAAATTTTGTATCTCCATTTCATATGATTTCCTTAGGCATGCCATGGAGTATAAATATTTCGGTCATGAAAATACTGGGAATAAAATGAACAACCTTTCTCAGTTTGTCCACAACTACGATGATGGCGTCATTATGTTTGGTTGATTTTGGTAACCCTATGATGAAATCCATTGAGATGGTTTCCCATTTCCATTATGGGATTGGTAGGGGTTACAACAACCCTGTTGGATGTTAGTTCTCTACCTTAACCTGCTGAAATTATAGAAATTTAGCTAAGTAATCAGCTATGTCCTTCGTGATTTCGGACAAATAAAATAGTTTTCTAGTGGTTGTGATCATTTTTTGATAACTAAGACGTTTGGTATATAGTATTTTGTGTAGTTCATCCATTATGAACCTATTCAAGTCTTCACAACTTGGAATATACAACCTACCCCTTTATGTTAGCAGGCCATCATTCAACAATTGGTAACCCTCATACTTCAGCCCTGTGGGCTCTTTCTCTAAGTATGATTTCACAGTCTTGAAAAATGCATTTGTTTCTTACGAAATTTTTACTCTCTCCTTGATGTATGATTCATAGGTCCTTACAACTCCCAATTGAATCACTTTCATACTTATAATAAGGGCATTAGCCACCCTATTTTATTTTCCTTTGATATCTTTGATTTCAAAATCAAACTCACTAAGGAGAGCCATCCATATAGCTTGTCTAGCATTGACTTTTGGTTTATCAAACAAATATCTCAACCCACTATGTTCTGTCATAAGCACAAATATTCTACCTAGGAGGTAATGCCTCTACATTTTTAAAGGATGTACTATGGCAACCAATTCTAAATTGTGGGTCACATACTTGATTTCATTCTCATTCAATTTTCTGGATTCGTAGCAAATCACATGTCCTTCTTTCATAATGACTCCTTCTAGCCCTTCCTTGCAGGAATCTGTACACACACGGAAGTCCTTGTTTGGGTCTATAATATTTATCACATGTGCATTGGTTAGAAGGTATTTCAACTATTGGAATCTCTCTTCACATTTTGATGTCCAAATGAATTTAACTCCCTTTTTCTAAAGGGAGGTGATTAGGCAACTGATCTTGGATAATCCCTTTATGAACCTTCTATAATATCCTTCTAGGCCCATAAAGGATCTAATATTAGATACATCCTTTTGGGTAGGCCAATCCATAATGGATTTTGTCTTTTCATGGTCAATTGCCACTCCTTCTTCATAAATAACATGGTCTAAGTAATGGACTTGTGTTTGGAAAAAGTCACACTTACTAAAATTAGCATAGAGCTGATGTTCTCTCAGCACCTGAAGCACCAACTTAAGATTTTCTTCAAGTTATTCCATACTCTTAGAATAGATTAGGATATCATCAATAAAAACCAACACAAATATATCCAAACACTTAGTGAGTACATTACTCATTAAGCACAAAAAAGTGGTTGGTGCATTGGTAAGTCCAAATGGCACCACCAAAAATTCATAGTGACCATATCTTATCCTAAAGGTTGTTTTGTGGATGTATTCATCCTTAATTAGGACTTGATGGTATACATACCTCAAGTCAATCTTGGAGAAAATTGTATCTCCCCTTAATTGGTCAAAAAATTCATCGATCCTTGGGAAGGGATACTTATTTTTAATGGTCATTTCATTGAGTTGTATGTAGTCTATGCACAACCTGAGGGTGTCATCCTTATTTTTCACAAACAAGGTTGGTTCTCCCCATGGAGACAGACTAGGACAAATGTAGCCTTTGTGCAACATCTCCTTTAGTTGTAGTTTGAGCTCAACTAGCTCTGGTGTACTCACTCTATAGGGTGTTATAGACACTTGCACCACTCCTGGTACAAGTTCTATTGAAAAGTAAATATCTCTTCTTGGAGGTAGACCTGATACCTCTTTTGGAAACACATATTCATACTCTCTTAATATGGGATGCATAGGGATAATTTTAAGGATGGAAATTTATCTCAAAATGTAGAAACCTTGGTGAATCTTACTAGTCATTAATATTCAAAATATAAAATGTTGGCAATATTTTTGTAAAAATATTCAAATTTATCAAGATTTTATATAGATTCTATAAAATTTGGGCTATTTTTAAGGTAAGATAATTTTATTCTATAGAATTTGGGCTAATAAATTTTAGAAAAGAGAATCCTTTTTTTGGAAAACGCATGGAAAATTAGCTCATGAGCGAAATTTAGCCCCTAAAATCATCCCTATGGGATGGTCCTCTAGGCTTGCTTTATTGTTCTCAACAAAATTCAATACTTGTATTGCATACAAAGGACATCCTTTTCTGTAGTACTTCTTGACTTGAAGGGCTGATATTTGTCTCGTTGAGTCAGGATTTTGAATTCTTTGTAGGGTTATTTTTCTCCCTTTTGCTTCTTCACACTCCAAAGTTTTATTGTAACAATCCAACTTGGTTTTATGGGCAGCGAGCCAGTCCATTCCAATGAGTAGGTCATAAGATCCTAAAGGGATCATGTTTAGGGTTTCTTGGGTGGGTAATCTATTCATAATGAATTGGCATGATGGTATGACCTATGTTGCCTTTCTTTTGGTTCCAATGGCTAGTTGTACCAGCCATGATTTAGCATGTTTTACTTCTTGCAATTTACATTTCTCAACAGTTTGATGGGAAACATAACTCAGATTAGAACCAGGGTCAATTAAAATGGAAACTAGTTGGTTGGAAATCATACATTCCATCTCCACCACTGAAGTTTGGTGGTCATGTTGTCTATTATCCAAGGGTGCATAAATTTGTGGCATTCTCCTGGTCACATCATTGACCGTGGTAGCCTCTTGGACATTATAGACCCTCCTATTGTTTTGTTTCCTATGTGTATAGTCCCTCAGCAGATGTTCTTCTCCACAACCACAACATTTCAAGGGTTCTCTCTTTGTGTTATCAGTCTTAATTTGGGTTGCTCCAAAGGGTTTATTACCACTATGAGATGGGAAATTCTATTGATATACGCTTTTAATAGGAAGGATCATCATAGAAATTTTCCCATGGTTCTTAAATATTGAGGGTTTAAACCCCTTCTTCTTGAATCCTGAATTACTTTTCTTCTTCCAGTCCTCATGAGGTTCTACCTTATTCTTTAATTTCTCATAGAAATACCTTTCCTTTCGGATAATATGTTCTAAGGTATTGGGTTCATCAAATTCAATTATGTCCTGGAAGGAATGAGGTAGTACACTAATAAATCATTGCATCTTTACCTTTTCATCCTTTATGTAGGGAACATGCCTTATCATATCAATAAATTTGTTGGCATATTCATCTATTGTGAGTTTTCCTAGATTGAGTTCATAGAACTCCTTGGTCTTCCCATCAAAGTATTTTTCCAACAAATACTTCTTCTTGAAGTATTTCTCAAATTGTTTCCATGTAAAGTCCTTCTCATGGATTCCTTTCACATTCCTAAGGTCCTCCCACCAAATGGAGGCCTTTCTGTTCAAGTTGAAAATGGATGTTAGAGACTTTATGTTTTTCAGAGTAGTCACTGACTCTGAAGTACTTTTTCAAGACAAGCAATCAAACTTCTGCTTCTTCCCCCTTCTTCATTTTCCATCGAAAGTGGTTTGTTTGGATTTACTAAACTCTTTAGGTTCATCGCTCTTGGAATGTTTCCTCTACTTTCTTATCCTCTGGGAATTTGAACTAGTCTTGCTACTAGAAGATTCCTTGGAGTTCTTAGTTTCTTCACTAGATGATTCTTCCATTGAGTTTCTCTTGGCTCCATGTTGGGACTTCTTTGAGGTTCACCTCCTTGTGTGGCCACTTTCGGGACCATGCTTTTGTATCTCAAGTGGACATTGGGTTTTCTTAGTATGATTTATGTCCATGTGACTAATTGTTGGTCCATGTTGCAACTTCCTTTATATATCTGATAGGATCTGCAGCAGGACTGCATTAATTTCAGTTTTCTTTTCATTCTCTTTTATCAACCTTTCATTGTCATCCTTACAACTTTGTAATTCCTCCATGAGGCTTCTTACGGTTTCAGCCAAATCTAGAGGGGTTTCCACCACCCTCCTCTCATCATATTCTTCTTCTATATTATGGGAGATTTCCCCCAACTCATGGTGTGTCACAATCCTTTACGTTGTATTTTTATTTTTGTCCACTGACTACTTGAGTGTTGATAAAACATTTTACATTGTTCATTTTATGAACAACGCATACAATTTGTAGGGTGAAGTCAACTTTTTTATTTGGAACAATAACAACACACAGTTCAGGATTTCAAACATATAACAACAACAAAAAATTTAATTCATGTTTTCAATAGTGGTTTAGATAAGTTTCTTATGAATGGGGTAAGATAGGGGGTTTACCCCTTAAAGTTATCTAATAATATTTTTATGCGACTCGTTCATGAGCCCAAGAAGGCCAAGTGTTGTTTCCCTCTCCGATACCACTTTGTAACACACTCGACCCCTTAGGTATCCATTAGAGGGATGAGGTATACAATTTCTTCTTTTACTCAAATATCTCAGATCTTCTTCCTAAGATATACATCTTCTTTTCCTCATCAAGGGCTTTCCAACAACTATTTCCATGCTCAAATATGAGATCTGGATTGGATGTTACTCCCTCATTTAATGCACATGCTTATTAGATTTTGGCATTCAACAATGAATTCCATTTTCTCTATTCGCATATCCTCCTGAGTCTCGAAACGCTGATATCTTGCCACGTGGTTCCGACCTTCGACCCTTTATACCTACTCAATACACCACCCTAAACCTCTGGAGTTCTGAAACTCCTGACTCCTATAAGCCAGGTGGATATTGGTGGCCACCTGCCTATTCCACTTGGACCCACACCATTGTTTCTTTCAGTTTTTCAGTTTCCTTAATTGTAGCATAATTTACTATTTTTAGCAGTTCTTTAGGTCCTGAACTTCTGGCGCTGTTTTGAGGCCCTAAACGACGTTTTTTGGGCATGAATGCTTCGGAAAAAATGATTCCATTCCAAACTCAATATTTTTTTCCATAAGTGTAGTATTCGGATAGATCTTTCTAACGATGTATCATGTGCATCAAACGGAGATAGTATGCCAAAGTTACGACCCCGGGAAATTGATGTACCAATTTACCCCAATGGGGCCCATATTCTGGCGTTTCATCTCCTAGGGTTAGGTTTTTGGATGTTTAAGGTTTTCCATTATTTCTCAGTAATATATAGGCCTTCGAGACTCATTGTAACAAGAAGTTCAGACGCCAGTAGCCGCCACATCTCTTCTCAGAGATAAGCTACCAGCGCCCAAGCTAGTTTATTTCCATTCTATCTGTAAGCATTTTTCAGTCATTTGTTATTAATGAAATGAAGTCTTCTTTCTGCCGCATCTATGTGTTTATGTGTATTTATGTTTTTCATTGTGTTCCTACATAAATCCAGATCAGTGGTATTAGAGCAGTCTGCTCGTTCTCGATCTTTCTTTGCATGTCCCCAATGAGGTCGGGGTATAAGGAGTTGGGGCTCGATCTAGTTGAACCTTTGCAAGATCAGTCTCGCAAACCTCGATGACTGCCCATGGAGGAAGAAAAGAAATATGAGGGAGTAGAAGATCCTATCAAAATGTTTCTCAAGGAGGCCCTCGAGAAACAAAGGAACGCGATGATGGACAAATTTTCCCAGATTCTTCAACGAATTCCCACTAACGGCACATCGACATCCAACAACCACTCTGGAGGCGCCATTCCTTTTAAGGTACAAGTAAACTTTGACATTCCCATATTTGAGGGCCAAATAGATGCAAATGTCATAGATAGATGGTTGAATCTGTTAGAAGGATATTTCTCGATTCATGAATTTTCCGACTGAGAATGGATTATTTTCGCACTCCTCAAATCTTCCCCCCATGTTAAGGACTGGTGGGAAACCTACTCGGAGCAACAAGGCGAGGGGGAATCCTCTCTGTTCTCGGCCACACCCACTTGGAATTCTTTCCGAGACGCCATCAAGGAACAATATTATCCCGTGGGGAGCTATGAGGAAAAATACATACAATGGACTACGTTGTCGCAACAAAGGGACCAAGATGTGCATGAGATGATGAATCTGTTTCATACCCTATGCACAAAGTTGGGTATCAAATATTCAGAGAAACACTTGGTGTTAAAGTACCGTAATTGTCTGCATAGATACATTCAAGAGGAAATGGAGTTTCTCGACATCTCCTCGCTTGGTGTGGAGTACTGATATGCTGGCAAGATTGAGCAGAAGTTCAAACAAAAAAAGAGAGACTTTGGGTCTGTGAATCAGAAGCAAGGGAAATGTACCCCCAAACCACCAAAAAAAGGACCAAGCCAAGGCAGGGCGGCCAAGGATAACCCTCCAAAGCCACAAGTAAATAAAAACACCACGAAGCCAAAAAAGGACACGGGAAAGTGGTGTGAGTTCCATAAGAGCTCCACTCACAACACAAGTGAGTGTCGGGCCAAGTAGTCACTGGTAGTCGAGTTGAAGGCTTCTGAATTGGATGCATGCTCTGACTCTGAATCATAACCCCACAAGTGGAATGATAGGGGGAAGCAGATTATCGATGTGGAGCCCAATGCCACCATTGCCACCACAAATATCCAAAAGGAGGAACCAGAAGATCGAGAGGAGGCAGAGCGTCTCTTCCATTCCAAGATGTGGGTAAAGGGTTCCCCGTTGTAGTTCATTGTCAACAGTGGGAGCCAGAAAAACCTCATCTCAGTAGAGGTCATGAAGTAGTTGGGCTTGCCGACCACAGCACACCCATAACCATACACCATCGAGTAGTTTCACCAAGGACGGGACCTCTACGTCAACCAACAATGTCGCCTTCCCTACAACATCAAGCCCTTCACGGATGAGGTATTATGTGACATTGATCCTCTTGATGTTTCTAATGTATTATTAGGCCAACCGTACTTGTGGAAGCAACATGTTGTGTATGATTCTAGGCCTCGTTCTGTTATTATCACCTTGGGTAATAAGCTGTACAGGATACTAGAGATAGCACTGCCTACCACCATCTCTTTGGTTACTGCAAAACAATGCAGTAAGATCATTTCCAAAACCAGGAAATCTATTTTCCTAATGATCCTCCCTCAGGGAAAGAGGAAGACTGTGGCCATGACCTCTAGACAGGGCCCTGCTGTACAAAAACAACAGATGGATAAGGTCATGGAGGAGTACGAGGACATCTTCACCTCCCCCGCAGGGGTGCCTCTACATTGCCAGGTCAAGCACCCCATCGATATGACCCTGAGTGCACCACTGCCCAATGGACCCATATATCAACGCTTTGTTCTAGAGAACGACGAAATCAAGAGGCAGATTCAGAAGATGTTGTAGAAAGGTCACATTCAGCTGATTTCATCACCCTGTGGGAGCCCGATCATGTTGGTGTAGAAGAAGGATGGGACTTGGAGACTTTGCATTGACTATCGGGCACTGAACAAGATCATTGTTCGGAATAGGTACCTGATCCCATGGATTGATGACCTTCTAGACCAACTCAAGGGGGGAAAATATTTCAGCAAGATCAACTTGAAGTCGGGGTATCACTAGGTACCAATCAAACCCTCTGATTTGTGGAAGACTGCCTTCAAATCCAAGGAGGGCCTTTTCAAATGGTTGGTCATTCCATTCGGGTTGACGAATGCCCATGCAAGCTTCATGAGGCTAATGGATGAAATCCTACGGCCATTCACCAACTCATTTGTAGTGGTGTACTTGGATGACATTCTGATCTTCAGCCAGACTTGGGAAGAGCACCTCCACCACATCCGACAGGTCCTCCAAACATTGTGACAACACAAGTTGTGTGCCAATTTGGAGAAATTCACTTTTGGCATGACCCAGGTTTAGTATCTGGGATACATTATTGATGAGCGTGGGGTGGATTTGGATCCAACAAAGATCCAAGTTATTCGGAATTGGCCTGCCCCAACCACCATAACAGAGCTCCACAACTTTTTAGGTCTTGCCAATTTCTACCGTAGATTTGTGTTGGGATTCTCTCATATCACTTGGCCCTTGAGTCAAGTCACCAAGGGAGGAGCTAAAGCAAAATTCTTTTGGTCTGAATCTCAATAGAAGGCATTCGGGAAGTTGAAGCATTGCCTCTGCTCTGCACCAGTGCTCACATTACCAGACTTGCAACAACCATTTGAGATCGAGATAGATGCCTCTGAATATTCCATTGGGGCATTCCTTACTCAACATGAGCATCCAGTGGCATATCACAGTGAGACACCTTCTGACACATTCCAGAAGTATCCCAGTTATGACAAAGAAATGTATTCCATTGTGCATGCTTGTTGGCATACATTTTGGGAAAGGAAACGGTCATCGACACAGACCACCGACCCCTGCAGTTCATACAGACACAAGGGAAGTTGCAGAATGATCACCATTAGAAGTGGTCCACATACCGGCAACAGTTTCATTTGAACATTAAGTACAAGAAAGGCAACACCAATAATGTTGCAGACTACCTCAGTCGACCACCCATCGTGGTGCTAACCATTGTGCTCAACTCTTGTGGGCACGAGGCTTCCGATTGGCCGCTTCTCTACACAAGTGATCCAGAATTCATCCACACATATAATACACTCTTGGAGGGTAAGAAAGTTCCCAATTTTCACCTCCAGGATGCCCTGCTTTGTCACCTGGGACACCTTTGTGTTCCTTCAAGCGAGCGTGCCAAGATGATTTGGGAGGCGCACTACAGTCGGGTCGCTGGGCATTTCGGGGTCAAGAAAACCACGGCAGTACTGCAAAAGTATTTCTATTGGTCGAACCTTCGACAGGATGTCGAGAAGTACATCAAGTCCTGCACTGCTTGCACCATTGCCAAACCGACCATCAAGAAGCAAGGCCTCTATACTCTGCTTCCTACCCCGAGTCGACCTTCGGAATCCATATCTATGGATTATATGCCAGGCCTTCCTTCTACTAAGCATGGCAATGACTTTGTTTTTGTGGTCGTCGACTGATTCTCCAAGATGTCCATTATGATGGTCTGCAAGAAGAATATCACAGCAGAAGCCACTGTTAAACTCTTCTTTGAATGAGTGTGGGTACACTTTGGGATCCCACAATCTATCATCTCTGATCGAGACAATCGGTTCCTCAGTACATTTTGGTCTAGCCTCTGGTTGATGCTGGACACCAAGCTCACCAAGTCCATAGCTTTCCATCTACAAACTGATGGCCAGACAGAGGTAGTCAACCGGATGATTGTACACAGTCTACGCATGTACAACTCAAAGCATCCACGCACATGGGATGAGAGCCTCCCCTATGTACAACATAGCTACAATCAGGCTCTCCATAGCTCAACCAACCACAACCCCTTTCAAGTGGGCTTGGGATTCCAGCCACTATGTCCCATTGACATAGCCATGCCATTTGCGGCTACTCGGGCAGATTCAACCCATGTCCAGTCTAAGGTTGAAAAGGCAAACAACTTCATTGAGCGCATTCAACACATCCGCCAACAAGTTCATGACATATTGGATAGAGCCAATGCTAATTACAAGCAACGAAATGATCAACATCGGGTGCCACACAACTTCCAGGTGGGCAACAAAGTGTGGCTACATTTGCAAAAGGAGTGTCTTGCTGGACCCTACCGCAAGATTCGCCCACTCCGATATGGGCCAATAATCATCACCAAGGCTATAGGGGACAATGCCTTTGAGCTCGGTATTCCACCATTCCTTGGTCTGCACCCAGTGTTCAATGTGGACTGCCTTCGGCCCTATTTTCCACCTCTACTAGACACATCCGACATGGAAGAACAACTCACACCAATAGAGTTAAACCCAAATTGCATGGAACAAGCCACAACTGATCGAATTATGGACACACAGATCAAGAAAACTTGCCAACAGAGGATCCAGCTATATCGAGTTGTCAAAGCAAGCCAACTCCTTCACCAAGGCAAGTGGCTCACCAGGGACCAAGTTCAGCAGAAGTTTCCTCATCTCATGGAGGAACTCAATGCA
The DNA here is from genome assembly GCA_010110895.2 of Picea sitchensis. Taxonomy (NCBI): domain Eukaryota; kingdom Viridiplantae; phylum Streptophyta; class Pinopsida; order Pinales; family Pinaceae; genus Picea; species Picea sitchensis. The sequence continues at coordinate 174,808 of SNQJ01S0003794.1, read as the reverse complement.
ATGAGAACCATTGCTTCCTAAGGGGGGAGGACTGATCCAAGTGGATATTGGTGGCCACCCGCCTATTCCACTTGGACCCACACCATTTTTTTTTTTCAGTTTTTCAATTTCCTTAATTGTAGCACAATTTACTATTTTTAGCAGTTCTTCGGGTCCTGAACTTCCGGAGCTGTTTTGAGGCCCTAAACGACGTTTTTTGGGCATGAATGTTGTGTCAAATATGAGTCTATTCTAGATTCAATATTTTCTATCAACAGTGTAGTCCTCAGATAGATCTTTCTAACAATGTATCATGTGTGTCAAACGGAGATAGTATGACAAAGTTACGACCCCGGGAAATTGATGTACCAATTTACCCCAACGGGGCCCATATTCTGGCATTTCATCTCCTAGGGTTAGGTTTTTGGATGTTTAGGGTTTTCCATTGTTTCTCAGTAATATATAGGCCTTCGAGACTCATTATAACAAGTAGTTTAGAGGCCAGTAGCTTCCACATCTCTTCTCAGAGATAAGCTACCAACGCCCTTATCTAGTTTATTTCCATTCTGTCTGTAAGCATTTTTCAGTCATCTGTTATTAATGAAATGAATTCTTATTTCCACTGCATCTCTGTGTTTATGTGTATTTCTGTATTTCATTGTGTGCAAGTATGTCTGTGCCTTCGACCAATTTACTCCAGTGTTCCAACATCCCAAGTTCCCCGAAGTCCCAAACTCCCAGTGTCTCGGTTACTCCACCATATTTTAGGCTCAAGGAGAATGCGCCAGGGGGATGACACATGGAAAAGGGAAGAGATGACACGTGTCCCCATTAATGGGTGACACATGCCACATTATAATGGGCATATAAGGTATGTAAAAATAATGAATCAAGGTGACACGTAACATGTCGAACATGGGTCCACATCACCCTAGGTGACATCAGTGTGCTACGTCACTCCAGACTAACAGCCTTTGGGAGTCTATGGCATATCCTACCTATGAAATCTCCTAGATCTCTGAAGCCCAAAATCCCACAAGCAACCTCCAGTTGCCCCTTTTATCCCACGGTTGAGGTAGGGTGATGCAGGAGCATCGGAAGCAGCCAGCCAAGCAAGCATAAAGGCAGAAGACAGCTGGAGAACTGCAACACACATTTTTCACATTTTGAAATGTTTTGAAAAATTAATGAAGAGGATATTAATGTGATAGCTGGGGAATCGTACTTACATTTATGTCTTAGATGTTGTAAACAGATCTTGAGCATTGCTCTCATCTGTAGTATGTAAAAGCATTTATACCTAATTAATGAAAGAAGGTAGATTTGGATTCATAGATTAGACAATTTAGAGAGTAGGAGAGAAAACGGATATAGACACCCTCACCCTTGTATTATTGTATCATTAGCACAGAAAAGTAAAAGAGAGTCGTAGCAGAGAGTTGTAGAGAAGAACCCATGTACAGGAGTAGTTGAGTTAATATATGAAGCTTTGACTCAGATTTCATGGTGTTATGATGTTTGTTGTTTACATATGTTGAATGGTATGCTTATAGTTGTTTTATTCTCTCTGTTATGCCTTTGTTGGTATTCTGTGTTGAATGTATGATTTCATGTTGAATGTATGAAGTATGAGAGAGAATAATTAGTTTCAATTGTCTCTCTTCCTGAGAGAGTTCCTACAAGGAGTGCATTGAAACATTCGCAAGGTGTGCATTGACAAGGGTTCTAAGTCTATCTCAGAAATCTTAGGAGGGATACCATTGTTCTCATTCCAGCAGAAGTGAAGGTGAAGCACAGAATCCATGCAAGGTGTGCACAGGCTAGTTGAAACCTTAGAATTTATCAACTAAGGTTGAAGAGTGAAAGATTGTTGTTGTTGAGAGTGCACAGAGTCGAAGAATTAAATATACAGAAGTATTTGAAAGATTGTCACAAAGAGTGCGTGCAGGAGTCCTTTCGAGACTTGAGGTTGCAATAGAAAGCTCAGGCAGATTAGCGCCTTTGAAGTATTCAAAGGAAGACGGGGAGCTGACTCATTGCACAGAATTTAAGTCCAATGGAACGACACTAAGTTAGGTTGGTCAGAGATTCATTGAGGAGTGAATCAGACGGTCGAAATTCTCCATGGAGAACTCACAAAGTCACGAGGACCATAGGATCCAAAGGAGTTGCAGGGTGGATAAGGGTTAGGCGAACCCATTACGTTGGTTTCAAGATTCAACATCGACCATTGATCATGA
>SNQJ01S0003794.1:143937-172539 GCA_010110895.2 Picea sitchensis | reverse complement strand
GAATCAGACGGTCGAAATTCTCCATGGAGAACTCACAAAGTCACGAGGACCATAGGATCCAAAGGAGTTGCAGGGTGGATAAGGGTTAGACGAACCCATTACGTTGGTTTCAAGATTCAACATCGACCATTGATCATGACCGTCGAGCCGTCAAGATCATTTCGGCAAATCGGGGTTTGTAAGTCTGGAGTGCAAGCTAAATCCCTTGGTCACTCGAACTTTCGAATCGCGAAATGGATTATCCTGTGTGAAGACGAGGCGTAGAATTTTTGGCGTTTCAGAATTTCAGAGTTCAGCATTTCGGGGGTCCTAACGACAAGGAGTCGGGCCTAGTGGAGTGAAAATCCCGAAGTCACGAGTCACAATAGGATTTTGGCGTGAAATTTCAGGATTTCGGCACTTCGAGTGTCGGGAAGCAGAGGAGGCAGTCTTTTGGGATCGAGAGTTTCGAACTCTCGGTACCCAGAAGCCCGAAATAATGTGGGTCGTCAGATCGAACGAGGGCGTATAGTCGTTGATCCCGTGGAAGGCGCCATTTCGGAGTTCAAGATTTTGAAGTGATAGAGGAACAATTTTCGAAGGGTGATTCAAGTTATGAAAGCCGAAAATCTTGAGTGGACAGGTGGAAAGAAACCATGTGGGAAACAGGGTATAGGGGGAAAGACAGGTGGCGCATTTTCATCAATAGGCGGAGTCAATCCTCGTTGACCATTTCAGAGTTTTGAAGGTTGAAGAACAGGGAGTCTTGCAGCTGGATTTACAACCGTTGGGGAGCTAGCCCTTGCTGAACACATCAGGGTTCTGCATTTTGGCAGTTTCAAAGACAAGAGGTCGGGGTTCTTTACTCCATAATTCCTGAAGTTGTGAAACGCGACAAAACTGTGGAGGAGGATGTGGCCAAAGTTTTCGGCAATTTGACATTTCAGGTTTTGGAGGTTGTAGAGACAGGAAACTCGACAAAAGGAATCACGATATCGTGAAACCTGAAATCCTGATTCGGCAAAGGGCACAATCATATTGTTGGTCAGGAGATTTGGGTTGATGCCTTGTGTTTGATCATGAGGGCATACCTATAAGGACCTATGGAAAACACTGTTGTGTGTGTGTGGGATTCTCTGTGGAGGAATCAAAGAGTCAATCAGACTCAGGGGCAGATTTAGAACGATCCTACGTGGATCTTGGCCCAAGGGTTGGGGATCTGCACCATTTGTAGTATCAGAGCTTGATTGTGTCTATATATTTCAGGTATAATGAGATAGAGAAAAAGTAGTCTGATATGCACCAGTTGTGGTATTAGAGCTCAGAACAAGTTCTTTGCTTTCTGTAGCAAAGAGAACAAGGGAACATTTTACAGCCATGCCACCGAGAAGAAGAGACATGCCAATGCCAATTCTTGATCCAGCAGTGGAAAGAAAAATGTGAGAGTTACGTGCTAGGCTTGATTCCATGGAGATAGCACAAAGGTGCACAGTTGATGCTGGGGATATCAACAAATCTAAAAGTGAAAATGAAGTTGGACACGAAGGAGAAGAAGTTGCAGTCGAAGATGTTGTGGATGAATGCCTATTTAGGGATATTGCAAGGATAGGTTCCAAAGAAAAAATGAATATTCCAGTGTATGAGGGAAACCTATATGTTGAAGAGCTTCTAGACTGGATTAGAGCTCTGGATAAATACTTCGACTATGAGGATGTCGAGGAAGACAAGAAAGTCAAACATGTCGTCACTAGACTTAAAGGGCATGCAACACTATGGTGGGATGAACTGCAGGCTGAAAGACGTTGCAAAGGCAAGCAGAAAATCAAAAGATGGGATAGAATGGTTGCAAATATGAAAGCCAAATTCATACCCAATGATTATCAAATCACTCTATTTTGGAGGATGCAGAATTTGAGACAGAAGCTGATGTCAGTGAAAGAATACACTGAAGAGTTCTACAAGATAAACATCAGATCAGGTCATCAGGAAAGTGATGATGAAAAAGTTTCCAGATACATGAATGGTCTATGGTATGACATTCAATATGAGATGAACATCATGATCATCCGAAATGTGGAAGATTCTTATCATATAGCTATGAAATCTAAAGAGAAGTTGAGCCGAAAGTAAGGTCAAAGAGGCCGAGGTAGAATTCAATCCAGAGGAAAAACAATTGCCCAAGACAGAACTCAAAAATCTAAAGAAGAGGGAAAGAAACCTCAAACTCAAAATGATAGAGGAGGAATCTCACAGAGAGGGCAGTATGCTGATAGAAATACTTTTCCTCAAGCTAGAGGAAGAGGAAAAGGCAGAGGCAGTGAAGTAAAATGATTTGTCTATGGAAAGATCGGACATAAATCCTATGAGTTTCCAGATAAGAAAAAATAGGGTGGTGAAACTCACATTTCTTAAGCTCAAGGATGGAATGTTGAGGCAGAATATGCTGAGGGCGGAAGATCCTTAATGATGAGGAAAGTTCTCTTGAAGCCAAAGAAGGAGGCAGAGAACACAACCCAAAGAAACAGTCTGTTTCAAACTGCTTGCAAAACCAAAGACAGGGTATGCAAAGTCATAGTGGACAGTGGTAGCACAGACAATCTCGTATCTACAGAGATGGTAGAAAAGATGGAGTTGGAGACTGTTGTACATCCAAGCCCATACAGAATTTTGTGTCTATAAAAAGGACATCAGGTAAATGTCACTAAACAATGTTTAGTTGAATTTAAAATAGGAGGATATAAAGATGAAATATTATGTGATGTCATTCCCATGGATGTTTGTCATCTATTGCTGGGTAGACCATGGAAATATGAAAAAAACGTGATTCATGATGGGAGAAAGAACACATACACCCTCGAGAAAAATGGGAGAATTCACATGTTGTTGCCAATTAAAATCCAAGAGCTGAAAAAAGAGATGAGCTACACTATACTTCTCATGAGTGGGAAGGAACTTCTTAAGTAGGTTAAGAAGAAGGAAGACACACAATTTATTGTGTTTAGGAAGCCTAAAATTGTTTTGAACAGGACAAGAATAGATGATTTACCAGAAGAAATCCAGGAATTGCTGGGGGAGTTTGCTGATATAGTAGTGGACGAACTACCTTGTTCGTTACCACCTATCAGGAGTATAAGACATCATATCGATCTTATACCTGGATCTAGTTTACTAAACAAAGTAGCGTACAGATTGACACCACAAGAAAATAAAGAAGTTAAGAGATAGGTACAGGACTTAATGGACAAAGGATTGATTCGAGAGAGCTTGAGTCCATGCGTTGTTCCAATAGTGCTCAACCCAAAGAAAAATGGAGGCTGGAGAATGTGTATAGACTCAAGGGAAATCAATAAGGTTACCATCATATACATATTTACATTTCCAAGGATGGATGACTTGATGGATTGCTTGAGTGGAGCAAGATTTTTTTCAAAGATTGATTTGAAAAGCAGGTATCATCAGATTCGCATGAGAGAAGGTGATGAATGGAAGACAACATTCAAAATGAATGAGGGGCTATATGAATGGCTTGTCATGTCATTTGGCTTAATGAATGCACATAGTAATTTCATGAGATTGATCAATGAAGTCCTGAAGGATTTCATAGGGAAATTTGTCATCGTATATCTTGATGATATATTAATTTTCAGCAAAGCAGAAGCAGAACACTTGAGACATTTAATTGCAGTGATGAAAATATTATAGCAAGAGAAATTGCTGATAAATATGAAGAAATAATCATTTATGAGGACATAACTTGTTTATTTGGGTTTTTTTATCTCTGCAAATGAGTTGAAGATGGATCCAAAAAAGGTAGATGCAATTAAGAATTGGCCATCGCCGAAGAGTGTGTTTGAAGTATGAAGCTTCCATGGTTTGGCAAGTTTCTACAATAAATTCATACGAAATTTTAGTGGAATTGGCACACCAATGATGGATACGATGAAGAAAAGACATAAATATTTTCACTGGATAGGAGAAGCAAAGAAGAGCTTCAACCTATTGAATAAGAATATCACGGAACAACCAATTCTGGTTTTGCCAGATTTTAGCAAGACATTCCAGGTCAGGTGTGACATGAGTGGATTTGAAATTGGAGTGGTCTTGAGCCAAGACGACAGGTTGATCACATAATTCAGTGAAAAACTGAATGAAGTGAAGATCAAGTACTCAACATATGATAAAGAATTTTATGCAGTCATACAAGCACTGAAGAAATGGAGACATTATTTGGCTCCTAAAGAGTTTGTTTTGTACAGTGATAATCATGCTTTACAATTCGTGACTCAATGGGAGAAGTTGAACCAAAAAAATGTTAAATGGGTTGAATACATCCAGAATTTTACTTTTGTGATTAAGCATATTTTTGGAACTGCTAACAAAGTTGTTGATGCTTTGAGCAGTGAATGTTTGCATATGCATGAATTCAGAGTCAGGACTTTAGGTTTTGATAACCTCAAAGAAATGTATAGGGATGACCTAGATTTTGAGGAGGCATATGAGGCATCTGATATTCCAGTTCTCAGGGACAGAAGCCAATGGACCGAGTATATGATCCAGGATTGATTATTGTTCAGGGGGAATCAACTATGTATTTCAAAATGCTCCATGAGGAAGAACCTGCTGAAGGAAAAACACAGTGGAGGATTGGCTGAACACTTCGATCATGATAAAACATTCTCAAAGTTGAATGGCTCATATTTTTGGCCAGGGATGAGGAAAGATGTTAAGAAATTTGTGGACAGATGCAGGATTTGTCAACACACAAAATGGAAAAGGCAGAACATAGGGTTATATCAACCATTACCCATACCTGAAAGGTCGTGGGATGCAGTGAGCATGGATTTTATATTGGGACTGCCAAGAACACAAAGAGGATGTGATTCAATCTTTGTGGTAGTCGACATATTTTCCAAGACGACACATTTCATATCATGCCAGAAAACTAGCCACACAACTCATATTGCGAACCTGTTTTTCAAGGAAGTCATCAGACTTCATGGATTTCCAAGGAGTATCATGTCTGATTGAGATACCAAGTTCATAGGGCATTTTTGGAGGACCTTATGGAAAAAGTTGGGGACAAGTTTGTCTTTTAGCTCAGCATATCATCCTCAAATGGATGGGCAGACAGAAGTCATGAATAGAAGCTTGAGAGATTTGTTGAGGAGCTTAGTGACCGAACACCACAGTCAGTGGGATCACATTCTGCCACAGGCAAAATTTGCTTATAATGACTCACTTAACATAAGCACAGGGAAGATTCCATTCCAGATTGTATATGGAATGTAGCCAAGTGGAATTTCTGAATTGAAAGATGTGGAACAAACTGAATTCAGAAGTGTTAGTGCAGAGGAATTTCCAGAAGAAATGAAGGAGCTTCACAACTGAGTTAAGGAGTGATTGCAGAGTTCAAGTCAAGAATACAAGCGGAGAGTAGATCAACACAGGCGAGAACTTCAATTTGAGGTTGGTGATTTTATTCTTGCACATATGAGGAAGGAAAGGTTCCCAAGGGGAACATATAACAAACTGAAGATGAAAAATATTGGACCGTGCAAGGTCATAAATAAATTTGGGGCAAACGCATATGAGATTGAATTACCCGATGGGATCAGAATCTCATTGATATTCAATGTTGTGGATTTGTACCCTTACGAAGCTGAAGAAGCAGTGGCAGAAGATGAACAGAAAGAAGTTCAATGGAAAAAACAAATGCCTGTAGTTGAAAAGCCACAGATGGAAAGCATAATTGACAAGAGGATTAGCAAAAAGACCAAGAGAAAAGAGTATTTTGAATACTTAGTCAAATGGAAGGGACATCCAGTTGAATATGCTAGTTGGGAAGATGAAGAAGAAATTCATAAGCATGGATAGACTGTGCAAGAGCTCATGAATAGGATTTCATGAAAATTTTCAAGCGAGGGAGTATGATGCAAGAGCATCATAAGCAACTAGCCAAGCAAGCATAAAGGCAACAGACAGTTGGAGAAGTGAAACACACATTTTTCACATTTTAAAATGTTTTAAAAAATTAATGAAGCGGATATTAATGTGATATCTAGGGAAGCGTACTTACATTTATGTCTTAGATGTTGTAAACAAAACTTGATCATTTCTCTCATCTGTAGTATATAAAATCATTTATACTTAATTAATGAAAGTAGGTAAATTTGGATTCATAGATTAGACAGTTTAGAGAGTAGGAGGGAAAATGGATATAGACACCCTCACCTTTGTATTATTGTATCATTAGCATAGAAAAGAAAAAGAGAGATGCAACAAAGAGTTGTAGAGAAGAACCCATGTACAAGAGTATTTGAGTTAATATATGAAGCTTTGACTCAGATTTCATGGTGTTATGATGTTTGTTGTTTACATATGCTGAATGGTATGCTTACAGTTGTTTTATTCTCTATGTTATGCCTTTGCTAGTATTCTTTCTTGAATGTATGAAGTTTGAGAGAAAAGAATGAGTTTCAATTATTTCTCTTCCTGAGAGAGTTCCTGCAAGGAGTGCATTGAAACGTCTACAAGGTGTGCATTGACAAGGGTTCTGAGTCTATCTCAGAAAGCTCAAGAGGGATACCATTGTTCTCATTCCAGCAGAAGTGCAAGTGAAGCACAAAAGCCATGCAAGGTGTGCGCAAGCTAGTTGAAGCCTTAGAATTTATCAACTAAGGTTGAAGAGTGAAAGACTGTTGTTTCCAAGAGTGCACAGAGTCGAAGAATCAAATACATAGAAGTATTTGAAAGATTGTCGCAAAGAGTGTGTGCAGGAGTCCTTTCGAGACTTAAGGTTGCAATAAAAATATTAAGAGGATCATTGCCTTTGAAGTATTCAAAGGAAGACGGGGAGCTTAATCATCGTGCAGAAGTTAAGTTTAGTGGAAGGACGCTAAGTCAATTTGGTCAGAGATTCATTGAGGAGTGAATCGAATGGTCAAAATTCTCTGTGGATAACTCGTAGGGTGGACAAACCCATTACATTGGTTTCAAGATTCAATGTTGACCGTTGATCGTGACCGTCGAGTCGTCAAGATCATTTCAGCAAATTGGCATTTGTAAGTCCGGAGTGCAAGCCAAATCATGAAATGGATTATCGTGTGTGAAGACGAGGCGTAGAATTTTTGGCGTTTCAGAATTTCAGAGTTTGGCATTTCGGGGGTCCTGATGACAAGGAGTCGGGCCTAGTGGAGAGAAAATCCTGAAGTCACGAGTCACGATAGGATTTTGGTGTGAAATTTCAGGATTTCCGCACTTCGGGTGTTGGGAAGCAGAGGAGGCAGCATTTTTGGATCTAGAGTTTCGAACTCCCGATACCCGGAAGCCCGAAATAACATGGGTCGTCGAATCGAAATAGGGATTATAGTCGTTGATCGCATGGAAGGCATCATTTTGGAGTTCGGGGTTTTGAAGTGATAGAGGAATGGTTGTCGAAGGGTTATTCAAGTTTCGAAAGATAGAAATCTTGAGTGGACAAGTGGCAAGAATCCACGTGGGAAACAGAGTATAGGGGGAAACACATGTGGCACGTTTTCATCAATAGGCGGAGTCAATCCTCATTGACCGTTTCAGAGTTTTGAAGGTTGAAGAACCGGGAGTCTTGCAACCGAATTCACGAAATCGCGAATTCTGAAACTCCAAATTGACGAAAATTTTCATTGGGGAGCCAACCTTTGCTGAACGCATCGAGGTTTGGCATTTCGGCAGTTTCGAAGACAAGAGGTCGGGGTTCTTTACTCTAGAATTCTCGAAGTCATGAAACATGACACAACTATGGAGGAGGACGCGGCCAAATATTTCGGCAATTCGACATTTTGGGTTTCGGAGGTTGTAGAGACATGAAACTTGACAACAGGAATCATGATATCGCAAAACCCGAAATCCCGATTCGGCAAAGGGCGTAATCATATTGTTGGTCAGGAGATTTGGGTTGATGCCTTATGTTTGATCATGAGCACATACCTATAAGGACCTAAGGAAAACATTGTTGTGTGTGTGTGGGATTCCTTATGGAGGAATCAAAGAGTAAATTAGACTCAGGGGAAGATTTAGAACGATCCTGCACGGATCTTGGCCTGAGTGTCGGGGATCTGCACCATAGGGCCACATAGATCCATATATCTACGACCTTCATTTCTTCACGAATTTGGCATTCAAGGGTTTGTTCGTATAGTTTCAATTTTACTCCTGGAGTTTTTAGCGTCGGACAACTATGGTCTAGATCCAATGGTCAAGAGGAATCCTGAAGCATCCTTGGATTAATAGTCATCGTCACTTCGTGACTTCAACGTTCAGGGGTTCTACCCATTTAAAACTCTCTTTCTCCCAGAGTTATCAAAGAAATACTAACCATGGCGTTGATCCAAGTGGATATCGGTGGCCACCCACCTTTTCCAACTGGATCAAAACAAGTTTTTGGCAATTTTGGTAATTTACTATTTTTAGCAGTTTTTAACTTCCGGGGCCATTTTGAGGGCCTAAATGAAGTTTTTTTGGGATTGATTTTCTCAATGATTGCTAAAAGATCTGATTAATCCCCCTAAACTAATCTCCTCGATGATACGTTTCCAATTATATATCGTTCACCCTAAACAAAGATCGTATGCTAAAGTTACACCACCAAGAAGTTGATACACCAGACTACCCAAAACGGGGTCCACAAAATTGTTAGCTTTTCATCTTCCGGGGTTAGGGTTTTGGATTTTATTTATAATAAAAAGGCCTTTTGATCTTCATTGTAAAATTATCTTCTTGTGAATGCAAGTAGCAGACACATCTCTTCTCAGAGATAAGCTGCCACCATTCTAGCGAGTCTTTCACTCTCTATTTTTACAGTCTTTGTACATTTTCGCTCATTAATAGAAAATTGTGTATTACTGCATCTTTGTGTTTATGGTTTCATCTCTGATTCATTTCTGTTATATCCGAGATATCTTTATAGATTGATTTATTATATCTCGACTCTCATTTCATGCCGAAAATAATTTGAATCAATGGTATCAGAGCAGGTTGCTCTTGATCATTTTTTTCAGTGCATGTCCCCAACGAGGCCCGAGTATAGAAAATTGGGTGTCGAGCTTGTCTCTCTTGAATACAATCGCTCTCACATGCCCAAGAAACCCTCCACGGTGGAAAAAATAAAAATGATGGAGTAGACGAATTTATCAATTTGTTGCTTGAGCAAGATCTCATGCTACAGAGGGACGAAATTATGGAGAATTTTCCCCACACCTTCAACGCTTGCCAATAGAAAAAAGCACATATTCATCAAACAACCACTTTGGAAGAACCTATCATTTCAAGGTACATGTTAATTTTTATATTCTTGTATTTCAAGTTCAGATAGATGTAGATTCCCTAGACAAATGGTTAAATTTGTTAGAAGGTTATTTCTCTATTCATAATTTTTCCGACAGGGAAAAGATCACCTTCGCACTCCTTCAATATCTCCCCCATGTCAAACATTGGTGGGAAATTTACTAGGAGCCAAGTTATATAATGGATTCTTGAATATATGGGTCTGATCCCACTTGGGATTTTTTTGTGGATGCGGTAAAGGAACAACATTACCCTGTTGGGAACTATGAGGACAAGTACATGAGATACACCACACTGTGGTAAGAGAGGGGCCAAGAAGTTCCGTATTTCACCAATACCTTCCATACCTTGCACACATTTACCTAATACCCTATCTGCAATCTTTAGCACTGGTGAATTGGTTAGAAGGTATTTCAGTTGTTAGAATCTATCTTCACATTATGATTTCCAAAGGAATTTAACTCCCTTTTTCTGAAAGGAGGTGATTAGGAAACTGATATTGGAGAATCCCTTGGCTGGTCCATTGGTAAGTCCAAATGGCACCACCACAAATTCATATTAACCATATCTTTTCCTAAAGGTTGTTTTGTGGATGTGTTCATCCTTATTTTGGACTTGATGGTATCCATACCTCAAGTCAATCTTGGAGAAAATTGTATCACCCCTTAATTGGTCAAAAAATTCATCGATCCTTGTCAATGGATACTTATTCTTAATGGTCATCTTATTGAGTTGTCTATAGTCTATGCAAAACCTGAGGGGTCATCCTTGTTTTTCAAAAACAAGGTTGGTGCTCCCCATGGAGACACACTAGGAAAAATGTAGCCTTTGCCCAACATATCCTTTAGTTGTAGTTTGAGCTCAACTATCTCTAGTGTACTCACTTTATAGGGCGTTCTAGACACTTGCACCACTCTTGGTACACGTTCTATTGAAAAGTCAATTTATCTCAAAATATAGGGCGTTATAGACACTTGCACCACTCTTCATACTCTCTTAATATGAGTTGTCACACAGGGATAATTTTAAGGATGGAAATTTATCTCAAAATGTAGAAACCTTGGTGAATCTTTACTAGTCTTTAATATTCAAACTATAAAATGTTGGCAATATTTTTGTAAAAATATTCAAATTTATAAGGATTTTATATAGCTTCTATAAAATTTGCGATTTTTTAAGGTAAGATAATTTTATTCTATAGAATTTGGGCTAATAAATTTATAAGGATTTTATAGAGCTTCTATAAAATTTGCGATTTTTTAAGGTAAGATAATTTTATTCTATAGAATTTGGGCTAATAAATTTTAGAAAAGCAGATCTTTGTTTTGGAAAAATCATGGAAAAGTAGCCCATGAGAGAAATTTATCCCCTAAAATCATCCCTATGGGATGGTCCTCTAGGCTTGCTTTATTGTTCTAAACAAAACTAAATACTTGTATTTCATTCAAAGGACATCCTTTTCTACAGTACTTCTTGACTTGAAGGGTTGATATTTGTCTCACTAAGACAGGATTTTGAATTCCTTGTAGCTCGAACTTCTTCTTCTTCCCCCTTCTTAATTTCTCCATCGAAAGTGGTTTGTTTGGATTTCTTAAACTCTTTAGGTTCATGGCTCTTGGAATGTTTCCTCTTCTTTCTTCTCCTCTGAGAATGTGAACAAGTCTTGCTACTAGAATATTCCTTGGATTTATCAGCTTCTTCACTAGAGGATTCTTCCATTGAGTGTCTCTTGGCTCCATATTGGGCCTTCTTTGAGGTGCTCCTCCTTGTGTGGCCACTTTAGGTACCATGCTTTTGTATCTTAGGTGGAATTTAGGTTTTATTAGTATGATGTATGTCCATATGACTGATTGTTGGTCCATGTTGCAACTGCCTTTGTATATCTGATAAGATTTGCAGTAGGACTGCATTAATTTCATTTTTTGTTTCCTTCTCTTTTATCAACCTTTCATTGCCATCCTTACAACTTTGTAATTCCACCATGAGGCTTCTTACAGTTTCATCCAAATATGGAGGGGTTTCCACCACCCTCCTCTCATCATATTCTTCTTCTATATTGTGGGACCTTTCCCCCAACTCATGGTGTGTCACCATCCTTTACACTGTATTTTTCCCATTGTCCACTGACTACTTGAGTGTTGATAAAACATTTTTTGTTAGTTAATTATCTACTAGTTTATGAACAACACATACAATTTTGTTAGAGTCCTAACCCGCACATAGGTAGAACAATATATTCAGATGTAATAAAGGTCATTATTAATAAGGCCTTGCAATAAAATAGAATAAGTCGAATGTAAGAAGTCCTAATAGAAGCTTCATCTTTTAGAAGGATCTTCCTCTAGATGCTTCTTTTGATAGACATATTTAGTATAAATAGGAGTCGAGGGTATGAGAACCCTAGCTTGGAGATTATTGTAATACAACTCTTCTCGACTTGAGGTTTCCCCCTCGAAGAGGCCCATGAACATTGCTCTCAGAATAAAAGTGTTATTTCAGTTGTTATTCTTATATCATTTTAGTGTTATTTTGGTGATTATTCTGGTTATATTGTTGTTATTCTACCATTTCTAGCATTTTATTTTTGTTCTGCATATTTTTTATATCTAGTATATTAAAAGTGGTATGAGAGCACTTTCCTTGGCAGAAATTGTGGGTAAATGTTTTTTTTTCAGGGTAGAGACGTATTTCGACGTCTTTAAGCCACAAAGATCAATCGTTACGCGCATAAACCCACGGTTGAGGGATTCATATACGCAGGAAATAAAAGTGGTTCTTAAGCGCACATATGTTGGCCACCCTTGTAACCCCTATTGGTACCCCTTCGAGTGGTAGCGCATCAGACAACACCTTTGTACAGATCAACCTAGATTTCCTAAATCCATCTTTAGATAAACCGATCGACCGCCTGAATGTTATAGTGCCACTGAGAACAACACTCGGGAAGATACTCTCTAGTACCTGGGTAGTCAAGTAGTATAGCTAAGGGTATAGTCTATCCTCCTTAGTTCATGCCCTGAGATATTGGGCCGAGTACTACTGTTGGACCCCGAACATATATCAGAGAGCTATAGCACATGGCAAACCCTTGTCTGTAGAACCCTTGAATACCTAACCCTTGGGGACAGAAACATAAACAAATTAAAACAGACAATATCTATTGTTGTGAAACTATGTTCGAGTTGCCAAGTAAATACACATTTCATTCTGGTTAATCATTTGGGCATTTCCTCTCTGTAGTATTCTTCAGACTAGAGTATAACTCCGTAGGTGTAGAAAAAAAAAAGGTCTAGAATTTTTTTCACCTTTATTTGAGACCGATTCCATTGGATTCATCTCTTCTCCCTTATCACACTCATCCATATAATTTTTTGAAAAAATGTTTGACCCCGCCCACCCCTTTTCAATTCCCCCATCCCCATGGCCCATACCCATAGCCAAGACTTGGAAGCTCTCTTCAACACCTTGAAATATGGTCTCATCCAGAACCAACAAAAAGTGAAACAACTTAGTGCCAATGTTGTCGCAATCAATACAACCATGTAGTCCTCAATGGAGGAAATCAAAAAAGACCTCACCACCTAGCTTGAATCTGTCTTTTCGGCACTCTACACCAAACTGCATATCCCTATAGATAGCCCTTCCTCTTCCTCACCTCCGCATACTGAAGATGACCATTTCTCTCATTCCCATAACTTTCAGAACCATCACTTTCAACGTGACCTACACCTTATGCGGGTGGATCTGACCAAATTTGATGGCTCGGACCCCACTGGTTGGGTAACCCAAATGGAACATTATTTCTCTTTATACGACATTACAGATGACTTGGCCAAACTATGGTATGGTGTTATCCATCTAGATCAAGAACGTTGGCAATGGTGGCAATGGAGAAAAACTTATCGTCATGGGTATATTGCTTGGACACACTTTGTGGCAGAGATTTATGAACACTTTGACACTGACACCAACCATTTGGGCCATTTGACAAAGTTGAAACAATCATGAACAATGGAACACTTTATAGCTTCCTTTGAGCACCTGGATTTTCGGACAGAGGGCATGTCTAATGCCTTTTTCTGAGAATGTTTTATCAGTGGCCTCAAAGATGAGATTCGGACCAAAGTCCTCATGGCTCGACCTCAGAGTTGGGTGGAGGCTACTAAAAGAGATAAAGAAGCACAACAGGTTGTATCTTCTCAAAACCAGAAACCCTCCTTTATCCCTCGCCCTAAACCAGTAAATCCCACTACTCCCTCCACTCCACTAAAGATCTAAAAATTGACCAGGGTTGAAATGGTTGAACACCAACTCAAAGGCCTTTGTTATAATTGTGATGACAAATATTTATCGGGCCACAAGGGTAAGGAACAAAATTTGTTTATCGCCATCTCCAAGGAAATTTCGAAAGAGGATATTGAAACTCCCCTTATGTCTAAGGCACCTGAAACCCCCGACATAACCCCTCCCTCAGACCCTCCCGAAGTAGAACCACTCATTTCCCTCAATTCTCTCACTATATTCTTCGCTCCCTAAACCCTCAAGCTAATTGGTTACATCAAGCATCAGAAGGTCATCATTCTGGTTGATAGTGAAAGCACCCATAATTTTATTCATCGCCGCATTGCCTAAGAAGATCATTTCTACATCCATGCCATAAATAATTCCAAATCATGATTTCCAATGGTGGCTCCATGTAATGTGGAAGGAATTGAGAAAATGTACATCTCCAAATTGGTGACTACCACCTGAAATCTCATATGTTTTCTATAGACATGGGCCGGTGTAACATTGTGTTGGGTGCAGACAAACTAAGTACTTTGGGTCCCATTCTCATGGATTTTAAGGAATTAACCATGCAATTTGACCAGGAGGGCCACCAATATAAGTTCCAAGGCATCATCGTTGCTTCACCTGATATCCTTAGTTCCCATCACATGGAAAATCTGCTCAAAAAGGGTCATTCTGGTGTTATTGCTCAACTCCATGCCATCCAAGAAACGTAAACACCCTCAGTGCCGAAAGACCTCCAATCCATCCTTTCTAAACATCAAGTGGTCTTTTCCACTCCCCAAGGACTCCCTCCTTCATGTGTTGTTCATGATCATTCCATTCCCCTTATACCTAGAAGCCTTCCTCCCAATAGTCGTCTGTATTGTCACCCCTTTTCCAAAAAAATGAAATTGATAAAATGGTCTAAGAACTCCTTAATGAAGGCGTTATCCGCCCTAGTACGAACCCCTACTCTTCTCCTGTGGTCATGGTCCTAAATAAAGAAGGTTCTTGGTGAATGTGTCTTCACTTCCGTGCCCTCAACAAACTTACCATTGAAGACAAATTTCCCATGCCTGTCATTGATGACCTCCTAGATGAACTGATTGGCACCCAATTATTTACTAAACTTGATCTTCGTTCGAGCTACCACCAGATACGTATGAAAGAGGCAGAAATTCCCAAGACTACCTTTAGAATTCATGAGGGCCACTATGAGTTTTTGGTCATGCCCTTTAGCTTGTGTAAGGCCCCCTCCACGTTCCAAAGCCTCATGAATAATGTCTTCCGTCCTTTTCTCTATCATTTTGTCTTAGTTTTCTTTGATGATATCCTTATCTATAGGAATATCTAGACAGAACATCTTTCTCATGTGGATCGAGTTCTCCATCTACTCTCTCAACACCAAATTTTCCTGAAACAGTCTAAATGTGCTTTTGGCGCCTCAGAAGTAGAGTACTTGGGTCATCTGGTTGGCAAGGATGGCATCGGGGTGGATCCTAAAAAGATAAAAACTATACAAGAATGGCCTCACCCAAAGACTCTCAAAAGTTTGCGTGGATTTCTGGGCTTAACATGTTATTATCACAAGTTTGTTAAGAATTATAGAAAGATTGCAACACCTCTCACTGCTCTCCTAAAAAAAAACTCTTTCACTTGGATTCCAGTTGTTGCTCAAGCTTTTAAAACCTTGAAGATGGCCATGTGCACCACTCCAGTCCTGGCCCTTCCTTATTTCACAAATACCTTTTTCTTGGAATGTGATGCTTCAAGGAAATGAATTGGTGTTGTCCTTATGCAAGAAGGTTGGCCTTTGGCCTTTACTAGCAAGCAAATATCTGAAATAAGTCTGGGCAAATCTATCTATGAAAAGGAAATGTTGGCTATTCTGCATGCCGTTGATTTGTGGCACCCTTATCTATTGGGGCAACGCTTCCAAATTAAGACAAACCATCAAAGCCTCAAGTATATTTTGGAAAAACGCATTTCCTCCCCGAAGCAATAAAAATGGGTAACTAAGCTATTTGGCTATGATTATGAGATCATTTACAAGAAAGGAAAATAAAATGTGGTTGCAAATGCACTTTCATACAAATATGAAGATGAAGGATCCCTTTTTTCTCTTTCCTTCATTGTGCCAAATTGGCTCCAAGGTGTTCCCCAGGAATGGCTACAAGATCCCAAAAGTTTGTAGTTGATCCAACAATTCCAGTCTAGTGCTCCAACTCCCCCAGGGTACTCTTGGCTCCATGATGAGCTTCAATACAAAGGCCATTTGTATTTAAGTAAACAATCAAAAGTTAAATCCACAGTACTTTCTAAGCTTCATGCTACACCAACAACAGGGCACTCCGAGTTCACCAAAACCTATGACAGGGTCAAACGTTCTTTTTTCTGGGATGGTGTGAAACAGGAGATTCATAATTTTGTCGTCGAATGTGATGTGTGTCAATGCAACAAAGGAGAAACAGTCAAATCTTTGGGCACACTACAACCACTCCCGATTCCACCTGCTATTTGGAAGGACATCTCTATGGATTTTATTATAGGCTTACCCAAATTGGGAAATAAATCAGTCATGATGGTGGTTGTTGATCACCTTTCCAAGCATGCTCATTTCTTTGCTCTTCAACACCTATTTACAGCATCCACGGTGGCTCAAATTTTCATGGATTAGGTCTTCAAGCTCCATGGCATGCCACACTCTATTGTTTTTGATTGCGACCTAACTTTCACAAGCATTTTTTGGAAAGAACTGTTCAAGATACAAGGCACCCAATTTCATCTCTGTACAGTTTATCATCCCCAGATTGATGGTCAAACAGAAGTTGTCAACAAGTGTTTGGAAACATATTTGAGGTGTTTTACCTCGGAAAAGAAAAATTAGTGGGCTCAATGGTTACCCCTATCTAAATGATCATCCAACACTTCATACCATACAACTACATGCATGACTCCTTTTGAAGCAATATATGGACAGAAGCCACCTTTAGTTCTCGCATACTTATCTGGTGTCTCCAAGGTCTAGTCGGCTGACCAAACACTTAAAGTTGAAGAGGCTATTTTCCGTACCCTCAAAGAGAATTTGGTCATGGCACAGAATCACATGAAGCAACAAGTAGATCAAGGTCACTCTGAACATCAATTTGAAGAAGGGGATCAAGTGTTTCTTCGCCTGCAACCTTACAAGCAGAATTCCCTCAAGGTTGAGCATTGTCAGAAGCTAGCACCCAAATTTTATGGTCTTTATATAGTTCTCAAGCATGTGGGATAGGAGGCCTATTAGTTAGCGTTTCCCAGTCATTCGAAGCTACATCTTGTTTTTAATGTTTCCCGCTTAAAGAAGGTGATTAGAACTAAGTGCCAAATTCAAACCAACCTTCCTGATTTAGTCGAAGAAGGATCGATTTGGCTACAACCACAAGTAGTTTTGGACCAGCATGAGCATCTCCTACGTCAGAGAACCATCAAGGAAGTGTTAATCTAGTGGAAAGATACAACTCCAACAGATGCCACTTGGGAACCATCTACCATTCTGCAACAATTTCCACATCTCAATCCTTGAGGACAATGTTGTTTTTAAGGGGAAGGACATGTTAGAGTCCTAACCAACACATAGGTAGAACAATATAGTTAGATGTAATAAAGGTCATTATTAATAAGGCCTTTCAATAAAATAGAACAAGTTGAATGTAAGAATTCCTAATAGAAGCTTATGCTTCTAGAAGGATCTTCCTCTAGATGCTTCTTTTGATAGAAATATTTAGTATAAATAGGAGCCGAGGGTACGAGAACCCTAGCTTGGAGATTATTGTAATAGAGCTTTGCTCGAATGGAGTTTCCCCCTCGAAGAGGCCCAAGAAAATGGTTCTCAGAATCAAATTTTTATTTCAGTTGTTATTCTTATATAATTTCATTGTTATTGTGGTGATTATTCTGGTTATATTGTTGTTATTCTGCCATTTCTAGCATTTTATTTCTGTTCTGCATACTTTTTATATCTTGTATATTACAAATTTTTAGGGTGAATTCAGCTTCTTTATTTGGAACACTAGCAACACAGAGTTCAGGATTTCAAACATATAACAACAACAAAAATTTTCATTCATTTTTTCAACAGTGATTTAGATAAGTTTCTTATGAATGGGGTAAGAAACTCACATAGTGTCAGAACTTCCAGGGCCATTTTGGGACCCTAAATAGTGTTTTTTTTTCTTGCCACAATCAAACTGTAGACAAAGTTATTGTTATGGAATAATGTGTATTTCTCGAAAATAAATTTCCAATGGGATATCACGCACCTAAAACGGAAGTCGTATACAAAAGTTACGACCCCGAGAATTTGAGGTACCAACTTACCGATCAGAGCCCACATAACTTTTGGAATTTCATCTCCTAGGGTTAGGTTTTTTGATGTCTAGGGTTTTTGAATTCATGAGGAATGTTAAGAAGGCCTCTGGAGCCTCATTGTAATCATTCTGGTCAGACAGATGTCCGTAGTAGCCACATATCTTCTCAGATAAATCAACAACCATTTGAGCAAGTTGTTTCCAGTTCTGTAGTTTTAAAGTTTCAACATGTTTTACTTATTCAATAGAAGTACTTATTGTTCATTGGATATCTTTTGTTGTTCTCTGTATCTCTATTTTGTTGTATTCAGTCTCTTATTCCATTCATTCCTCTCATAAATCTGGGGCATCTGTGTAAATGGGATGAGAGTATTCCCTATGTTAAACACATCTACAACATGGATCTCCATAGCTCCACCACCTATAACCCATTTCAGGTGGGATTGGGATTTCAACCCTTGGGTCTCATTAATGTTGCACTACCCCTTCAACCACACAAGAAGAATATTCCCATGTTCATTCTGAGGTAGACAAAGCCACCAGATTTATTGACCATAGTCTGAATAATTTAAATCTAGTAAGGTAGTAATATGGTGGGGCTCATCTCAACCATTTCTGGTTTCCCTCAACATCTCTCTCATGCATCATGATCTACCTTGGAAAACCCCTTCAACAGTTATGCACCACTATCCATTTTTTTTATTTAATAACAAAAATACATACATTAACTTAAATTATAACAAAAAGGTTCATCAATTCCAACATCCACATGTATTCGGTCTGCCCATAGTATTTTGGCAATTTATAATTATATTTACAAGCTGGGGGAAACAAGGGTATTTCATATTTCTATCTTTTTTAGAAACCCAACATACTAATAACTACATTAATTTGACATAGATAGAGCACCTCTAATCTGAATTTTAGGGGGTATAATGTCTAAATTCAGATGCAAAATTCATAAAGCTATAAAGATAATATATTTCCCATGTGGATCAAGGAGATGCCCACCTTCTCAATAATTAATTGGGCTAACAGGTTTCCCATATGAGTCAAAGAAAGCCCCACCTCTCCATTGGGTTTTATTTTCCACTACCAAGTTAGTTGGGTAGTTATATATATTATTATAATAATAGAGACTCATCTAATGACCTCTTTCCATTATTGAATCGGGTTTTATTTCTCACTATTTAGTTAGTTGGGTAGTTAGATCTATTATACTAATAATAGAGACTCATTTAATGATCTCTTTTGGACTTTGTCCAATTGACCATTTTGTAATGCTATATAAAGGCCTAGAAATCCTTCTCATCATATCAAGTTACTCATTTTTGCTTCTCTCATATTTTTTATTGTTCATTGTGAGATTAATTAGCTTTGACTGATTTACTAGTAATTATTCTTAGAGGTGAGGCTCCTCTCTGAGCCTCACCTCCCAAGTACTTCATTTACATGGTTTGTTTTTGTCCATGCTTCTTTTCATTCAATATTGACATGTCTAAGCTCCTCCTCTCTCGGCATTCAAGCCATCCAGATCTCAGCCCCTGAGATATGGGGCTGAGATCTGGATCAATGGTATCAGAGCAAGTACGCTCTCCATTGGAACAAGGTTTTGAAGCATACTGCAGGTTCAAACATTTGCAACAATCACCAACCTTCTTTTGGTACTATCAAAATCCATTTTCCGGGAAATACATTGTAAGCATCACAGTTGGTCCACATGCACTATGGGGATTTTCTTTTTACCCTCGGATATTCATTCACCATTACAAGGAGAACCATACATGGATTCACTACATCCATACATGAATACAATACATCCATACATGGATACACTACATCCATTGGTCTACAATATTTTCAATAAATTTGCAGGGTGTCCATGTTGCCAATGGAAGTTCCACAACCTCTACAACAACCCATGTTGCTCTACAAACCCTTGGTATCCTTTGTGTCCCTCTACACTCATACAACTTCAAAGAGGTGTTGAGACCTATTCATGGAACTTCAGAGGCTTTACCAGACCTCATTGGGAATATCTCTTCAATATCTCAAATGGGTATTTCATGGAATCTCATTTGGCTTCCTCGTTTGAGAGATATCATCAATTGAATCTCAGAATGTATTTGACCCAAGGAGGTCATGCATACCACCATATTCAATGGGTTTTTTCTCCCTACTCAAAAATCTATAGAAGGATTTCCACATACGGTTGGAATTATATCTTCAATATCTCAAATGGGTATTTCACAGAATCACATTTGGCTTCCTGGTTTGAGATATATAATATATTTAATCTTAACATGTATTTGACCCAAGGAGGCCGCGCGCACCACCCTCTTCAAAAGTATTTTTCTACCTGCTCAAGAAACTATAGAAGGAGTTCCATATAGCTATAGAAATATGTCTTCAATATCTCAAATGGGTATTTCAGGGAATTTCATTTTGTTCTCTAATTTATGATATATATTTTTTTGAAGCAACACATGTCTGTAACCAGCATGGCCGCACACCCTTCAAATTAGACCTGGTTTTTTTCACTCCAACGACCACCTCAGAACAAGTTCCATATACCAATGGAAATATATCTTCAATAGATCAAATGGATCTTCAAATGAATTGGATTTCATCACCTGTAGAATAAGTTATGAATAGATTTGCAGAAGGATGTTCACAAACCCCAAAGTGAGGAATTTTCCATACTATTTCTTTTAAATTTTGGGATTTTATTAAATTTTATTTATTTTAATACCCATATACAATGCCATTGTCAACTAGGTTATGGTTCAACTACAAACCCAGGGTTATTGTTCAACCACACAACCCTTCTCTTCATTGGGTATTTTCACATTGTAATCATAATAATATGATAATGGGGTTTCCCTTTTTAGCATGGGTGAAATGATGGGGACCATAAGTTTTTAAAGGGGGAGGAATGATCCAAATTTTATGGGGTATATGGTCTAAATTTATATGAAAATTTCATAAATCTATAAAGCTAATAGATTACCCATGTGGATCAAGTAGATGCCCACCTCCTCATTAAGTAATTGGGCTAACAGGTTGCCCATATGAGTCAAAGAGATTCCCACCTCTCCATTGGGTTTTATTTTCCACTACTAAGTTACCTAGGTAGTTAGATATATTATTATAATAATAGAGACTCATTTAATGAGCTCTTTCCATTATTGTATCAGGTTTTATTTTCCACTACTTAGTTAGTTGGGTAGTTAGATCTATTATACTAATAATAGAAACTCATTTAATGATCTCTTTTTTACTTTGTCCAATGGACCATTTTGTAATGCTATATAAAGGCCTAGAAAACCTTCTCATAATATCAAGTTAATCATTTTGGCTTCTCTCATATTTTTTATTGTTCATTTTGAGATTAATTAGCTCTGTGTGATTTACTAGTAATTAGTCTTAGAGGTGAGACTCCTCTTTAAGCCTCACCTCCCAGGTACTTCATTTACATGTTTTTTTTTTGTGCATGCTTATTTCCATGCAAGATTGACACGTCTAAGCTCCCCCTCTCACGATATTCAAGCCATCCAGATCTCAGCCCTCGAGATCTGGATTAGTTAGGTCTGAGTGATTTACTAGTAATTAGTCTTAGAGAAGCCAAATACTTTGTTTACATGTTTTGTTTTTTTTAGAGAAGCCAAAATGAATAACTTGATATTATGAGAAGGCTTTCTAGGAATTTATATATCATTACCAAATGGTCCATTGGAAAAGGTAAAAAAGAGCTCATTAAATGAGTCTCTATTAATAGTATAATAGATCTAACTACCCAACTAACTAAGTAATGGAAAGTAAAATATGATACAATAATGGAAAGATCTCATTAAATGAGTCTCTATTATTATAATAATAAATCTAACTACCCATCTAACATAGTAGTGTAAAATAAAACCCAATGGAGCTGTGAGACTCTCTTTGACTCATATGGGCAACCTGTTAGCCCAATTAATTAATGAGTAGGTGGGAATATCCTTGATCAACATGGGAAATCTATTAGCTTTATAAATTTATGACTTTTGCATCTGAATTTAGACCATATACCCCCTAAAATTCAGATAAACCTGTGAGACAAAAAAAGGTCCTGTGACATAGCCGATGAGGCAGAGAGGAGGCAGGACCTAGCGATGATGCAACGAGGAACTCACATAGTGTGGGCTGAAACTTTGAGGCCCTCATGTGAAACGTACCTATGGCCTCCATTGATGACCTCCCCATAGGCATGCAACGACTTGTCGTGGGAGTACCCAGGCGATGGTTCTAATTGTTCTGACATTTGGAAAACACCGTTGTTTGTTATAATAGGGTAAAATGGCCTCAGGACTAGGCATATTATATGCTCATAGCATAATTTTGTACTTTTATAACATTATATGACCTTCGAGGGCTAGGAGGCCCCACATTTTGGACTTGATGGATCTTATTTTGATATATATATTATTTTTGTGTGTTATATACATTTTGTATTTTACTTGCAAATGTGTATATTTACATGTGTCTATGTATGATTTAATTTACTAATGATATAAATTACAATCTAAAACATAATTATCATAGACATCAACTAACTCATTATCTCTCCTAGGAACATGTTCATAAGTAATAAACTCAAAAGACCATTCCAGAAGACATACTCTTAGGAAAACCATAATAACACTGGAGCTCGAACATGATGCACACCATTTAACTGTGAAACCACCAATTATGAATCCATGAACACTTGAAGGTGATAAATACCATAACACAATGCATGTCGTAAAATCTCAATAACAACGCTATATTCAACAACATTTTTGGTATTTTCTCCAAGATACACACCTCCAACATACACTAACTTCCCATAGGGAAAATAAATCACCCAATCAGTGGATTTTAGGTGTCAAGTATGGTGACTAGCACCATTTGTGAATCCGAAGTAAATCAATGACTCCTCGGGCATCTACAACACAACAAAATCACATCAATTACTACCACAACTAAGGGAATACAAGTGTAAACTAATCTATGTACAATATAGACAATAAATACAAGAGCACTAATTCTGAAGCCCTGAGGCTTAAGCATAATACTTCTTCAAGTAAAGCCCATTTCTAGGATCAGATAGAACATTGCCTTCAAAATACGTGATCTTGTAGGATCCTTTCTCTAAAATGAGTCATATTATGTAAGGATCGAACCACATAGGGTTGAAATTTCCTTCCCTTAAGGAATCCTCGTCCTGGTTGTAGACCAACAAAATATCTCCTTCAGAGAACACCCTGGGATAGAGAAAATTATCGTATTAGGACTTGACTCATTTCTTATGCACTTTTTTTGCTAAATCTACATCTCAACATTGCTTGTCGATATGTTCAAGATAAACCAAGCATTCTTCGAGTTGAGTCATGTCCAGAAGGAGCTCAAATGCTATTTTCAGTGACGAAACTTCATATTCAATAGGTAAAACTGCTTCCACTCCATGAACAAGTAGGAATGGGGAGAAACCTATAGCATTTTTTACTAAGGTTCTATAATCCCATAAGGTCAGGTAAAGAATCAAATGGCAGTTGGTTCAGGATGGATTCACCATTCTTATTAAAATCTTTTTCAATGATTTATTCATGGCTTCAACCTGACCATTAGCTTGGGGATAGTAGGGAGACGAGTGTTCCTACCTAAACCCCATTTTCAATGCTAGTTCCGACATCATGTTGTTCTTAAAGTGATTTCTATGGTTAGTAACAATCTCTCTCGAAACTCCAAACCTAGCGATGACTTGATTGAATATGAATAGTGTTGTTGTCTCTTTATCATTGGAAAATGTTGACATATCCTCAACCCACTTAGTAAAGTATTCGACAACTATGAAAATTTAATGATTCCCCTTAGCCGAAGCTATGTGGCATGTCATAAAATCTATCCCCCACTTGGTGAAGGGGCCAACAATGATGATGGGAAAAACTGGAGCAGGATGTGCATGCATTTTATTACTGAAAATTTGGCATGGATGAAACTTCTTGACCACTTCCACACAATATTTAGAGATCGTCGACCAAAAGTATCCTACGCACAATTTTTTCTGGGTTGTTTCCATCCCAGAGAGTTGACCACCAGATGCTCCACTATGGAAGTCATTCAAAAAATATCTTCTTCCTCAGGATTTAAGCAAAGCCGAAGGATCAAGTATACCCCTTGATGATACAAAGTGTCAGTAAGGATAAGGTAGTTTTTGGCCATATGATGGATCTGTAGCTTCTCGTCTCTCGAGAAGTTTGGAGGGAACTTCAAAATTTGGAGATATATAAGGATATCCCCATACCATGGATCATACTAAGAGATGAGGATGATTTAATCATCCGAAAATGATTCTATCATCTCGCCTTCCTCGTTCTCTACCTGAAACTCTAGCATCAACTCTGCAAATACTAAAGACTTCTTAGAATTTGCAAACACAAAATCCAAGTCAAACTCTTGAAGAAAAACAATCCACTTGTTGTGCTTTCCACCAATAATTTTCCTGGTCAAAATATATTGAAATGGACTGACCGTGGAAATGATGGTTGTGTTTCATAATATGATATAATGTTGGAGTCGTTGGACAGCATGAAAATCTTCCAGTGACAGTTTCTCTACATGTGAATATCTAAGTTGAAGACCCATGAGATCATGACTCAAGTAATAGATGACATGCTCTTGTAGCTCATCATCCTTCTAAACTAGAACCATGCCGATCGAAGACTCAACTTCTACCAAATACAATAAGAAGTCTTGATTGTAGTCATGGGGACTCAACAATTGATTCAAAACCAATGCCTTCTTCAAAGAATCAAAATAACATTGTGCATCTTCTTCCCAACAAAATGGGACCCCTTTCTTCAAAAGGAGAATAAATCCTTTTTTTATGTTAGCATAGTTTGTAACAAAACTCCTGAGGAAATTCACCTTTCCTTGTAGGCTATGAAGTTTCATGAATGTGTGCGACATATTCAACTGAGTGATTTCCTCAACCTTCAAGGGGTCAACCATGAACCCTTTTGTTGAAACAATGAATCCCAAAAGACAACCAGAGGTCACACAAAAAATTCACTTGTGTGGATTCAAATATATCTTATAGAAATGCCATTGTTCGAAAACTAAGTGTATATGTAAGAGATGATGGACCCTCTTGCGTGAGTGATTAGTAAGATCATCTAAATATTCCCCCACTATATGTTTTAATTCATTAAAGGAAAACATCATTGCATGCTGGAATGTTGAACCAACATTTTTAAGACCAAATGACATTTTCCTCTAAGCGAAAGATCCCATAGGGACATATCAAGGTCATTTTTTTTTATCTTCTGAATGAATTTCAATTTGGTTGTAGCCAGAAAAACCATCCATAAATGAGAATATTTCACTCCCCACACACTCATCCAAGATCTAATCAATGAATGGAGTCAATAATTTATCTTTAGGACATGCCTCATTCAAGTCCCTAAAATCCATGCAAACACAGATTGTACCCTACTTCTTATCAATGGGAACATGGCTCGAGTCCCATTCTATCATAGGAACTAGGTAGATAAAACCCACATTAAGCAGTTTTTCCACTTCTTCTTTTATTATCGTTGCCTTTATTGGGTTCACAGTTCTCAACTTTTGACAAACTATTTTTTCATTTTCATAGGTTTGTATCTCATGTTGAACTATTCGAGGATCAATGCTAGGAATTTCCTCATACGAACATGTGTCGTATATTGAGAAATCTCGTCCTGTGAGAATTATGATATGATAAAAATGTTCTTGACAATTTCAAGATTCTTACAAATGTTGATCAGAATCATTTATGATATTTTAGCCATGTTTCCTTTGGTGTAGACATCATGACTAGACAAGGGATTTACTACCCATCGAAACTTCCAATGATGGTTGACGTGAACTCTCCACTCTCTATATGAATGAGTTCAAGGAGGAAATGCGATCTATGATGAATATCTTCCCATGTCATTTCATCTTTGACCATTTCCTCGATGATCGCTTCATCCAAAGGAAAGACGGTATCCAAAAAAGATTGTTATCTTGACGACTCTTGAGCCCAAATAGGCTCAAGAAAAATATCATCCTCCTTGGTGACTACATGAGTTTGATATATGTCTTCCACAGCCTATTGAATGGATTGATAAGCTACTTCAGCAGAATACAAAGGTTTTTCCATCCCAACACGATCTCATCCTTCAACCATACTAGATGGACAGGGAAGGGTCCACGGGTCTTGTATATATGATGTTCTAAACTAAGTGACCCTATTAACTATTGTGGAACAAATATATTAAATTGATGTGGGAGGTTCAAAATATCCCATGAGAAAAGGTTATATCCCACAATCGATGTTCTTAGTGGTCGCCTAAGAGTTTTTAATCCAAGGGACAGTAGACCACGGATTCACCTCCACATCAGAAAGGTTGGACGCCAATTGATCGATGTTCATGATTCTTCCCTCATGGGGAAAATATATAATTCAAAAAAATATCAAGATCACAGATGTCATGGAGTAAGTCCAACTTCTTCGTAACAAGAGATTATAGTCGAGAGGCGTGTCAACTACTTCAACCTCATTGTAAAAATACTTTCCCCCTAGGATGATTGGAAACAAAGGAATAAGAACATGTGGTCAAAATGAGCATCCATCGAAGGAAATCAAGATTGTAGGAGAAGGGGTAAGCTCAAGAGAATCGATATATTTCCAGCATGACAAAGACATCATGCACGTGGAATCCCCTTAATCGACGAAAGTTCTCTTAACTAATAGATTGTTGCAAACAAACCGAATATGAAAATATACGTGATATGGGAGGCGTGGCCTCACCTCAATAGCATCAAACTTAATTTTGAGATGACTAGATGAATCAAAAACTCCTATAACTAACAAAAATGTAGTACACTACGAGGGGCAATCTGGAGCACCTCCAAAGCAGACATCGCACAAGGTGTCTAAGAAAAATCCTCAATTATTGAATAATTGGGAGTGGCTCCTGGATTGGGATTATGAACTATCCTTTTATAAACACATTTAGGTATGCATGGCATTGTCTCTTTATCAGGATTCTCTATGTGTAGAGGCGCCTGTTCTTTTGATGTTTTCTTACCTTTTTTAGTCGACTCTGGATTATCATAATTCTAATTTCTCATCGACAAGTCTACTTTTTTTTTATCTTTGAGGAGTTAAGCATGTTTACTACTCCTTTATATCTGTTAGAGGGGGGAGAAATTGAATTTCCTTTTGTGAGTTGAATTTGGAAGAACCAACTTGCAAATTATGCCCCTCTGGGAAAGGGTTTTTCAACAGAGTAGGTTGTTGTTTTTTATTCAACTAAATGAGACACTCAACTTTTTCCATTTTTGGGCATTGATGAGTAAGGTGATCGTCGTTACAAAAATTTCATGGAAACTTAACCTTCCTTTTCTCATCCTTGTCCCCCTCAACATTCTTATCTGACTTTTTATTGTTTCCCCCACCACCTTTCTTACCCTTTCCATTTTTGTTTTCTTCGGATTGTTGAGGACCCTTTGAATTATTTGTTTTCATTGGCTGCACATCAGAAGACTAGGTAGCAGGGTTGGTCGATCAAGAGGCTAGACCGGCCCCAAGTTATTGAATATAAATCTTCTACATCTGTCTAACATCAAGTTCTATAGCTCTGGTGTGGGTAGAACCCACTATACCATCAACATTTGGGTTGGAATTCGGCTTATCCAAGTCAAGGATAGATTGCGACACATTTGAAATAATATCATAGAGCATTCTTGACTAAGAGTATATGAGCTCTAACTGTTGCTCCCAAAATATTGCTTGTTCCTCTAAAAACACTCTCGAAGTTGCGATGTCCTTTGAAATAAAAGGGAGTACATATTTTAGGAACCACTCAAGGAGGAACTCAGGTGGAAACATATCCTTAATTAATATCTTCCTTCTCCCCCATTCCTGAATATGATTAGAAATGTGCATGGCATTATCTTCCTCAAAATTAGCCAACAATTTTGTCTCGACATCATATCGAACATGGAGTTGGAAATGGTTTAATAAAACCATGGCTAGATTGTTAAGCCCTAATATTGGTTCATTAGCCCTTAATTGGGGCATATTACATTAGTAAGGTTATTTTATTTATGTCGGATTTATTCCATTAGTTGTAATTATACCTCCTAGTCTCCTATATATACCAAGGAGACATTTTCATTTGGACTCATCTTGTACTTGAACATTTAAGTGGGGTAAAAAGAGGTTGCCCCCTTGAAGAGGCTTATTATCTGAAATTATCTCTTTTTCGAGGCATTAAGTAATTTTTCTGAGGTTTTTCTATGCTATATTGATATTTAGTTCCTAACATATGCTATCAGAGCTCAAGGTCTTGGGGTTTCACTGCTACATCTAAGACACCTTGGAATTTTTGCTATAAAGTTTTTTCTACAACATTTCAGAAGGAACAAATTGGTCGATATTTAGTAGACATATCAAGGTAGCTGGGGTTAAAATTTCATCTGATGAGGCCTTATACTTTCGGAGATAAAGCCTATACAAGATAGGGTTCTAGAATCATCCTGAAATGAGTCATTGCGGAATTTTCGCTATAAAAACATTTCTATAACATTTCAGACCCTTAACTACGGAGGATATTCAAATGAATTAGTACGATAT
>SNQJ01S0003794.1:117771-132753 GCA_010110895.2 Picea sitchensis | reverse complement strand
AGTTGCAAGTTAAGAAAAGATGATGATTCAAAGTCTACACATCAGAGGAAATACAGGTCAATGATTGGCACCCTACTATATGTGACAACATTTAGACCAGATGTAATGCAGGCTATTGGACAGGTGGTGCAATTTCAAGCAACACCAAAGGAATCACATGTATTAGCAGTGAAGAGGATTTTCAGATATCTCAAAGGAACATAAGAGTTTGGATTATGGTATCCAAAAGGGAAGGATCTATCACTTATTGCCTACACAGATGTAGATTGGGAAGGTTGTATTGATGATCGACGAAGCACCAATGGAGCAACATTCTACTTGTGTGCATGTTTAGTATCGTGGCTAAGAAAGAAACAATCATCAATATCTTTATCTACAGCTGAGGCATAGTATATTTCAATAGCATCATGTTGTACACAGGTTCTTTGGATGAAACAAACTTTGACAGATATAGAGGTTGAGTATGACGAGCCCATTCCAATCTCTTGTGATAATACAAGTGTTATTAGTATCTCGAAGAACTCGGTGATGAACTCCAAGACAAAGCACATTCCAATCAAGTATCACTTTCTATGAGAGGAGGTTGCAGAAAAGAACATCAGAGTTGAGTATGTGGGCACAAAAGAACAAGTGGCAGACATCTTCAAAAAACCACTTCCACGGGAATCCTTTGAATATATTTGCCAGAGACTTGGATTTATTTCTACTCCAAAATGAATTCTTTTTTAATGCTTATCTTATATTTCTTAGATTTACACAAGGAAGCACCATAAGAGGACAATTCAGTTAGGGGGAGAAACCCCAGATGGAAAGATACCTTTGCCATTGATGACAAAGGAGGGGAGATTTATCAGATGTAGAGGATAGAGGCAGAGGACAAAGGCATGGTTCCAGGGGCAACAGGTTTATCATATACAGAGGACAAAGGCATGGTTCGAGGGGGATCATGAGTGATATGATTCCAGTATTGCATCAGAGTGTTTCCATCAATGCGAAGGGGGGATATTGTTGATTAAGGTTGGTTGTCATTGATGTCAACCCTTAAAAAACGCCTTGTAGCACAAGGTTTGGGTAATGGACCCAAGATTATTTGATGTAAAGATGACTCATTATTGTCTTGTCATGGTTTATAAGAAGTAAAAATGGATGAACTCCAAAGTGGTCCCCTTATGGTGAAAGCCCTCACAGGAAGACGCTTTGCGGAGTGAGAGAACCCATGCTTATTTGAAGAATAATGAGATGAAGGACGGTGAATTTGTGAGTGAAACTATGCTAGATGGATAGTGTTTGTCATGCCATTTCTGGTGGTATGTGGAACATCACATAACTCCTCACGGTTAGAGAGTTATGACCATATGAAGTTGGAGAACCCTCATGAGTCTTATAGAATTCCCCAAGAGTCAAAGTACTTTGCAAAAAGAAATTATTTTTAAATGAAGAAGCCCTAAAATAAGGAAAGTGTAAGGCTACATGAAGATATAAATAAGAGACAAATCTCACTCATAAAAAACACACTTGTACATATTGTATATATATTTTCTTGTGTAAAGCCTCTTGTAAATACTTGTGGATACATTTGAAGTGGCTAACCTCTGAGGTAGCATGAAGGGTTGACGGTGAAATTCTCGAAATTAAAACAAAACCCTATTTTCTGAGGTGTACGCGGACTGTCTGTGTACAAGGTGCGTACATGTTGAGTTATACGCGGGTTTTCTGTGTACAAGGTGCATACATGATGAGTTATACGCAGGTTGTCTGTGTACAAGGTGCTTACGTGCTACGTTATATATGGGCTGGCAGTGTATTAGTGTGCGTACATGTTGGTAAATCCATGGAAACTTGAAGAGGTGAAGTTGCAGAGGTTTTAGATTCTGAGATCAAGCTCCTAGGAAGGTATAAAGTGCTCAGATACATCATATCCATCCATTGGTTCAAAAGGTGTGTCTTATTTCTATGAATAGTTGGATTTTGATGTATGCATGAGGAATGACAATGGATATTTGAGAATTCACCCTAGAGAGACTGGTCACTACATGGGATCTTCTGTATAAGTCAGATATACATAAATACAACGCTGGTATATTTATCATTGATACTTCTTGTTGAGACACATCTTGTATTTCTTGGCATATGGCTAAGGGTCTTTATGGTACATGGTTGAGATCTTGTATTTGTGTAGTGGTTGTTGTATTGAGAAGTTTAATATCAGAAAGGGTTTGATGACTAAGATAATGTGAGGGATATTATACTTGTTGATTATTACACATACCTATGACTAGAGAGAGAAATACTTGCCTTGAGTAAAGGTTATGTATGAGGATGCATGCACAGGATACAATTACAGTTTGGTTATAGTGACAGGTTACAGATCTATGTGAAATAAGTTACATAAGGTTAGAAGTTTTCAAGAAAAGGGAAACCGTAGTTTTCATAAGGCATACGCAGGTTGCATAACAAATAGGGCGCGTACATATGTTGTTTGCATCACTACAAGTTGCGTACATGTTATATATTTGTAGATACATGTTCAGTTCAGGTACAAATTGATTACAGGGTAGTTGTACAGATTGGATATGGGTCAGTGGTATAAGTTGATACAATTGTACACCAGTATATCTCACAGTGACAGGTTGATAGTCGTTCCATCATTCTACTTCATGGTGGTAGGAAGGGGCAAGGACATGTGGTTGTAGCCACCTTCCGGTTGTAGACGGAGAACATATGGGGTTGTAGCCTCCTTCTGGTTGTACCCAGAGAAATGAGGAGTTAGAGATTCTCTCAGGTTGTAGCCTGAGAAACTAGGGGGTTGGAGCCTCCTTCCAGTTGCAACTGGAAAACAAAGGAAGTTGGTGCTTTCAATGAATGTAATTCTTCAAGACATATAAGAAAAACAATTCCGTGGTTTTCTCTCAATTTGGGTTTCCATGTAAAATACTGGTGTACTATGTATGTGTGTGATTGTTTATTTCTTATTGATCATTATTGGATAATAATTCTACATTGATATACCACTTGGCTTATTTGGATAAAAAGGATTACAAGTGGGATACTTTATTTTTCATAAGTGGGATACTTTCGGATTGTGTCGCACTGTGATATGCCACTGGATGCCCCTGTTGAGTAAGAAATACCCCAATAGCATAGCCAGAGGCATCTGTCTCGATCTCAAATGTTTGTTGCAAGTCTGGTAATATGAGCACTGGGGCAGAATAGAGGCAATGTTTCAATTCTACGAACGCCTTCTGTTGAGATTCTGACCAAAATAATTTTTTCTTTCGCTCCTCTCCTGGTGTCTTGACTCAAGGGCCAAGTGATATGAGAGAATCCCAACACAAACCTGTGGTAGAAATTAGCAAGACCCAGAAAGTTGTGAAGATCTATTAGAGTGGTCGGGGCTGGCCAATCTCGGATGACTTGGATCTTGGCTAGATCCACATGCACCCCACGCTCATCAATAATGTATCCCAAATATTGAACCTGGGTCATGCCAAAATTGCACTTCTCCAAATTGGTACACAACTTGTGTTTTCACAGTGTTTGGAGGACCTATTGGATGTGGTGGAGGTGCTCTTCCCAAGTCTGGATGAAGATCCGGATGTCATCCAAGTACACTACTACAAATGAGTTGGTGAATGTCCACAAGATGTCGTCCATCAACCTCAACATAGTTACCAACTTAATGAGAACTGTGACCTCAAAACAAGAACTCTAGCCCAAAACACCGATATTTTTGCATTAAAAACATCAAAATCAACCCCCAAATCAAAAAGTAGTGCTACCGGTAACACCATTTTTTAAAACGAGGTCAAAATTACAACATTTTTCAAACATGGGCTTCAAAACTTAGATAGTAGCTCAAAAAAACCTTAAAATCAGCACCTAAAAACAAATAAAATCTTTTTTAATATTTTTTTTCTTTTCAAAACGTTAAATTTTGAGATCATTTGAAATCGTATTTTATCACTTGGTACCATTAAAACCAAAACCTCAAAATCAACCATCAAATTGAAAAGGACTGCTATCGGTAGCACCCATTCTGAAATTGGGTTATGAAAATGACACATTTTTATAATGTGGTAAAAGAACTCATCATTACTGTAAACAAAATCATAAAAGAAACCCTTAAATGTTTACTTTTTAAATTTTATTATCACGCAAAGAAGGTAATACATAATGATATGAAAATATCACAATATAGTTTTAAAATTCAATGTCACTTTTTAATAATTTTTTACTTTTCATAATAAAGCAGTAAATACAAGTTACATTGAATGAAACATAAATAATTTCTTAAAAGTACGGTTATATTGACCATATTCAAAACATATGACCTAAGAAGTTTTATGAGCTAACAAAATTGTGAAAAACAAAGAAAAACTAGAAAGAAATGAAAAAAAATTAAAATTTCCCCGAAAACAATAATTTAAAAAACGAAAATATTTTTTTTTGTTAAAAATAAGAGCAAAAAATCCCTTCAAACTTAAAAAAACAAAAATAAAATTAGACAAAAAACAATCAAATTCAATAAAAAAAAAAAAAACATCTAAAATATTTTTTTTAACAAAAACACTAATATTACCTAAGCTACAAATTTATTTAAATGTTTTTTTAATAATATGTTAATAATGTAAAAATGTTATAATACAACACTGTTATATTAGAACATTGTTATATTATAACATGTTATATTATAATATAACATTATATTATAACAATGTTATATTATAACATTTCTATATTATAGCAATGTTATAATATAACATTGTTATAATATAACATTGTTATAACATAACAATGTTATAATATAACATTGTTATAATATAACAATATTATAATATTATAACAATCTATTATAACAATGTTATAATATAACACTGTTATATTATAACAATGTTAATATTATATTATAACATTGTTATAATATAATAATGTTATATTATAAATATGTTTATGTTTTTTTTAGATATTTATGAAGTTTTTTTGTGTAATTTTTTTTTTTAAGGTTTCTGATATAAATATATATATATTTTTTGTTGTAGTTTTAAAGATTTTCAATTTATTTTTAAATTTTGTGTTAAATATTTTATTTTAAATTTTTAAATTTTTGGGTTTCTTGTATATGTTTTTAATTGTTTTGGGGGTTTTTCACCTTTTAAAAGTTTTTTGGGGCTATAATTTTTTTTTTTACCTTTTTCTTAATTTTTTCTCATTTTTCTTACTTTATATATATATATATAAGTTTATTGTTTTCTTTTCCTCTTTAGCTTTTTAGGTTTTTCCTCAATGGTTTTTTCTCATACAAATTTGTTTTTAAAATGTTTTTGTTTTTTAAATTTCAATTATGTTTGTTTTCTTATTTATTTTAGTTTTTAATTGATCCAAAAAAATGAATTATATTTTTTAGCTAAATATTTAAAGATATTGTTATTTAACAACAATTATTTTCTATGTATTGAAGTAAGGTAAACAAAAAGTGTGTTAAAAATGATATTTTCCACTATATTTAAAATGTATGGAACCATAACTTAATTAAGGACAGATAATTATATGAAAAATCTTAATTTCAAAAAAAAAAATGGTGTACAACATTTTTAACATTGGATGAAGCATGAAAATATGATTAAAAACACAATTGAATAAAAATAAAAATAAAAATAAAATAGAAAAGTCTGAAAATAGATGAAAAAACATTGTTGAGAAAAAAGAAAAAAAAAATTGAAAATTTTGAAAATAAATGAAAAAACGACCATTTAGAAAAACAAAGTGGAAAGCTTATGTATCAGAAAATTTAAAATATCAAAAAACCACCTAAAAATGGAGGGGGGTGTTGCCGGTAGCACCATTTTTAAAAACGGGGTAAAAAACTTCACCCACCAAAAAATGAGAACTCTGTAGAGTTCTCGTTAAGTTGGTAACTATGTTCCTCATGAAGGTTGTGGGAGAATTTGTCAACCCGAAAGGCATGGCTAGCCATTCGAAAAGGCCCTCCTTGGATTTAAAGGAAGTCTTCCACACATCGGATGGTTCAGCTGGTACCTCGTGATACCCGGACTTCAAGTCGATCTTGCTGAAATATTTCGCCCCTTTGAGTTGGTCCATAAGGTCATCAATCTGTGGGATCAGGTACATATTCTGAGCAGTGATCTTGTTCAGATTACTGTATTGTTTTGCAGTAACCAAAGAGATAGTGACAGGCGGTGCTACCTCTAGTATCCTATACAACTTATTTCCGAAGGTACGACTGGCCTAATAATATATCACAAACATCAAGAGGAGCAATTTCACATAATACCTCATCGGTGAAGGGCTTGATGTTGTAGGGAAGGAGGCATTGTTGGCTGACGTGGAGATCCCGTCCTTGGTGAAGCCACCCGATGGTGTACAGTTGTGGGTGTGTTGTGGTCGGTAAGCCCAACTCCTTCACAACCTCTGCTGAAATGAGGTTCTTTTGGCTCCCACTATCGACAATGAACTGTAGTGGGGAACTCTTTACCCACATCTAGGAGTGGAAGAGACGCTCTTCCTCCTCTGGATCTTCCAGTTCTTCCTTTTGGATCTTTGTGGTGGCAATGGTGGCGTTGGGCTCTGCATCGATAATCTACTTCCCTCTGTCATTCCGCTTCTCGGGTTTTTATTCAGTGTTGGAGCATGCATCTAATTTAGAAGCCCTCATCTCGACCACTAGTGACTATTTTCCCGACACTCACTGGTGTTGTGAGTGGAGATCTTTTGGAGCTCACACCACTTCCCCGTGTCCTTCTTCGGATTCATGGTGCTTTTCTTTGCTTGTGGCTTTGGCAAGTTGTCTTGAGCTGCCATGCCTTGGATTTGTCCTTTGTTCTGTGGTTTGGGGGCACCTTTGGCTTGCTTTTGGTTCGCATATCCAAAGTATTGCTTTTTCTGTATGAATTTCTGCTCAATCTTGGTAGCACACTGCTATGCCGTACCAAGAGAGGATATGTTGAGGAAATCCATTTCTTCCTAAATGTATCTGTGTATACAATTGTGGTACTTCATCACTAAATGTTTCTCTGAATCTTTGATACCCAACTTTGTGTGTAGGGTATGGAACAAATTCATCAACTTATGTAGATCTTGATCCCTTTGTTGTCGAAACTTACTCCATTGTCTGTACTTTTCTTCATAGCTTCCCACGGGATAATATTGTTCCTTGATGGAATATCATAAAGAA
This sequence comes from Picea sitchensis, assembly GCA_010110895.2. Taxonomy (NCBI): domain Eukaryota; kingdom Viridiplantae; phylum Streptophyta; class Pinopsida; order Pinales; family Pinaceae; genus Picea; species Picea sitchensis. The sequence continues at coordinate 125,561 of SNQJ01S0003794.1, read as the reverse complement.
TTCCAAGTGGGTATGGTGGAGAACAGAGAGGGTTCCTCCTCGTCCTTTTTCTCACAGTAGGTTTCCCACCAGTCCTTGAAATGGGGGCCGAATTTGAGCAGTGAAAAAATAATCTTCTCCCGGTCGGAAAAGTCATGAATTGAGAAATATCCTTCTAATAGATTCAACCATCTATCTATGATGTCTACATCTATTTGGCCATCAAATATGGGAATGCCAAAGTTTAATTGTACCATAACATCTCGTGGACCAATCCATGAAGGTATCAGAAGTAGTTATCCTAACCGCCACAAATCATCCTTATTTGGTGCAAGTACCCACACTTCGTAGGGCACCCTCCAACAGTACTAAAATGTGAGATACAAAATCTTCCTAGGTACTACGAAAAACCCCCGTAGTCACCTTATGATGAACCTATGGGAAGGAACTATGGTTATCATCTTGTAGTTAGTGCATAGGGTACAATATATAGTTAGGATTAAACGTATTGGCAGGGTAGCAAAACCCAAAGCCTCAAAATAACTACCTCTCATGGAGGTATGGGTACGATCAAAACCCCCAATACATGATCTCTCCACTACTCTTGGTCTAGTTCTGGAGGGGAATCTCATCGAATATTCCTTACGTGACCTCATGTTTAACTCTTGTGTCAGAGGAGCTTTTAGACCAACCTATACGACAACTAGGTTATACACTCCCTATCTAAGACACTTATGTTTGTTTAGTGGACTTGGATAAATTTACTCTGCAACCTATACCAAGGCCCTAGCCTAGACTTGTTTGTTTACCCTATAAAAATGAAAGTTTATAATAAATTTTAGTTATGTTGGGTTGTTCTTAGCCTATAAAGGTGCAGATGAAACTTTGGTGATGTTCAGACCAATTGCAAAAATAAATGCATTATAAGAACAAAAATGTAATTTCTTCAATTGAAAATAGACGCAACTATGATTCTACAACAAATTATTTTTCTTTTTCAAATGAAAACAAAAGGGTTTGAGTGAAATATTTAGGACACCTTGCGATGCACTTTAAAATTATCTTTCTGAAAACAAATGCACACAAGAATAAAAGAGTTTTACTATTGAATTCTTTTCTTTTTCAATGCAAGGCTACCACTACCAAAGTATGGTGCAGCTACCTGAATGCTAAGTAATTATCTCTTTTCTTGTAAAAATAGAAGGCAGGGGATCAACAAATCAGAAATAAACAAACAAGCATATATATATATGTTGTCTTTTTTGAAAAAAGGCGGAAAGAAAGAAAAAAGACAGAAAGCATTTGACCAAGGTATCACTGAAAAGATAGTAAATCTGGATATGCAGAAAAACAAGGTTGTTATTTCAGTCTACCCAAAAAACCTTATACTAAAAAATTCAAGAAAAGATTTTAATCTTTTATGTACATCAAACACTCAGAACTTGATAGATAAAAACCAAACAAAGAAGAAGGATAGTCTAGGTGACTGATCAAACCAAGCATTCAACCCAGAAAGGAAGAGAAATTTAAAAAAAAATCAAGTTCACATAGGTCCACGAATGTAACCAATGCAACTTGTGGGTATCCACGGGTTGTACTGATGCAACACATGGATTTACACAAGCTACATAGAAGAAAATCACGGATATCAAGGTAAGTTCATAAAATAAAAATAAAAAAAACTTTGAAATAGAGGGCTTCAAGACGTTGGAACAAGTCCTGTGAGGCTAAAAGACTCTGAAAAAGACTTGGAAACTAACAAAAAAAGACTAAAAAAGCAATAAAGACACCTCAACCAAACAGACCCAACTAGGATAATCCCCAGTGGAGTCGAAAATTTTGATTAAGGGATTTTTCCCTTGTGATCTTGGGTCTGGATCACTGCAGATCAAGACTAAAAGATAGAGAAATATTCTCCCCTTAAATAGAAACACACAAAATATAAGTAAAATAACTACTTAAACTAGGATAAAGTAGGGATATAAAGGAGAGAATAAAGTGCACCTTGTTCTTCCATTTGATTTCAATCCCCAGTCCAAGTCATTGAAGAGCCCCTGATCTCCCACTATAACCCACCTATAAGATAGATACAAAGCAAGGGATGCAACGAAAGTAGTTATGAAAAAAACAAATGTGCATAATACATGTCATATTCAAAATAAGTATAGAGATGAACATACATTGAAGACAAAATATGAGAGAAAGAAAACTCTTTTATTATCAGCAAATGGAAAAGGAAAGTTATAACTGTGTACATCCTTTAGGCACCATATTGAATCCATTTGTCTAGGTTCCTCTAGAAATCCTCAAGCATAAACTAAACCAATGTAATCTTCCTTTAGTGACTCGGATAGAGATAAGGAGACACTCTATAGTCATATAACATGAGAAAGAAGTTCTGGAAAAGGAGTTTCTAGACTATATGTGATGTTTCTCAGAGAACTATAGGGAAGGGAGGCTTGCTAGATGTTGGTAGCATAACTTTGAATAAATTGACTTGACCTATCCTTGTCCCCAATGATTTTTTTATATCTTCCCAAATATTTTTGGGGATTTGGATTCTATTGAGTACGGGAAAGGGTCATTGGGAAGCGAGTCCAACTGAAAAAACTGCCAGAAAACACAAAATTATTTTGTTTTTTCAAACATTTTGAGGGAATATGCATGTTGCAGTGTGGAAAGTCACAGATGTCTGCATGTTGCAGTAGGAAAACCCGTGGATATGCTCTTAGGGAATGTTTTTTAAGTTATTTTTGAGAGATCTTTTGGGGGAAAATTCTAGCAATCTTTGGGACAGGGTTGGGCCATTGCACAAATGCATATGTGTGGAATTTTGTGTTATAATAGGTATGAGTGTCCTCCCACGGTTACACAGAGGCATTGGAAGGCGCTCATTGAGGATGAAAAGGAAAACAAATTGAGAAAAAAAGGAAAAACACCAACTGGTACCCCAAGATAAATTACATTTTGAATTCAATACCTTTAATTTTATTTAAATCTAAATAAAAGTCTGATATATAACATACATGAAACTTTTTATAATAGGTTTCATGACGCTTAGAAGGAAATGAAAGAAATGATTGTCAAACATGGACAACATAAGCTAGGCCAGTGAGGCTACATGAATTTACAGCCACAAATTGTAGGCACCCAAACATCTTAACAATATTATTTGTATCATCTTCCATCTTTCAAGTAATTGCATCCAATACATTAAAAATACATACTCTTATGCAATTAAGGGAAACAACTTCGGAACTGAAAACAGGGAGAAAGACCTCTAGATTGGTTATAGGTGCAACTATCAAGTTATCATTGAACATAGGAAAAGGATGGGGAAGACCCCAAGATCCATTTTGCAGGATAAGTTAAATAAAAATCAATCCACATTAACCTTTGATTACTTATAAAATACATTCATGTTTGATATCATCCATAAATTTAATGTGTTACTTTGTTTTAATCAGGGGAGAAATATTATTAACGAGCCCATTCGTAATGAAGAGCAGTGAATTGATAGTGCAGTGTCACCACAACATGGTGCTCCTAAGAAGCCCCATTCGAGTGGGATGCAGCCCCATGGTGTTCCTACGACTAAGGCCCATGACGGTAATATGGTAGTATATTAATCATATACTTAATAATTTCTTAATTATAAATTTTGTACTTCTAAGTTTTTTACTTATACATTTACGATTGTGTCCTTATAATTTTGTGGTTTCAATGGAAGAGAAAGTTGTACTTTAGTCTCCTTCACCTAAAGAGGAGTACATGTCGACAATAATTCCAACGGTGTTGACTGGTGCACCAGGTAAATAATTACATTGCTGAGGTTTGTTTTAATATTAATGAACTAATTCAATGATATTTATAAATTTTCCCTATAAATTTACTAATTGTTTTTTGTATGGGATGCCTCATCAAAGCGGCTTGCACGTCATCACTACAAGACTAGGCATGCTCTCATGCTTGTGAGGAATCAAGAAGAATCAGTTGTTGAGGAGCCCCCAAAAAGTGAAGGCATGGATGTTGACGATTTGCTTAAGAATTGGAAATCACATAATAAGAGTCCTATAAACAAATGATGATGTATAATATTCTTATAATACAGATCAATGTAGATATAACTAGTATAGTTGGAACTTTTTTTGGATGATAAAACTCAGATATAAAAACCATTTTTTCTGACATATGCCTTTGAATGATTTCTTGAATATTTTTTGTTGCATTTCCTTTGAATGATTTATTGCACACTTTATTGTACTTATGTTAGTAAAATATAAAATATAGATGGTTAGTAAAATATGGATAGAGATATAAAAAAAATCCAATCCTATTAATTTGTAGTACTTATGTTCAAAGCAAAGGGAAATAAAACAACTTTGTACTTATTTTATATTAGCTTTCTTGATTGGATTTACAAACACCTTTTATCAATTTTAAATATTTTTAATGCATATTTTTTATTAGAATATAGATTGGGTATTGGGGAATTGAGAATGATGTGAGGGAGGGGAGGGCCATAGGAGCTTCCACCTTCATGTGGTTGGCCATGTTCAGTAGAGAATAATTTATTGGAGCCATTTAATATTGGAGCAAACATCCATCGATCCAAAGGAGCAACAACATAGTTAATGTTGACTTCATTGTTGCTCCCTCAGGTCAAGGGAGTTTTGCTCCAATATTAGACGGCTCCAATAAGTTATTCTTGAAACCAAGAGGATATTACTCATGAGTTCTATTTAGTTATATATCTATCTTGTTTTTAGTTTGTTCTCATTGATTAAATCCATGTTTGAATCTAGGATGATAAGGGGCTAGTCCAAAAAACAAGGCTTATATAAGGTGCTTGGAAGCACTGTCAAGGTATGTTATTACATTCTCATAAAAATGCATCTTAGAGTAAAAAATGATACCAATATGAGTTGTATTCATTTTATAAATATTTATCAAGGTTGAAAACATAATGTTGGATGAGTTGTGATCAGGGTGGGTATGTTATCCAAATCATTTAATGACTAAATAATGATGTACAATTGGAATTGCCATGCTTCTTAGAATGAGGATCTCATCATTAAATAAAGATTTGATACAATATGGATTATTTTTAATTGAAATAGTTTAATCACTAATGAATCGGTAACACCAATACCATTGGATAGAATGTGATCCCTATCCAATTGTAAAAATACCCTTGATTTCTCTTTGTCTTCATAGAAGAACATTGGTAATGAGAGTGCAATTTATTTAAAAATTGAAGTTGATTGCATACTAGCCAACAACAATTAACATAGTAGCTTCGTAGAATGTCTTATGTAAATAAATGGTGTGGGGTAATCATTGTGCAACATATTTCATTGTGAGTCCTCAATAGTCACCAATGAGGTATCTAATTAAATTACATAAGTTGGAAAGAAGGTCACTCAAGTATTATTTGCAGTGAAATAGCTCATGTATCCACTTTTATGCACAAATTCATCAGATCACATGACATGTATTTGGAATGGCAATATTCCTGGTGCTAAATAAAGAAACAACACTTATCTCAGTGTTTTCTAGTTACAGTAATTTATCAAAATGATGTATGAAACATGATTTGGTTATCTTCATTTTCCTTCTACCAAGTAAAAATGCATCTCCTCCTACCAGGGATGATTTTAAGGATGAAAATTTATTTTCAAATGTAGAAAAATTTGTGAATCTTACTAATCCCTCATATGCAAACTATAAAAAGTTTGGTGATATTTTTATAAAAATAATCAAGTTTCTAAGGATTTTATATAATTTGTATAAAATTTTGGCAATTTTTAAGGTAAAATAATTTTATTCTATAGAATTTGGGAAAATCATTTTTAGAATGGCAAATCGTTTTTTGGGAAAAAACATGGAAAATTATCCCATGAGAAAAATTTATCCACTAAAATCATCCATGCCTCCTACATTTATATTCAAAGGAACTAATAAGAAGTAATTATCTACTTGGAAATGTCGTTAATGCTTTTTAGCTTTTCTCTAATGAATAAAAAACTGCACTTAGGCACACATGTCAACTCTAACATTCAAGTAAAATGTTGTTTTTCATTTTATATATAACCCAAGTCATTGTCTATGATCCTTCATTCCTAAAACATAAAAATTATTCCCATAGTTTGATAAGTTGAGAATACATGGTATAATAATGTTGTACAAGAATTCGCCTTGATACTCTATTTTCTGAATAACCACTCTACATTGCTCTTTCATTATGACTTCATAGCCTTGTTGGAACCAAAACAACATGTATGGTTGTGTATGCTTAACACACTAGATTCAATATTTGGACAATTTATATAGCTACAGTATTCTTTGTGACACTACTATCAATAATCACTTTGCAACACTTATAACTTTCTTTACACTTTGTTCTAAATATTTTCTTAGTTAATCTACACTCTTACTTTAAAGCTACTTTGTTTCTTAGTGCTATTTGTATCACCAAGTTCTTTTGTTGTTCCAATTGGTACTCTTTTATTTAAAGTCACTCATTGTGCTATTATACATTTTCAACCACCTCTATGTGCATTTTCTCTTTGTGACACTCAAATAAGGAATTATGTTCTTTCATTCTACATGTATAACAATAAACTTGTCAAATCATCAATGTCAATTTATTTCTAGTTATGTATGTTTGGTATTTTCTATCTTCTCTTATCTCAGCTCTTCCACCTTCCATATGGGGAATTGTGCCATCTTCATGTGCATCATCCTCTAATTCTAGTGTCTTTTACTTTGTCCAAACTCGTTCAATGTGCATTATGTGCTAATGTCTCATGCACTTCAACAATAATTGATATGCCTCTTCTACTATGTGTAACGTATGTAAACTTATTGTCATCTCAAATGACTAGCTTTATTTTGTTCATATACTTTGAAATTTGTTGGTCTTTATATTCCTTGTGTCTAACTCATATAAATCATGTGCAAAAATCCTCTATGTGCTATTTTGTACTTTGTCCTTTCTATCTCAAGTATTACAATTACTTGAGTAATGTTTGTTTGTCATTTGTGAGATAAAACTTTTCTGTCAACTTCAAAACCATCTAATCCTTACTCCTAATTATCTCTTTACACTTATGATTTTTTCAAGCTACACACATTCCCACAAATAGCGATGTTACACTCCAAATTTATCAACATAAATTTTATCCTTTGAAATTGAGAAATATGACTAACAAATAATTGTGTTTCTTGATCCATGCAGTGGTGTTGTTGGGAGGAATGTTGATAGAGTTGTTTCTTTATCCATGCAATGGTGTTATTGGGAGGAATGTTGATAGAGTTGAAGGGATCTTAGTGTTATGATGAGAAGATGACTTACTGAACAAGTATCAACAACACTTGCAACTCCCTTTAAAGTTATCCTTTCTCTTTTTTGGATTTTTTTATGATTGATTGGCTACTTATTGAGCTATATGAAGTGCACTAATCCCTCTAGACTGATATTCCATTTATCATAAAATCCACCGTTATTGTTGTCATTCATCCACAATTCCACTATGGTATTGTTGTCCATTGTAGTTTTGTAACAACCCTTGATTATTAATTATAATTAATTAATAATATAATCCTAAAAATTGTTTATTATACAATATTAACTAAATTAATTATCATTAATTAATTGTTCATAATTGTCAATGGTTATTTAATTATTAATCAACTCTTTAATTATGCGAGTAAAGAATTAATAGGGTTGATAATCTAAATTATTAAAACTTACGTATATAAGTGGGATAACAAACATTAAATAAAAGATAAGGAGCATTAAATAAATG
>SNQJ01S0003794.1:99405-117721 GCA_010110895.2 Picea sitchensis | reverse complement strand
AATGGATAAGGGTAATAAAGGAGTTAGGTGAGGAGGTAAATGCGGGGGGAAGGCAGTGAAGGAGGAATAAGGGGGGGGAAAGAGTTGGGAGGAGAAATCATTCTACGGGAAGTTGGCCATGAGTTTGGAGAGCTCTGAGTATTGCAGAGAACCGAGAGGGGCTGTGAGATTGGGGTGCTCAGATTGAGGCACGAGATTTGATGGTGGTGACATATCGATCAAGCAGGCACCGAGTTGCTAGAGGTTTTGGGCTCGGAGGGCCAGGATATCCGTAGATATCCTGGAGCTAGGTCGTTTTCCTAGTTGGCAGGGTGGACAATAGTTTTGGGCAATTATTTTTTTTTGTTTGCAACAGGAATGGACTGTGTAGCAGGTAGCAGGAGAGCAGTAGCAAGGCAGCGGGCAACGGAAATTAGCATCCGAGTTAAGGTATTTCTCTCAAATTTTTCATTGTTGTATTATGTAAAAAAAAAATTATTATTCATAGTAAAAAATTGAGTTACGGAAGTTATTGTTATAAAAAAAAATTGTTATTGAATTTTTGTCTTAGTTATCAAAATAAATTGATGTAAACGGTAAATCCAGCCATTAAAATTGATATCAAAGCCCTGGTTCAAAATCTGGAACCAAGGGCCTAAATAAGAGGTTTAGTTAGTAAATCCCACGCTTAACCTACACACAAAATGTAGAAACCTTAATAAATAAATAAATGCAATAAGATTTTTAACTACTAGGGTTGTTATAGGATCTAAATCTCAAATTATTATTCATATAGGCAAAACCTGAAAATGAAACAATTTTTTTTTTTTCAAATATCACTTTTATTTATCTTGTAATTTTAAGAATATATATCTTTCCTTTTTAAGAAAAAAAATAAAAAAAAATAATAATGTTTCAAAGTGTGGATTTCAATCTCTAGGACCCCGGCCGGGTAGCTCTCGAAAGGGATAAAACCTGACTGACTGAAGGTAGAGTGTTGGCCTCTCGCTATCTTTGATTGTAGTATCTTCAAAGTTCTAATCGCTATTGCTTTGAAACAGTTGAATACAAACCTCTCTATTTTTCCTGATGGGTGCACTAGCCTCAGCACGAGTTGGAAGTTGGGGGCATGCAAGGGTGGTAGAATCATAGCTATCGTAAGGTGTACCGGGTGTACTAAAAACCGACGCATATGCGTTATGCATCAAGAACCCCAATCGCCCTTCATCAAATGCAACTAACTGTAGATCTAAATAGTAGATAGCAAAATAATAATAATAATAATAATTTTATGATTTAATATCGCATTCAACGTTATAGATTACCTACCTACCTGGCCTGTAAGAACTGCAAGTTCTCAGTCATCTCACGGAGAAACACCGCCTTGGATTAATCATATAACCTGCATGCTTCTAGCAGGTGGAAGATAGAACAATAAGCTGAAGGACCACTCTTATAAAAAAAAAAAACCCTCAAAATTCAGATCCATATTACCTTTGTGATCAAATGTGGCCACAGAGAATACCTTAACCGGTTGGACCTTTGACTATCCAGTTCTAGTTTCCTTTCACTGACTTGTCTTGAATCCTCTGGTTGGGCCGTGACCCATCAAACCTGTATATGAGAGAAAATTCATTAAAAACACCAATTTAATAACAAGTGAAAAACGACCTTACCTTGATAAATTTAACAGTATAAATTTGTCCATTAAACTGTGGTGCAGTATCGAACGAGCTCTATATCATAATCCCCAAAGAAACATGTTCGAGGTGACGATGGTACAGTAGCCCGCTTTTCATTAATTCGGGTCGAAAGATATATTTGTCCAGCACATGGAAGCTATGCAAGATCGCGAGCTTCGCGGAAGTAGATGTCTATACACATAATATCCAACCAAGAGGTTTAAGACTCGTCCTTTCCTCTACACACAAATCCGGCTTAACAAAAATGGTTGTGTCAGTAGACAGCGGTAGTAGCAAGAACCTAATTGCCATAGACCTCTCGAGTTCTGACCTCTCACACTCTGCATCCTTGATCAAACAGGTCATCTCATTTCTTTTCTAGGATTGAAGGGATCCCATTTTATTTCATCCGATATTATTTATAATATACATATCATTCCCTGACATGTGGTTTAATTTCATGGTTTAAATAAGTAATTTTTTTTTAATTATTTTTAAAATTTTTTTTTTTTTTTTAAAAAAAAAATTTTAAATATAACATTCAAATCAAATATTTGATTAAAGTATGATTATGAAGCTAATTTGTTAATGAAGCTAATAAAGTTATTTAGCTTAATAAAATATTAGTTAAAGTTAATATTGACGAGCTCACATATCATAATCTAGAAACATGTTGGTGGCGGCCAGATTACAGTGGCATTTTCATTAGTGAGATTCGAAGATATATCATCCCATTTTGGAAGCTATGCAAGCTCGCGAGCTTCGCGGAAGTAGTTGTCTATACACATAATATCCAACCAAGAGGTTTAAGACTCGTCCTTTCCTCTACACGCAAATCCGGCTTAACAACAATGGTTGTGTCAGTAGACGGCGGTAGTAGCAAGAACCTAATTGCCATAGACCTCTCACACTCTGCATCCTTGATCAAACAGGTCATCTCATTTCTTTTCTAGGATTGAAGGGATCCCATTTTATTTCATCCGATATTATTTATAATATACATATCATTCCCTGACATGTTGGAAAATTTCATGGTTTAAATAGTAAAATTTTTTTTAATTATTTTTAAAACAAAAAAAAAGGATAAGAATAAAAAAAATTAAATAACATTCAAATCAAATATTCGATTAAAGTATGATTATGAAGCTAATTAGTTAATGAAGCTAATAAAGTTATTTGAAACTTAATGAAATATTAGTTAAGTTAATATTGAGCGAGCTCTATATCATAATCCCAAAGAAACATGTTAGAATTGGCCGGCCAGTGTTAGCCGCTTTTCATTAATTCGGGTCGAAAGATATATCTGTCCAGCACATGGAAGCTATGAAAGATCGCGAGCTTCGCGGAAGTATCTGTCTTTACACATAATATCCAACCAAGAGGTTTAAGACTCGTCCTTTCCTCTACACACAATCCGGCTTAACAAAAATGGTTGTGTCAGTAGACAGCGGTAGTAGCAAGAACCTAATTGCCATAGACCTCTCGAGTTCTGACCTCTCACACTCTGCATCCTTGATCAAACAGGTCATCTCATTTCTTTTCTAGGATTGAAGGGATCCCATTTTATTTCATCCGATATTATTTATAATATACCACATATCAATTACGTGCCCGATGTTCAAATGGAGTGGTGGCAGGCTTGCTTGGACAGTGGGTTTTTCTACGTGATAAGACATGGCATCAGGAAGGAGCTATTTGAGGATCTCTTCGATCAATCCCGTAACTTTTTCCATCTTCCATTGGAGAATAAGATGAAGGATTTTGGCACCCATGCAGAAGTGAGACCCTTGATTGAGAACTGTGAAAGGGTTGCTTTGAGAGAAAAAACAAATAGTTTCCTTGTCTCTGTTGTTCACCCAAGCAAGCCAGGAATCAAATAAGTGGAAGCAGCATCCGTTCTTCCTCGGTTAGAAGATAGATATGAAAGAAGAGAAGCCTGAAAAGATTATCAAAGGACTTTTTTAATGGGTCTAGTCCCACAGCATAGTTAAAAGGAAAAGAAAGTGATTCCGCGGGTTTCATTGCCGAGAGACAGAACCTTGAAGGGAAAGTAAATCTGGTCAGGTTCGACAAAATAGCTATAATGATTTTGGAACAATATCTCCAATCCAGCAGGATGAAATCAGTCATCGACCATCGTTTACCTTGAGTCTCCTTCACCACTTTTCGGACATGTCGGCGCATTCATAAGCGATTTGTGAGTTTCTCCAAAAAGCAAGGCCGACTCCATGGCATAGCAACTACACAGGTCATGCATGCAAACACAGCGCCTTTCTACTACCGGCATGCCTCATGAGAAATAAAACGCGGATTTCCTTATGGGCGGTAGCACTTTTTTATATATATATTCTTTTATTTTATTTTTATTTTATCTTAATTTTAAAATTTTAAAAATTTTACTAAATTTAATTTCATGGTTTAAATCGTAATTTTTTTTTTTTTTTTATAATTTTTTAAAACAAAAAAATTTTTTTTTTTTTTTTTTTTTTTTAATATTAAAATTTTTAAATATTCGATTAAAGTATGATTATGAAGCTAATTAGTTAATGAAGCTAATAAAGTTATTTAGCTTAATAAAATATTAGTTAAGTTAATAAAGTTAAATTAGTTAAATTAAATTAAGTAAAAATAATTATTTATTAAAACTAATTAACTAAGGATAAGTTAAGGATTTAATTAACTACTTGGATTAAGTTAAGTTAATTACAATTAGTTAAGTTAAGTTAAGTTAAATTGGTTAACTTAAGTTAAGTTAATTAGTTTAAAAAGATATTAGTTAAGTTGAATAAAATGGGGCTAAAAAAAATAATTTATGAAGTCCATGGGAATTGAACCCCAAACCTCCTTCCAAGTAGAGTCTTTACAAAATGCTTACCAGCAGCCATCGTTGTTCTTTACAAATAATTTTACAAATAAATACTTTAACCATCATACCAGGTCACATACCAAGCTATCAAGCGCCAAAGACATAAATGGAGGAACCCACAAAGGGACATATATGCTCAACGCGACGTCTTAAGAAAAACACTAACACCGAAAGGTACATAGGTGTATGCATATTGGTGTAAATTAATAAACCTAAGGACGAGGGTCATTTTAATCAAGTTGTAGCGTAAATTAAAAGGGCTCAGAACTAGGACAAGCGGGAAGGGGCGGCATATTCATTATGAGCGTAATCATAGGAAGTGGCGAGTAAAAGGCGCAAAATTAGCATAGCCGGAACAAAACCAGAACGGTTTCGTGAGGCGAAGAAATGAAGCAGTGCTTAACTAACCTAACAGCCAATCCCTAATGGGTAATGTACATTCTGAGACAAATGCAAAAGAAAAACTACGCCTAACCTTTCATTTCTAAAGTTTGGTAGCACAATTTAAAACATCTGGAGACTCACCGACAACTTTGGTTGATGCGAGTCAAAGCATCTGGGATAGTGGGGAGCTCGAGAGTCGGCGGGGGCGTCTTAGGCTCACCAGCGCCACCACCGCCATCACCCAAACTAGACCTCATACTACATTCGTTGGAAGCCATCAACGAGAATTTAAAGCGGCGACAACCGGCAAGGACTGAAATGGAACCCCCACCATCTAAAACAAGTAATCCAGAAGTGTCAAGGGATTCATGGGGAGGACCTCCACACGAAGACATCTGCGAAGTTCTGAGAAAGATCAAGGCTTCAGGAGTTTCTTTGAGTCACGCCAGTGAGCACACGAAAGCATGGTTGGAAGGTATGACGAGGTGTGTTTTGCAATGGACTATGCATCCAACTCAAAGATGAAGATCATATTTTGGAGTTAAAGAGCGATTGCCCCTAAGTGGTGGGGTAACACGGAAGACAGGCACACCTTACCCCATACACAGTGTCTTGGGAACTTTTAGAGGAGACGTTCTGAAGGAAATATCTACAGAGCCTCTGAGGAACAATAGGTAGGGGTATTTTGTGCCTTAGTATAGGGAAACAAAGCGGTAGAAGAATATGAGATCGAGTTTATGGAACTGGTCAAATAAGTGTCGTATATATGGATAACGACCGGTGACAGGAATAGCGCTTCATCTATGGATTGAACCACAGGATGAAACCCATGGTGAGGATGTGGAAAACGTCTTGATGGTGGGCCCGGTGGAAAATGCATGATGCAGTGGAAGAACATGAACTTATTTGGGGGTGAGACCCGACATTTCCATTGCAGGATTCATAGGAAGGGCAGAGGACATTTCCTGGGAGAGACTCAAGGCCACCACTCTATGGTAGCAGTTCTTGAGGCTGCGGGGGATTTCAATGGCCGTGAAGTCTGACACCCTCCCGATCCTCATCGCCGATGCCTTGAGGAGGTCCGGTGGGACAAGTATAGTCTAGGATATTCTACTTGGGAGGATGTTGAGACATTACGTCGAGACTATCCCTCACTATTTTGACCACCTCGAGAACATGTTTCCTACGAGATTGAGATTAACCACCACCTTTGCAACTTAGACAACGGTGCACAGAGCTGCCACACTTTTTTTTCTAGTCACGGTGAAACTATTGAGTGATACACTCAAACTTTAAAATTATGAACCCTAACGAATGTTTAAATGCTATTAATGATGATGCATGTGTCACGATCTATTATCGCAGAATGTAAATTTTACAAATGTTTAAAGTGTTATTTAGTGATGATGTATGTAATCATGATCTATTGCTATGTGAATGTAAGCTTTACAGTGTTTAAATGTATTGATGATGATGTATCTTTGCGACACATTGTGAGAATGTGAATTAAATGAATGTTTAATCTTGTGTCGAATGATGTTGGATACGATGCAATCTATTTTTGGGCAAATGATGATATTGGGAATGGGTGACGAATTTGAATTATGGTATATTATGAGATCTAATTTTAATTGGAAAACTTGATGTTAACTTATGTCGATTACGAGGATTTTCAAAGTGAAATGATGATATTATGAAATTACATGATGATAATGCATGAAAAGGTATGAGTTTGTGTTACAAACTAATCTGCTGGGTTATGAATGAAATAGCCAAAGGGATGATGATGATGAAAGTATATATAGGACCAGTAGAAACATTATGGTATGAATTCATGTATATGGAAGTATATTGATTTAGATTTACTTTCTGATACAGGACTATTGCATGATTTTGGTACTAACACTACACAAAACCAAACAGCATTAACAAAACCTCTAACATGGTGCCTTTGTATATTCCGTGTAGGTGTTGACCAGTTTACATTAGGAGGGTGGAGGCATTTCCAGAGTGTATCCCTCATTGTAGGGTGAATGTCCTTGGGGTGGACCCTAGACTTTGATTAGAGGTGGACATTTCCCTGGAGTGTGTATCTCATTTGAAGTCATGGGAGAAACGGTGCTGATCACACTCAGATTAGTGTGATGATATTTGCAATGGAGTTACACACTAGGAAATCTTGATTGAGATAGTGACACTTCCACTACGGGTTCTATTTGGAGTTAGGTCGAAGGTATATTTGTAGCTCAAGATAGTCTACTTGAGAATGAGGATGGGAATGGAGTTGGAAGTAGGTGCAGGGAGAAGGATAGGTAGAATAGTTGAGACTATATGGAGATACATCTTGTGTGGTGGGATTTGATGAAGAGAAAAATGTGTATAAATGAATATTCAGTAATATGTAACTAACTCCATAGTTGTCTAAAATAAATTATTGAATCGAACAATTGTGATTAAGCACGATTCCGCATGATTAATTGATTGTTGTCTTTTAAAAGACTAGTCTTGTGGATTGAATACATACATAAATTACTAAAAAGGATGGCCAGTTTGATTATTAGTACATGCAGAGATTTTGTATGTACTAGCTACACCTATACATTTCTTGTACATATACACTAGTATGTATGAGTTATCTTGACTTACTTACTTGTGTGGGAGATAGTTGTTATGAATGTGTGAACCATGTTCTTGTTCTTTGTACATAAGACACCTTAACTTCGGGATGAAGTTTCTGAAAGGGTGGGTGTATGTGACCATGATTATTAGTACATTAATTAATAATATAATCCTAAAATTGTTTATTATATAATATTAACTGAGTAATTATCATTAATTAATTGTTCATAATAGTCAATGGTTATTTAATTATTAATCAACTCTTTAATTATGTGAGTAAAAGAATTAATGGGGTTGATAATTTAAATTATTAAAACAAATATAACTGGGATAACAAACATTAAATAAAAGATAAGGAGCATTAAATAAATGGGATGAGATATTAAATAAATGGGTGGTATTCTAAAAGTGGATTAGGCATACAACAAGGGACAAAATAAGAATCCCGAGAAGATAAAAAGAATTAATGGGAATGGATAAAGGTAATAAAGAGGAATGGGAATGGATAAGGGTAATAAAGGAGTTAGGTGAGGAGGTAAATGCGGGGGGAAGGCGTTGAAGGAGGAATAAGGGGGGGGAAAGAGTTGGGAGGAGAAATCATTCTACGGGAAGTTGGCCATGAGTTCGGAGAGCTCTGAGTATTGTAGAGAGCCGAGAGGGGCTGTGAGATTGGGGTGCTCAGATTGAGGCACGGGATTTGCTGGTGGTGACATATTGATCAAGCATGCACCGAGTTGCTAGAGGTTTTGGGCTCGGAGGGCCAGGATATCCGTAGATATCCTGGAGCTAGGTCGTTTTCCTAGTTGGCAGGGTGGACAATAGTTTTGGGCAATTATTTTTTTGTGTTTGCAACATGACTGGACTATGTAGCAGGTAGCAGGAGAGCAATAACAAGGCAGCTGGAAACATAAATTAGCATCAGAGTTAAGGTATTTCTCTCAAATTTTGCATTGTTGTATTATGTAAAAAAAAAATTATTATTCATAGTAAAAAATTGAGTTACAGAAGTTACTGTTATAAAAAAAAATTGTTATTGAATTTCTGTCTTAGTTATCAAAATAAATTGATGTAAACAGTAAATCCAACCATTACAAGTTTCTGTTTATTCACTCCTCACCCACTTTCCTACTAGCATCATGGTGGCATCATGCTTGGACGAAATTTGCAAAAATTAATTTTTGTACAAAGTTCAAAATATAGGATAATAATAGGATCCATTTTGGATTAGTGTCCTACATCAAATTCGTAGATTGCTCAAGAGATTTGTATCCCGTCAACATCTTCCCAACTTTTTTTATTGGTTTTTGTGAACTATGCTACATCATCATGATAGTTAATGAAATGAATAATAAACTGTGACATCCCCAAAAATAATTTATTTTAAGTTTGAAATTTCTTAGGAAAATTATTTCGCTTTTGATAAAATCGAAATTGGAATTTTTTTTCCATTTATGGCAATTACGAATTTCAAATTTAGTTAATTGTAATTAATGATTATGACTGTTGGGAAGAGACCTAATTTGACCCAGCTAACTACTTGACTATGACACTTGTATGAAACAAAATATTTTATAATTATTGCTGAAGGACAAATGGAACAACCATGTTGAAATCAGTGAACCATGACTCCATGAGTGGGGAACATGTTGGAAATACCTCAGGGATGATTGATACAAGTGGAAAATCAAGAATTTGACCATTGGTATCCCCTGAAAATCAGGGATTTGGAAACCTGTGAAAATTCCCAAGGGGGGGAAAATACCTAGGCAAAAATGACTTTGCATATATGGCATATGGGAGGAGACAGGACGCTGCCGAGTATGCTGGGGGAAAATAATTTATCACTTGTTGTTATGAACACTATTGTTGAGTGTGAGGCAAGGGAGGAATGTTGAAAACTAAAGCACTCTTGCTGAGGAGAAGTTCTGAGTTATCCCTCATGGATTCATTGTTAGGCTAAAGGGAGAACAAGACAAGTGATTTGGTTGTTCTGTTCTAAGGTTGGGAGGAACGTGGTTGTTCCATTTTTTATTCGACAACTGTTCATATATGTCATCCTACTCTATTCTATGGTTGAATTTTATATGGTTTAGTAATTGATAGGATGTATCTATTTAATTCTGAATACAAGTAGTGCCATGGATGAAAATCTGATTGAATATTGTTGAATTTAAGGACTAACAAAATGTCTCAAAAACTAATTCTGAATGGATTATTTCTATTGGATTATGTTGCTGAGTGAATATCATTACCATTAGATTTCTGTTGTGATGAGGAAAAGACTGTAGTGTAAACTCCTAGCTAATTGTATTTTTGTTGTGTAAACTATCTGTGTGCATTATATGAGTGGAACAACATTATATAGATATGTATATGAGATTTTATTTTCTGTAGGGAAATTCACAGAGCCATTGTACTTAACCGAGTTTTCCTTTTTATATACATGTTAAAACCCAAAATCAAGACGAAGCTCTACTATGATAGGAATTCACAAAATATGTATACATATAGCTATAGCGATATAGTTATGGTTATAGTTATTTATGTTTGGAAATCGACACAATCGTTTGAATTGATCCTTATAATAGAAATGGATATATATATATATATATATATTTATATATATATATACACATATTATATAGTTAATATGTAAATTTTTCCAACAGTTACGTGGCAAAACAACTGTGCAAATAAAGTACCAAAGGAATGGCCTTATATATAGGGTTCATCATGGATATAATTACATATTCGTATCTTTCAATTACACATATAGTTATGACTACATTGATAAATCTCAGACCCTTTTAATGATCTATTGCATAGACTCAATACAATTCAGAAAGAAAACGAATGACTCAGACTGCCATTTTACAATTCTAAATAAAACGATTACAGTAGTGATCAAAAGAACTAAAGGATATTCATCCAGAACCCTTCCATTCTATATGCCTAATATTTATTGTAATAAGACTTCAAAAGTAAGGCCATAGGAATAAATACAGGAGCAATCAATTTCCTTTACAAGATCCAAAATAAACCAGAAAGGGTCAAAATAGAATTATTGTTTGCAATATTATTCATTCCAGAAAGGTTTGAAGAACATGCTATGATTCAAAAGGATATGTTCGTATTCCCATCTCAATCAACCTATTTTTGAATAATGATATATAAGTGTTCGTTATACATCATTCTTACGAATATGCAATATTAAGATTTGATCCTCTTACTCTGTCGTAAAAGTAAGTTACAGAGATAAAGAATCAACTATCATTAAATACAACAAATCTTCACCCACAGGGATAACTTTTTAAGTTTAAATCTTATTGATCCTTAGCTGCCTAGGGCACTCCCTGAGAGCAGTGAGAGGGAAACCGAATACCTTTTATGCATGTGGTAAGGATCGACATCCACAACTCTCCCATAGCCCAAATACCTGCACAATAGTTCACAAAACACCATTAATATTGTTCATCATAACCAAGACTAATATAACTTAAAATAAAAAAGATTAGTAACAAGAAGGGTTATGCAGAGTCTCACTTAACTTATGATTTAGAAATCAGATATCCATTCCCTGTTGCGTTGGTTTGAGTAACGTCCCAGGCCGATGGGGAAGAGGGGCCCGAGACTCCCTGATGGGTACCCTGACAATCACAAGGTCCCATCATTAGCATGGAGTACCAAATCAAACAAAAATCGAAACAGTTCAGAAATAAATAGACATATGACATTACAGTGAAGTCTAAATTACATTATTTGTATAACGAGAAAAGGCCGAATACATTGTTCAAATTGCAAACATTTAATTTAAAATCCATAGGTCAAATAATACCATCAAAGTCTATCTAACATCGATTGAGAAAAGTTTAATTAAAGAAAAGGAAAACACAGAGTCAACATCCATGCCGAGTTTACTGGACTCGAATGGCCTTTGACACACGCACATACATTAAGAGACTTGGAACGAAAAATATGACACAATTTTTAAATACAACACAGGATACATAACATATTCCTATAACAAAATTGGTTTGATTCACAGAGTTCCCAAACGCCTATTTTAATATGGCTATGCCGAATGAAATTTCAGAAATCATTCTATGAGGAAAACTTACAGTTACAAGAATCATTTGGTAGTTGGGGAACGAAGGACCCAAGTAAAAATCAATACAAGATACCAACCAAGACAGAAAAACATTATTCAAAACCTGGCGAATGGAATTGCCCTAACTTGGATAATTATAATATACAGTCACAGTGTGGTTCCTAATCTACCGTTTGACTTATGGGATATAGTTCTAGTGAAGTCTCTAAGAAAATCAACACCAAGTAATGGCGCAGAAATAAATGGATGAATGTAGGAGAACACTAGCCCTAAGAGAAAACGACATGCAAAAACGATACACATGCGAACTCATTGGTAAGGAAACACAAAGAGCAAAATGCGGAAGACCTGGCAGAAAGATTGAGTATAAAGTAAAACAATAGGGAAGCCGCTTACTAGTAGTGAGAACAGTCCAGGGAGGCTCTCCAAGATGCCATTTCCCCATGCCAAGAAAACAAAGAGAAAAATGCAGAGCCAACTTCAGAATAACTTCACAAGAATGAAAAAAGTAAAACTATTGTAACCCTAAAGCACTCACACCACGCAGAGTGAATGTTGATGGTACAATGGGAGGCACGGGCCATGTCATGGAAATGAGTTGGTGCGTTCGTGTTGGACAGAGGGACAGGTGATGGCCTTGTTTTTCACATACCCAATGCCTCCATTAATGGTCGGGTCAGAGGTTTAACTCTCGACTGACATAAACTTTCCTTTCAAATTTAATTAGTTACGAAGTAAAGGGTAGATCCCTCATAATTCTACGATATGGAAATTGTTAACCTCCAACTACTAACAGTCCAGTTAGCACCTCGTTTAGTTTAGATGTCATTTAGACTAGGTAGAGTTAACGAATTGTTAGCATAGGGTTTTTCTAACCAGAAAGTCGTTATGTCGTGTATTGACTGGAAGGTCTTTACCCAACCAACAAATTACCAAGAATACTTTTTGATGACATTGGCCATATAAAGAAATGCCAAACACCTTATGTTAAACCAACACTTCGCCAAGGTGTATAACCCCGACCCCCAATACGTTATGTATGATATATGAGTTTTATTCATATAGTATTTTGAGTTTAACCTTATGCGCAAGTATGGAAGTGTGTTATTAGAGGAGATTTTAGGAACCTAATTCCTAAGCCTAATATAGTTCTAAGTTAATACAATGTATAGACATATATCTACATATGAATCTTAGCATGACTTAAAATTGAAAGAAAATTGTTAGATTGTGGGGTCTGCCTATTTAGGAAACTCTGTTCAATGGGTGTAAGGCTGGCAAGTAATGTCATCGTTGAAATTCATAACTTAATAAAACCTATCAGAGTTTAACAATGGAAATAAAAGGCTACTTTCTTTTAATTATAAGACTATTTAAGGAGTTGAATATTAATGTCCCTAAGAAGAGATTTTTTTTTTTTTTTTATGAACAATTTGAGGTACATTACATAAACAGTGGAGTGCATTGTATTTGGCATCTTGAATAGTTTCTATGACTTTAAAATATTCTCTTTCTTCTCTATTTTTTTTCAAGAGTTTTTACCATTGCAATGTTTTTCAAATAGTTGAAGATTTTTTTCCATTTTTCTACAAAAATGTCTCTATAACTTAACAAATTCTATATATTTTTGTGGCACTTTTTTTTTCAAGTGTTCTAATTTTTCAATTTTCTAATCATCATAACACACAATTTCACTTACTTTAGAAGAGTTTTTAGTTGAAATCATTTACTTTTCCATGGAAAATATCATGGGGAAATGCAAGGGATGCTTCCCCACATTCGTGGATGGCATCCCTAGTTAACCTACAGGTGTAGACTAGTGTGCCTAGCACATAATATTTGGACTAGTGTTCCTAGCACATAATTATAATGTAGGTTTGTAAACATATCTTGAATATTGAGTTTATAAGCCCATATTAAAATTAAAAAATATGATTAACTGAGTTTATAAAGTTGGTTTATAAGCATATATTGTACATGGGTTATATTCAAAACTTAAAATTATAATACTTTGTTTTTTCTAGGAGTATTTACTTTGAGTACATTTATTATATTATATTCAAAAATATTACATTATGTATTGAACGCACCTTTATTTCTAGTCATATTAAAGAGAGTCTTTTTATTAATTGTATTTCTAGACATCTTTTCAATTCAATTTAACCATGGTTAGATAAATTGTTCTGTAAGAAGTGACTTGTCAAAGATACCTTCCCCACAAAATGAATAACTCGTAATTTTTTATTATATCTCTTAGGAGGTCTATTTGAGACCTCAAAATTCCCCTAATACTAAGTTCAGTCCAATGAATCATAAATTTATTATGAATATCAGTTTATAATAGATATTAATTTCCAATATTTGAGATATCAATTTCTAGAACATGAGATGTTGTTTTAAATACATGAGAGATCCATTTCTAATAAATGCTATATTGGTTTCCAATATTTTTTTTGGTAGCATTAAATTTGATTTTGTAATAGGGTTCTCACCCATAACATCACAAAATTTGTCAAGTTCCAATCAATTCATTAATATATTAACTATTTTTTTTTGTTTTTGTATATACTATTGATATAGAGTATCAATGCAGCTCAAAAATTTGTTATGCTCATAAATAATTTATCAAGTGGAAAATTTTTCTATCACACAAACACAATAAGAAAGTTACATCCATTACTCTCCAAATAAGAAAGAATACAAAATAATTTCCTATCAAGTCCATGATAGGGACTAGTCAACTAGTATATATGACTATTATGAGAGTATTACAATTTTTTTGTCAGCAATTGTGTTCACTAATTTGATCAAATTTCAAAAGAGAACTTATATTATACATCAATGTCAAATAAGAAACCATTGATATAGTTTCATATTAGTTGTGAATCCTTAGGTATTTGTTGTGAATCCTTATGTTTGGTTATTTTTGCATCTACAAAATATGAGTTGAAATACAATTTGATGGAGGTACATATCTGAAGTAACCCCTACTCCAATAGTGCCAAAATTCACTATTGAATCCCCTTGAAAGGAGCTTAAGATTCTTCTATAATCAACTTCAGTTGGATGAGTTGTCCTTTATCTCTTAACTAAAAAGTGGGGAGGATGAACTTTCAAAACTTGTTTGAGCTTGCAAAAATTAGCCAAAGGATAAATTTTTTTTCCTGATTGAAGATGATTTCATTGCTTCTTATGCCTATATTATGAAATGGATAAGAAAGGAAGGGTGAGAATTCCCTCCTTATGGTTGTATTCAGAGTACCAATCTTTTAATACTTCTTTTGAAAATGTTCCTTTCCAATATTTTAACCCTACATGCATGTTTTTTATGGAGCCCTTGAATGATAAAAAAGACAATGTTTGGTAGTATGGTTGGATATGTTTGAATTTTCCCAACATAAAACTAAAATTCTTGGTCCTTTAGCAATAGACACCCTATAATTTATTTTGAGGGAATTATTGTAAGAATATCACCTTTTTTACTTTGATTTGAAGAGCATATGATTATTGAATTTGTTGTGTTTTGTAAAAGCAAGTGTAACTTGCAGACATGTAAGGGAATTAAAAAAGAACAAAACCTAGACACGTGGCCATCAAAATATAATATAGATGAAGTAGAGCCCTTAACAAAAGAATCATGTAGAAATCTTTTCTATCTTATCCTTTCCATATTGAAATTTTACTTTATAGTTTTCCATCACTTATCTATTCTACGAGCATTTGGAGAACAACAAAATTCTTGATGCAAATTTGTTTTATTGGCATTTTAAGTAAATTACAGAAAATGCTTCAAATATCCTCCTTGTGCATAACTGTAAAATTCCAAAACAACTACAATAATCAATTCTTGTTTTTGCATGTGCCCCTTGGGATTTTTATTGATATAATCTCTCTTTGTCTCCTAGTTAGGGTTTCCTAGTTAATATATTATTTTGATAGGAAGGAAGTAAATTTCTAGTCTAACTTCACATTCATTTGTTCATTTCACATTGAGATGTACTCCAAGCAAATATAAATTTGTCATCCTTTATCCAACCATATCGCCTTGCAGATCTGACAAACTACTTCATATTGATGTGGATATCAAATTTAGCTCCTTCTCTGAGTGAAATATATGAGACCAAGTCAATTTTCTAATCCAAACATCTAGATAAATTGTTTACTAGTGATTTCCTTTTTGTAAAACAAATTTGCAGCTCAGAAAACAAAATACATAGACTAGAATAATTAACAGAAATAATTAACAGACGCAAAGAAACCAATTCCATACACAAAAATATTTCCCCTTCAAATCAACTTATCATTAGAATAATATAAAATCTTATAAGGGCTCACTTAGTAGGAAAATGGACAACTAAGAAATAACTGAAAACTACAAA
The DNA here is from genome assembly GCA_010110895.2 of Picea sitchensis. Lineage (NCBI taxonomy): Eukaryota > Viridiplantae > Streptophyta > Pinopsida > Pinales > Pinaceae > Picea > Picea sitchensis. Next base: position 101,704 of record SNQJ01S0003794.1, on the reverse strand, counting down.
AAAAACCTATAAACCCTAGCAACTTTATCGTTATTGTACGACCTCGTACATTCATCTTGTTGAGGTTTGTACGTTCCTTGAATCACTATATCTCGTGTATGTATGCACTTTCCTACATTGTAGCTTACATATATACACACCCTAAGTGACCTATGCAACACATAAAACTAATCCTTGTTGGTGTGACTCTGATCTGTTGGATCTTCCTATGGATTCCCCTGTTATCTCTTCTCGTATTACCTAATTTGATCTTTAGATGAAATTCCTTCACCTATCAGAGATCTCCTTGAGAAAAATTCCTTGTTTTCTCTCTCTCTCTCTCTATGATGTGATCATATGAATTGTCTCTCTCCTTCACCTTAGCCTTGATTTTATAATGTTAAGTTATGAACTAACCTTAATATCCAAAGTGATTGATGGTTGAGATTAAATCTCACCTAATTTGAGATCAATGGATAAGATTTAATTCACTAATTCTAATAACTTTATCATTTCATTAATTAAACTCAACTAATTAATAAAAGCAATTTACTTTAATAATTCCTTTAATTAAAGTAAATTACTAAGGTATAAGTGATTCGGATTTTATGAGGAGAATGAAATGAATACAAATCATTATCAAAAGATGCTTAACACGGAATAACAATTATACAGTAAAACTGGTTTCTATTCAATAAGGAAATAAGTTGAAATTGTAAAATGCAACGAAAAACAAGCTTAATAGAATGGTGGAAACTTATCTCTGAGAAGAGATGTCACGGCCTCGTTCATTAACCAGAATATCATTCCAATGACACTCTCAAGGCATTTTTACAATAAACAGGAATTTCAAAAACCCTAGACATCCAAAAACCTAACCCTAGAAGATGAAGCGCCAAAAGTCAAGTGGGCCCCGTTTGGGTAAGTTAGTACATCAACTTCTCGGGGTCTTAACATTTTCATACGATATTTGTTTTAGATATCCCATTGGAAAGGTCTATCCGAGGAATACACATGTCGTCTGTGGTGAGCCCTAAAAACGTTTTTTAGAGCCTCAAAACGACCCCGGAAGTCAGGGACCTGAAAACTAGGAAAAATCTGTCGAACTAGAAAACTACCAAAATGAGGCAGTTGGAATAGGTGGGATGCCACTGACATTGTTATAATCCTAAATTTATCTACACATGCATACATGGCCTTATCCCTCTTACTTCCATTCTTTTAAAAAGAACTGTTGAGTTTCTCTTCTTAAAAAAACATTTTTTAGAAGATGTACGCGCCCTGCACCATTACTGCCCATGTACATATGCTTGTTGCACCACTACAACTCATGTACATATGCATGATGCACCATTACAACCCACGTATACTTGAAAACATTGTAAGAAATTCATTGAAATTGATGGGCTATTAGAGGTTTCCCAACTGATCCACCGGCTATAGCCCATCACCCCCTTCTCCCTCCATTCAATACATTCCCTCCATAGAAGAGATCAAAAGATTGAGATAAGGAGTCCCTAAAAGGTGCACTTGGAGCACGATGAAGAGGTGCATAGAGAAGGTTCGTGGATGGTAGCCGAATTTGATTGTAAAGGTATAATCATTATGTTATTAATAAAAGATATACATTTTCCTGTCGTAAATGTTGGTTTCTTGAATGATTTTATTGATTTATGCTTGACATTCTAACATCTAACCCTAACTTGTATATGGAATAGCATGCTTGTTGTTCTCTATTTGTCAATCTTTCGATGCAAGTCATCCCTGGGAGGAGGCGTGCAGTCAACATAACTTTGAAGCACGAGTAGGTCATCACCAGACGTGGGATTAGAGGTATAGTTACCCAATCTCCTTTTCCTTTCTTTCTTCATATAAGTTTTTGTATGTTTGGGGTATTATAGAGAATTAATTGAATTTTAGACTGTTAATTATTATGCCTACATTTCGAACCCTGGTGTAGATAAAAGGGGGGTTTTCCCACTAGCAGACATCCATCTTGATCAATAAGGTTTTGGATGAATTCCACACATCTAGACACTTACACCTATGTGGAAGTACCTATCCGATGCTACAACCATCAACTACACTAGCACTGTCATAGAGGAACTGATGGGAAAGATATCATAAATCTATACTTATGAAAATAAGAAGGCAATCATCTAGGATATGAATCCTTTCATACACCTCTTGTCCACCTTTTGTAATGTTTCATTTGAAAACTATTTGATACAACGTGAAGGGGGGAATATATAGGGTTACATGGATATGTAATGGGGTATATATATATATATATATATGTAATAATGGTCATCCTAATAAA
>SNQJ01S0003794.1:59047-89402 GCA_010110895.2 Picea sitchensis | reverse complement strand
ATTAATGCAGCCTGGGGGAATTTAGGATTCTCGTAGGAGAGTACATATGCAGCCTGCGAACAGTCCTCAAAACATGATTTTTGGAAATGAAGAAGTGCAACCCTTTTTCGGGAAGGAGTCCTTAATGAGGAGCTTGATTTTCTATCATCATAAGATCACCATGACATGATCACGATGACCAAAATTGTGGATAACACCTTTGTCGCTGAGCAACACTGTATCTCCTCAGGATGAACACGATTCACATTCAGTCTAGTAGTGGTTTTTTTTCTTTAGATGGTTTTTCTTTTAGCTCTATAGCTCTCTCTTTAAGTAGCAGCGAATTTTTTATGTTAGCACTTCTTCATAGAAAATATATCCCCTCTGAATTTGGGTTGTTATTGTTTTGAACCCACATAACTATTTATACATTGAACTCTGGTGGAGCTAGGTTGGTTAAGTTGGTTTCCTTTCATGGCAACCTAGGCTCCAGAAGGTTGTATGTTTAAACTCTCTATTTTAAGGTTGTATGTTTAAACTCTTTGTTTTATAGAAGGCACTAAATATAAAAAAATAACTTAGAAAAAAAAAATTAAATAAAACTAAAAGGATTAATATCTCTAGCATCAAATTGAAAAGTTTTCCTTTCAAACTTTTTTTTCCTCCCTTTAATTTCATCGATGGACATGGATAATTTCTTTATTTTCTTCTCATATATAGAAAGAGGTGCATATCATGTCATGTCACCTCATTCCTAAAGAGGTGTATATATTGTTGTGTCACCTCATTCCTTATAGTACTAGTAGTCTTATTTTAAGAAAAAATCCTAGGGGTAGTCTTGATCAAGTTATCCCCAAACTCCTAGTATTAAACCAACTCAATTAAATGCCAAGAAGTATCCTTGGACAATAACTATTGTTCATTATTATCCAATATTTTTCTCTTGGGAGGGGTAAGAATAGCATGTTCCTTTTTTTTTTGTAAGGGACCATTTTAGGGTGGTTCATGTGACCACAACTATCATCCATGTTGCTCAATCTATTTTTCAATTATTTCATATTGAGAGGAGGTGGAAGCAATTTTTTGGCCATAGACCAAATAGTTTTAGGGGAATTTCCCATATTCCTTTCTCTATAATTAAAATTTGACCTCTGCTTTGACGCGATGGCTCGTTAAATTTCATCTAGAATTCCTTATCTTTTGTAATCATCTCCCATTTCCTACTTATCGATATAAAAAAATTCAAGATTATCATTCTTTGGGAGAGCCCACGGATTTTAGGAGTTTCATGTTTTTCATTTTTCATATCAAGGCCAGTCCTTATAACCTTGCACCATATTATACCTCTACTTGAATCATAGCATTTTCATTATCACCACCCCCTTGTTTCATGCCCAAATACTTAGGGTAACACTTTGGTGTATCCAAAGAAAAATAAATGACTTTTAAGAAAATCATGAGGGTCGTAAATTGGGATTGCAGGTACCTCTTTTAACTTGAATGGCTCCAACAACTAGGCTTAATCATTTAAATGTAACAAATTCTTTATGAATAAACAAAAGAAATAAATAATCATAAATATTAACTATTTTTTCTTCTTGGAATGAAGTAGATTCACCCATTTTGTATATTGTTAATCTTCCACTACTCACCATCTTAGGTAAGTAAAATGGTTTCATTTCACTAAGATCCATTCTAATATATATATATATGAAACATTTTTCTTCAAAACATTATATTTGTTTAGTTAGGAAATTCCAACCCTCCAAATAAAAAACCTCATGTTCTCTTCCTAAATAATTTCTTTGAGCTTCTAGATGAAATGATATTGAATTCCTTGAAATGGTATTGAATTCTTTAAATTCAAAATAAAGTATACCCGAAATTCATTGACTCAACATTCAAATTCACATTGTCCTTATGAAACAAGTTTTCGAAAAAAAAGAAAAAAAGATAAAAAAAAAAAAAAAAAAAACTTTTTTTATAAAAAATGAGAAGATATAAAACTTCTAACCAGTAATAAACCTCATAGTAAGCAATTATTATGAGATTTGAAATCATTTCTCTCTCATTCTAAAACTTAATTATTATGAAATTTCATTTGAAATCATTTCTCTCCATTAGAAAACCTAATTTATAAGATATAATAAATGATAAAAACCATATACCTACACATTGAGGAAAACCTAAGTATTATGAGATTTCATTTGAAATAATTTCTCCTCATTAGAATACGTAATTTATAAAACCTAACGTAATTTATAAGATATAGTAGATGATAAAAACCATATATCTACAAATCAATGAGGTGGAAACCTAGCCAAACAAACAAATGATAGGGTTTTAATGTTTTTCTTTTAATTTGATAGGGTTTTCGAGCATGAGCTCTTGGTTGTAACATCCTTTTTTTTCAACATTTAGAATCCACGACCCTCAGCCCTCACTATTTATTTATTATTAACCATTTGATGTTTTAATTTTATATTTATTAATTTTATTATGAATTAATTATTCATATAATACTTTAGTATTATTATTTTTAATTAATATTAAATTTTAATATGTAAATTTATTTTTAATTAATATTAAATTTTAACATTTAAATTTATTTTTAATTAATATTAAATTTGAACATTTAAATTTATTTATAATTAATATTAAATGTTAACATTTAAATTTATTTATAATTAATATTAAACTATTATTATAAATTAAATTTACTAAATCAAAACATTAAAAAATTCAATGAATTCCAAACTAAGCTTAGTTTTTTTTGTTTTTTTTTTAGGTTATAGTAGATTCTCTTCATTTTAAAAATTTCGTGATAAGCTGATAATCGTTATTAAAATTTAAACTTATATTGTTTTTCCTAAAACTACAATTAAAAAGTTTTAAAACATTTATGTGATTTTTAGTTAGTAATAAACTGCTGAAATGTAAAGTTTTATTGCTTTAAATGCAAATTAGAATTAAAATTTCTTCCAAATATTATTAATGGTTGAATATTAGTTGTATCTAATTATGGGATCTGAATTAAAATAATATCTTGTTAGTATTTTAAAACTTTTATGTGATTTTTAATTAATAATAATCTGCTGAAATGTAAAGTTGTATTCCTTTAAATCCAAATTAGAATTAAAATTTCTTCCAAATATTATTAATGGTTGAATATTAATTGCATCTAATTATGGGATCTGAATTAAAATAAAATATTATTAATGGTTGAATATTAGTTGCATCTAATTATGGGATCTGAATTAAAAAAATATATTGTTAGCATCTCAAAAACAAAATTATTAGAAGACCTAACTTATGAGGAAATATAGAAAATTGAACATGGTAAAAAGCAAAGTTTCATTGGCTTATTCTTACTCAAAATTAGAATTAAAATCTATTGAACCAAAATTTTTAAAGGTTTTGAATATGAATTGTATAGAATTATAGGGTTTTGATTTAGTTATATAGAATTAAATTATGTCTAAGTAGTTTAAAAAATTTAGGTTTTTGTTTTTTTTTAATATTTTTTGTTTAATTTTATTGGAAAATTAGTCAGAAATTGTTGATCTTCAGATTTGAATGGTTAAATTTTTAGAATCTCAATGTTTTAGGGTTTTTCAGTCAGTTGAGTATATTTATGCATTCAAAAGTACAATTTAAACAACACAAAATTGTAATTTAACCCACAATTATATCATCAAATTTTTACTAAAAATACAAAAAAATTAAAACATTTAGACCACCCCTTTCAAAATCATTACAAAACCTAACTTTGTGAAGCGAGAGAAAATTGACAATGGTTTTTTGAAGATGGCATTCACGACTTACCACCACTCTTGGCGCATAGAACTAGCTATGGACAAATTTCTATATATGAAACCCTTGTCGAGACTGTTCATGACATGTCCAACCGATTGGAAAACTCCACCCTTTGTCAAAACAATGTTTACAGACACGCAGCCGATAAAAGGACTTAAGAATGAATAAATAAAACTCCACCCTTTGTCAAAACAGACACGCAGCCGATAAAAGGACTTAAGAATGAATAAATAGAGGTGAAATGGATTGAATTTTAGAAAAAACACAACGGCATGGCACCCTAACATCGAGGGTCGAGCTAATAAGCCTCACTAACATCCGAGGTGAACTATATTTATCCTCGTAGGTTTATTGTGAGGCCATTTTAATAATCTCTCATGGTGGAAAAACCTATGGCAATTATTATTATTTTAATAATACTTGATATAACTTGTACTCTATTTGCCTTTATAACTCTTTTTCCCTGTTTTATTTTCCTTTATAACTTTATTTTTCCTATTTTATATCTTTAATTAGCAAAAAATAATTAAGTATTACAAACCACATTTACCATGCACTTTTATAACCTAAACCTTGATATGATAACCCAAACAGTTTTTCAATTTTTTTTTAAAAGAAGTTACATAATACTTTTAATTTTAATCTGCCTATTTGAGCGGTGCCTATATGAACCAAAACAAAGTTTTTACAACAATCCTAATTTGCAAATCAGCAAACCAGCCTCATGCATGCATGTACATAACTGTTTAGGATTTACATACAAGTTTTCAATAATATACAAATTTTATGTGTTATATTCTTTGTATGTTTAGTCGATGTATTGTAAATTAGAATGAGAGGAAGGGGATTGTTGGCCACTTTTATTTGGGGTTAAGGGGAGTAGTGGTCAATATATTATTTATTTATTTTTGGTTATTTTGTTGGTTTTGTGGATTAATAGTTTAGAGGGTAAATTTTTTAGTACTATAAGTGATTGTTATTATTTTGTTTCTATTTTATAAAGAATTTGTATGTGCTATAATGTAAAGGTCTAAACCCTACATTTGGTATTTTTGAGTACTACATATGTGATTGTTATTGTTTAGTTTATATTTTATAAAGAATTTCTATGTGCATTGCTACATTGCAAAAGGTTTAAAACCTACATTTGGTATCAGAGCCAGATTATTGGCTTCACGAGATGCCTTTGTTACTAAGGGTTTAGTTATCTAGGTTTTTTGATTAACCGTATTTCATTGGAAGCTCTCAAGTGGTGATTCTTGTAGTGAAAGAAAATGGAGAGGAGTTCAAAAATCGAGATCAAGAAATTTAATGGACAAATCTTTGAGATTTGGAAGCTGAAGATGGAGGATCCTTTAATAGATAAATATCACTAAGACATTATGGATCCAGGTACTACACCTACAGGTATGTCGACAGAAGATTGGACAAAGTTGAATAGGAAGAAAAATAATACAATCTGGTTATGTCTTTTAGATTCAGTGTTACTAAATGTGTGAGGAGAAAATAAAACTAAGGCATTATGGAATAAGTTAGAGGATTTGCATCAGTCTAAGTTCCTGGTAAACAAACTTTTCTTATAGAAGAAGTTGCACTTCTTGAAGATGAATGATGGAGACTCGGTGATAGAGCATCTAAATGCTTTCAATATTATGGTAAGTTAATTTTTGTCCATGTATATTAAAATTTCAAATGAATATAAGTGCATTAGTTTACTATGTTCATCGCCAAATTCATGGGGTGGCCTAATTGGAGTTATCGCTAGTAATGCAACCACATTAAATTTTCAAGAAGGTTTGCAAATAAAAAAGTGTTGAGAGAGGGAAGAGATCTGATGATGTTCCTTCCATAGAAGGGAAATCCTCCTTGGAAGGAGGGGATGTCTACTTGGATTCTTCAAGCACACATGCAAATCATGATGTATGGTTATTGATTTAGGTGTCTTTTTTTATATGACTCCCCACAAGGAGTGGTTTTGTGAATATGAAATTTATAATGGAGGTGACATTTTATTAGGAAATAATTCAACAACTAGAATTGATCTGGATTTATGTAGGAACACAATGAAATACAGAACTACACATAAACATAGAGATGCAGCGGAAATAAGACTTCATTTCATTAATAACAAATGATTGAAATATGCTTACAGACAGAATGGAAATAAACTAGCTAGGGCGCTGGTAGCTTATCTCTGAGAAGAGATGTGGCGGCTAATGGCCTCTGAACTATGTTACAATGAGGCTCGAAGGCCTATTATTATTGAGAAACAATGGAAAACCCTAAACATCCAAAGACCTAACCCTAGGAGATGAAATGCCAAGGCTATGGGCCCCGTTTGGGTAAGTTGGTACATCAACTTCCTGGGGACGTAACTTTGGCATACGATCTCAATTTGACGCGTTCCATACCTCGTTAGAAAGATCTATTCGAGGACTACAACTTTTGGGTGAGAAACATCAATCTACGATCCATGTTGCTCCCCGTTTTCCCAAAAAACGTCGTTTAAGGCCTCAAAACAACTCCAGAAGTTCAGGACCCGAAAAATTGCTAAAAATAGTAAATTGTGCGAAAACTGAAAAACTGAAAGAAGCAATGGTGGGGATCCAAGTGGAATAGGTGGGTGGCCACCAATATCCACCTGGATCATTCCTCCCCCCTTAGGAAGCCATGGTCCCCATTGCGTTGAGTTCCTCCGTGAGATGAGGAAACTTCTGCTGAACTTGGTCCCTGGTGAGCCACTTGGCTTGGTGAAGAAGTTGGCCTACTTTGACAACTCGATATAGTGGTATCCTTTGTTTTCGAGTGTGCTTGATCTGTGTATCCATGATCTGATCAGTCCTGGCTTGTTCCATGTAGTTTAGATTTAACTCTGTTGGTGTGAGTTGTTCTGCCATGTCGGATGTGTCTAGTAGAGGTGGAAAGTAGGGTCGAAGGCGGTCCACATTGAACACTAGGTGCAGACCAAGGAATGGTGGAATGTTGAGCTCAAAGGAATTTTCCCCTATAGCCTTGGTGAGGGTGTACAACCCATATCGGAGCGAACGAAGCTTGCGGTGGGGTCCAACGAGGCGCTCCTTTTGCAAATGCAGCCACACTTTGTCGCCCACCTAGAAGTTGTGTGGAACCTGATGTTGATCGTGTCCCTGCTTGTACTTAGCATTGGCTCTGTCCAAGATGTCATGAACTTGTTGGCGAATGCGTTGAGTGTGCTCAATGAATTTGTTTTCCTTATCAACCTCAGATTGGACATGAGCTAAATCTTCCTGAGTAGCCACAAATGACATGGCTATGTCAATGGGACATAGTGGCTGGAATCCCAAGCCCACTTGAAAGGGGTTATGGCTGGTTGAGCCATGGAGAGCTTGGTTGTAGTTTTGTTGTACGTAAGGGAGGCTCTCATTCCATGTGTGTGGATGCTTTGAATTATACATGCGTATAATGTGTACGATCATCCGGTTGACGACCTCTGTCTGGCCATCAGTTTGTGGATGGAAAGTTGTGGACTTGGTGAGCTTGGTGCCCAACATCGACCAGAGGCTGGACCAAAATGTACTGAGGAACCTACTATCCCTATCTTAGATGATAGACTGTAGGATCCCAAAGTGTACCCACACTCATTCAAAGAAGAGTTTAGCAGTGGCTTCTGATGTGATATTCTTCTTCCGGGCCATCATAATGGACTTCTTCGAGAATCGGTTGACGACCACAAAAACATAGTCATTGCCATGCTTAGTAGAAGGAAGGCCCGACATGTAATCCATAGAGATGGATTCCCAAGGTCGACTGGGGGTAGGAAGCGGAGTATAAAGGCCTTGCTTCTTAATGGTCGGTTTGGTAATGGCGCAAGCAGTGCAGGACTTGATGTACTTCCTGACATCTTGTCGAAGCTTCGGCCAATAGAAATATTTTTGCAGTACTGCCACAATTTTCTCGACCCCGAAATGCCCAGTGACCCAACTGTAGTGCGCCTCCCAAATCATCTTGGCACGCTCGTTTGAAGGAACACAAAGGTGTCCCAAGTGACAAAGCAGGGCATCCTGGAGGTAAAAATTGGGAACTTTCTTACCCTACAAGAGTGTATTGTATGTGTGGCCGAATTATGGATCACTTGTGTAGAGAAGCGGCCAATCAGAAGTCTTGTGCCCACAAGAGTTGAGCACAGTGGTTAGCGCCATGATGGGTGGTCGACTGAGGCAGTATGCAACATTATTGGTGCTGCCTTTTTTTTACTTAATGTTCAAATGAAACTGTTGCAGGTATGTGGACCACTTCTGATGGCGATCGTTCTGCAACTTCCCTTGTGTCTGTATGAACTGCAGGGGTCGGCAGTCTGTGTGGATGACCATTTCCTTTCCCAAAATGTAATGCTTCCATTGCCGACAAGCCTGCACAATGGAATACATTTCTTTGTCATAAGTGGGAAAGTTTCTCACTGTGATATTCCACTGGATTCCCATGTTGAGTAAGGACTGCCCCAATAGCATAGTCAGAGGCATCTATCTTGATCTCAAATGGTTGTTTCAAGTCTGGTAATGTGAGCACTGGTGCAGAGCAGAGGCGATTCTTCAACTCCCCAAACGCCTTCTGTTGAGATTCAAACCAAAATAATTTTGCTTTAGCTCCCCCCTTGGTGACTTGACTCAAGGGCCAAGTGATATGAGAGAATCCCATCACAAACCTACGGTAGAAATTGGAAAGACCTAAAAAGCTGCAGAGCTCTGTTAGGGTGGTTGGGGCTGGCCAATCTCAGATGACTTGGATCTCTGCTGGATCCATATGAACCCCACACTCATCAATAATGTATCCCAGATACTAAACCTGGGTTATGCCAAAAGTGTATTTCTACAAATTGGCACACAACTTGTGTTGCCGCAGTGTTTGGAGGACTTGTCGGATGTGGTGGAGGTACTCTTCCCAAGTCTGGTTGAAGATCATAATGTCATTCAAGTACACCAATACAAATGAGTTGGTGAATGGCCGTAGGATGTCGTCCATTAGCCTCATGAAGGTTGCAGGGGCATTCGTCAACCCGAAAGGCATGACCAACCATTCGAAAAGGCCCTCCTTGGATTTGAATGCAGTCTTTCACACATTAGAGGATTCGATTGGTACCTGGTGATACCCAGACTTCAAGTCGATCTTGCTAAAATATTCCGCCCCCTTGAGTTGGTCCAGAAGGTCATCAATCTGTGGGATTGAGTACCTATTCCGGACAGTGATCTTGTTCAGTGTCCGATAGTCAGTGCAGATTCTCCAAGTCCCATCCTTCTTCTGCACCAACATGATCGAGCTCCCACAGGGCGATGAACTTGGATGGATGTGAAATTTCTGCAACAGCTCCTGAATCTGCCTCTTGATTTCGTCATTCTCCAGGATAGAGCGCCAGTAGATGGGTCCATTGGGAAGCAACGCACCTAGGGTCATATCGATGGGGTTCTTGACCTGGCAATGTAGAGGCACCCCTGCGGGGGAGGTGAAGATGTCCTCGTACTCCTCCACGACCTTATCCATCTGTTGTTTTCGTGCAGCGGGGCCCTGTCTAGAGATCATGGCCACAGTATTCCTCTTTCCCTGAGTGCAGATCATCAGGAAAACAAATTTCCTGGTTTTGGAAATGAGCTTACTGCATTGTTTTGCAGTAACCAAAGAGATGGTGGTAGGCGGTGCTATCTCCAGTATCCTGTATATCTTATTTCCCAAAGTGATAATAACATCACGAGGCTTGGAATGATACACAACATGTCACTTCCACAAGTACGGTTGGCCTAATAATACATCAGAAACATCAAGAGGAGCAATGTCACATAATACCTCATCCTTGAAGGGCTTGATGTTATAGGGAAGGTGACATTGTTGACTGGCGTGGAGGTCCCGTCCTTGGTGCAATCACTTGATGGTGTATGGTTGTGGGTGTGTTGTTGTCAGCAAGCCCAACCGCTTCATGACCTCTACCGAAATGAGGTTCTTCTATCTCCTGCTGTCGACAATGAACTGCAACGGGGAACCCTTTACCCACATCTTCGAATGGAAGAGATGCTCTGTCTCGTCTGGATCTTCTAGTTCCTCCTTCTGTATCTTCGTGGTGGCAACGATGGCATTGGGCTCTGCATCGATAATCTTCTTCCCCCTATCATTCCCCTTGTCAGGTTTTGATTCAGAGTCGGAGCACGCATTCGATTCAAAATGCTTCAACTCAGCTACCAATGACTGCTTGGCCCGACACTCACTTGTGTTGTGAGTGGATCTCTTATGGAACTCACACCACTTCCACTCACACCACTTCCACATTCTAGAGTTAGATAGAAACTTTTTGATATTTGTAAGCAAGATGAGTGATTTAGGAGTAAATATTGTGTTCAAAAATTAAGCAAGTAAAATTGTTTGAGGAGTAAGTGTGTTCATGATGGGAGTCTAGAATGGAACTCTATACAAGCTTTTGGGAGGACAAATAGGTAATGGGTGTAATATTTCTATTGTTACTAAGGGTGAAAAAGAAAAAAATTCTATGGTGTCTAGAGAAAAGACAATGTAGTGGAATAAAATATTGGAACATATTGGAAAGAAGGGCCTTCGAGCACTACATACTAAAGGTATGGTTGAAGGTATGTCTCTGATTGCACAGTGGATTTTGATTTTTGTGAACATTTCATATATGGTAAACAAAATCAGGTAAGATTCTCATATTGTGCTATAAGAGAAAAGGGGATACTAGAGTTAAAACATAGTGATGCATTTGAACCTATGCATGTTTAATCACTATGTAAATCTGTGTACTATGTTTCTTTCATTTATGATTTCTCGAGGAATACATATATTTATTTGCTTCGAATGAAAATTAAAGTATTAGATAAACTTCAAGAGTTTAAGGCTCTTGTGGAGAATCAAGCAGAGAAGAAAATAAAGGTGGCGATGATAAATAATGGCAGAGAGTTTCTCAGGAATGATATTAGTGAGAAGTGTAGCATAAAATGGTCGAAGACTACTCCATACACTCCTCAACAAAATGGGGTTCTATAAATGATGAAAAGGATTCTTGTGGAAAAAATAAGGAGCATGCTCAATGATTTTGGGTTAGTACATAAATTATGGGCAGAGGTAGTGGGTACTACATGTTACTTGGTAAATAGATCACCCTCATAAGTGTTGGTGGAAGAAATTATGCATGAGGCATGGGATGATAAGAAACCCTCTCTTGAACATCTTAGAGTGTTTGGTCATGATTCTTTTGTACACGTTCCAAAGGAAAATAGGAGTAAATTGGATAATAAAGTTGGAAAGTGTTTTGTTATTGCTCATAAGGATGTTATAAAATGATATAAACTTTGGAACCCAGAAGTTATTAAGGTTGTCTATAGTTGTGGTGTTGTCTTTACAAAGGTTAAATGTGTTCTCAAATAGGAAGTCCCACCAAAAGAAAAAAAACCAAAGATAATATAATTTTAGTTAGAGGGTGAAGAATTTTACTCCATAGAAGAAAAAAAAATTTAGGGAGGCAATGGATTTAGAGGATGGAAAACTCTAGAAAAAGGCCATGGTTGAAGAAATGACTTGTTTGGATAAAATTGAGGCTTGAGATCTATTTCAGTTACTAACTAAATGAAATATCATTGGTAGAAAATGGGTGTTTAAGAAGAATTTGAATGAAAAAGATGGAGTGGATAAGTACAAAGCTTTCCTAGTAGAAAAGGGATGTTCTCTGGTAGAGGGAATTGATTTTAGTGACATGTTTTCCCCTATTTCTAAATTCACTTCTATTATATTTATTTTGTGTATTGTTGTTTCTTTTGATCTTGAAGTAGAACATATGGACATAAAGAGAACATTCCTATGGGGATATTGAAAAATAAATATACATGAAATGCCAAAAGGATTTGCACGAAAAGGTAAGAAATAACTAATATGCCAAGTGAAAAAGTCCCTATATGAGTTAAAGAAATCTTCAAGGATGTGGTATCAAAACTTTGATCCTTTTATTTTGGGACTTGATTTTACAAGAAGAAAATTTGATCACTATATGCATTTCAAATTAGTTGGAGATAATATTATTTATGTGGTTATGTATATTGATGATAAGTTGTTGACTGGAAACAACTAGGAAATCATCAAGGAGGTAAAAACCCAATGATATTCCAAATTTGTTATGAAAGCTCTTAGTGTTGCAAATTTTATTTTGGGCATTAAAATTAAAAGAGATTGGAAAAACTAGAAACTCTAGTTGAATTAGAAGAATTATGTTAAGACAATATTGTGCAAGAATGTAAACTAGTAAAGGTCCATATTCCAATAGATGTAAATTTAACTTCAGATTAGTGTACCAAGGCGCATGAAGAGGAAGAAGGCGTGTCTCATGTTCCTTATGCTAGTGTTGTTCACATTTTGATGTACACAATGGTCTATACTAGACTGAATATTACACATTTAGTGCAAGTTTTTAGCAGGTATATGTCCAAACCAAGGAACGAGCATTGGACGTCTCTAAAGAGGGTTTTCAAGTATTTATGTGGAACTACATATTATAGAATTTTCTATCAAGGAAGACCTCGGTGCAAACAGATTATTGGACATATATGACTTTGTTTATGCACATTGAGTTAGAGATCTGGATCATAGAAGATCTACAACTGGTTATGTGTTTAACTTATTTGGAGGGGAAATCAATTATATGAGCAAGATACAATCTATAGTTCTCTCTCAACTACAAAAGCTAAAAACATGGAAGCCACTCATGCAAGTAAGGAAGTTGTATGGTTACAAAGATTGTGTTTATGTATTGGGTTTGTACAACTAGTTGTAAAGTTAGATTTTGATAGTCAAGATGAAGTATTTTTGGTAATGAATCCAACTTATCATTCTAACAAAAATCATATTGATGTTAAGAATTACTTTGTACGAGACGTGGTTAAAAAAAAGAATGTGTTGTTGGTGAAGGTGGACACTTTGAAGAATATTGCAGATTCATTGACAAAGTCTATGGGCACTAAGAATTTTTCTTGGTGTACAGAGAAACAATGGGCAATGATATCTCAATTTTTTTATCATGTAATCTTGTGGCCAGTGACATGTATGGAAAGAAAACAACAGGTGGGGGAATGTTGTGTATATGGTATATTTTTTGCATGATTAGCCCATGTACTATGCATTGGAATGGGAGTAAGATGGTAAGGGGTTATATCCCCTGATAAAAAAAATGGTGTTTTATGTTTGTTTTTGGTGTTTTTAGGCCAATGACTTTTAGGTTCATTGTCAGTACGGGTCAATGATTTAGAGTTTTGAATGCTACTGAATCCTATATCTTGTATTGTAATACTGAAATTAATACAATGAGAGTTAGAGGTGTGACTCTAAACATGTTTTGGTTTTCTCAATTAAAACATTTGATAGTAAATTTTTAAATACTATGTATGATCACTATTATTTTATTTATATTTCCTATAATGTGAACTTACCTTATATGAGTACATATTTATACACCGCAATTAAGTAGTACCATAAAATTATTAAATAATATAATTTATTCCTATTCATAACTTAACTTGCAAAGTTCCCCAATAAAGGCACTGCCACTTTAATAGTTGGATATAAAATTTCTCTTTCAAATTACATAAGGCTCACTAATATTATAAATATTACAATCATATAATACTATATCAGTATTTAATGGTATAGTTTGTAGAACTTTTATAGTGATCATTATTTAATGGTATAGTTTGTAGAATTAAGTAGTACCATAAAATTATTAAATAATATAATTTATTCCTATTCATAACTACTTAAGCTGCAAAGTTCCCCAATAAAGGCACTGCCACTTTAATAGTTGGATATAAAATTTCTCTTTCAAATTACATAAGGCTCACTAATATTATAAATATTACAATCATATAATACTAGATCATTATTTAAAGGCACTGCCACTTTAATAGTTGGATATAAAATTTCTCTTTCAAATTATATAAGGCTCACTAATATTATAAATATTACAATCATATAATACTAGATCATTATTTAATGGTATAGTTTGTAGAACTTTTATAGTGATCATTATTTAATGGTATAGTTTGTAGAACTTTTATATTAATCATAGTTTATATATTTGTTAATTTATATTTATCTTTCCACCTAATTTATAACAAAAGTAAAAAAAAAACATGCCAAATGTAAATGTTTTGATATTTAAAACTTTTGAGTTAAAGTTAAGATATATTTACAATGTTATATTTAATATATATATTTTTGGTATAACTAATTTTACTCATTAATAATATGAATTAATAAAAAATAAAAAAAACAATATTAAATATAATTACTTCACATTTCTCATCTTCCAATAAATAACCTTATTATTGGAATAACCTTATTTGTTTTTATAATGTGTTATGTATAAAGATTTGTGAATGTTATTATTTATCATACATTAAATTTATTATCTCTATATTTTTAGTTTTATATAATTTATTATATTGAATAGACATATATTATCAAATTCAATTATAAATTATAATTTTATAAATATAATAAAATAATAATTCTAAAAATATAAATATAAAATGGTATATGTAACAATTATTACTTTTTATTTTTTAAACTTTTTTCTATAAATTATTATGATTTTGTGAAAATTTCACATGGTGCAATAATTTTTTATCCACATTTTCATTGAAGACAATAAAGGAAAAAATTCTACAAATTTAAGGCAATAAAGGAAAAGAAAAGGGTTATTCATTGTAGGATCAATCTATTCCCATAAAACACATTAATATGAACATGCCAGAAATAAAGAGTATTTAGTATATGGGAACAATCTTGGATCCTCTGTGGAAGGAACAAATCTTGGATTTGTCAGCGTGCAAAGAAATTGTGCGCATTATATTGACAAAATACTATGTGTTACAAGCTACATCACTGAATCACTCAGGACTTGTCGCACAGTTCACAGGCTACACAAAATGTTGTGCGCTATAATATAAATGATTTAAAGAACAAATTATAGATGTAGAATAACAAACTTCTATGTTTACCATATAAACTCAAAATATGAATTAATTTGATATTAATATACTTTGGCGCAATGCGTGTGGTTACAAAATACAATACTAAGATGAGATTCGACTCTAATGAATTCTTCTCGTGACTTCACAGACACAGAGCTTGTGCTCACACTTATTTCACTCCTTAGTTGTTGTTGCTCTCGACTATTCTCTCTACCTCTCTGCTTCTACTTTGCATCATCGTTTTGCTAACTAAAGACTCGGACTTAAACAAACTCTGGTTGAGACTTCTTACAAAAGATAATACTAACTCAATGTTAAAGAATACCATTAATTCGACTTACTCTTCAACTACTTAACTGAACTCGAGAAAGATAAATATCAGCTCCAACTATAACTTCATGTTTGCTGACTAGATTTTGAGTAAATGTGTGACTTTGCACTTGCAAACTCTCAGACTCACTAACTGATAATTTGGCTACTCATAGAATCATTGACAGACAAATCAGTGGATATATAAATATCTCATCGACTTGTAATTATTATTTCCAACACTCCCCCTTAATTATAAATAGGTGAGATTACAAAAAGAAAATTACATCAAAAATTTTAGTTTACATTTTTACTGTCACTCATCTGTTACTGCACAGACTCCTAGACTACTAAGCAGATGCTAAAATGCATCTCTTGCTAAAGCCTTTGTGAAAATGTCTGTGACTTGTTCTTTTGACCTACGGAATTCTAAACAAATTTCTTTGTTATTCACCAATTCTCTGATAAAGTGATACCTTGTATCAAAGTGCTTAGTTTTCTTGTGAAACACATGATTCTTTGATAACATGATGGTTGAATTGTTGTCACAGAATATTGTTGTTGGTTCCTATTGTTCCTGCAACAAATCTTTTAAAATTATTCTCATCCAAACTGCTTGACAAGTTGCGCTTGTAGTTGCGATGTACTCTTCTTATACTGAAGAAAGAGTCACTATGGGTTGCTTCCTTGATGCCCATGATACCATACCTTTTCCAAAATGAAATGTGTACCCATAGGTACTTTTTTTGTCATCTATGTTGCCTCCACAATCACTGTCAGTTTATCCAATGAGTCGGCAATCTTCTGAAGTGGAGTACTTAATGCCAAAATCTTTCGTTCCATTCACATATCTCAAGATTCTCTTTCCTGCCTTCCAATGTGATTCTTTTGGAGTTTCCATGAACCTTCAAATTAGACTCACTCCATACATAATATCAGGTCTTGTCATTGTGGGATACATAAGACTTCCTACCAGTCTTTTAAACAGTGTGGGATCCACCTTAGAACCTTTATCTTCCTTACTTAACTTTGATATTGTTATGACATGTGTTGGTGCTTCTTTGAAATTTATCATATTGAATCTTTTCAATATTTCATGTGCATACTTAGACTGTGAGATAAATATACCAGTTTTGGACTAGTGAACTTCTAATCCCAAAAAATATCTCATGAGCCCTAAATCATTTATTTCAAATTCATCCTTCATGACTAACTTGAATTCTTCTATGCCAAAGTCACCTATAAAAATAAAATCATCTACATATAGGCAAACAATTAACATATTATCTTGCTAATTTGCTTTGATGTACAATGTTGGTTCCTTTTCACTTCTTTGAAATCCATTATGAGTGAGATAGGAATCTATGCGACTGTACCAAGCTCTGGGAGCTTTCTTTAATCCATCCAGTTCTTTCTTCAATACATATACTTTGTCTGCTTTTCCTGAAACCGCATAACCTTCTAGTTGTTCCACATATACTTCTTCTTCTAAGTTTATATTCAAAAATGCTGACTTTACATCCATCTGATAAACTTGCCACTTGTACTGCGTGACAATGGCTAACACAGTTCTGACTATGTCCATGCGTGCAACTAGTGCAAATGTTTCACTGAAATCAATTCTAGGTTGTTTTGTAAAGCCTCTTGCAACTAATATTTCGTTGTACTTCTGTACATTTCCTTCTGCATCTTACTTGATTTTATAAATCCACTTCACACTTATCACATCCTTGTCTTTAGGTACATCTACCAATTTCCATGTCTGATTGTTCTCTATGCATCTGATTTATTCATCCATGGCCTTTGCCCATACATCATCTTTGAAAATTTCTTCAAAAGTTAAAGGATTATCTATTTGTGAAAATAGAGCAAAAATTGAAAATGAATTTATTGTGTCTTCATTATAGATGTCGCACATACTTCTTGTGTTTCTTGGTAACAAACTTGACAATGTTGGATTTGGAGATGTAGAACTACTTGGAATGCTTGTTGATGTTTGGTGTGCTATAGGTGTAGATTGTGCACATGTTGTTCTTACTGGAGTATTATGCGATGTGATTAGCGTCGTGGTGCTAGGTGTAGAAGGGACTGCGATCTAACTTGTACATGGTGTTTGAAACACCTCTTCTACTTCTTCTATTTCATCATGAACAATAACTTTAATGATCATAATTGTCTTCTATACATTATCATCCCATGCTTCATTCTCCATGAACTGAACATTGCAGATGATTATGACTTTTCTTGCGACACGCTCATACCTCGTGTATCCTTTTGATTCTTTATAATACCCAACAAATATACATTTATGTCCTTTGTTGTCCAGCTTCTTTCTCAGTTCATCTGGAACATGTGCGTATGCGACACAAACAAAAACTTTTAAGCGCACCACATTCTACTTTAATCCTATCCAGGCTTCTTGAGGAAATTTGTTCTTCACACTTTTTGTGGGCCTAATGGTTAAGAACATGTGTTTCCTCTTAAGAGGTCACAAGTTAAAATCTAGAGGGGGGTAGGGTATGTATACCTCTGTATATTTTACCAGTCAAACCGTTGGGTGGAGGGGGGTCCCTTGTCCCACAAACAAGGGGATATCATACACCAATTTGGTGTGGCTTGGTCGTGACCTTAAAAATAGATTATTATTATTATTATGCAATTTACACTGCCTCAGCCCAATACTCATTTGAAAATTGTTTGGCTTTCAACATATTGTATGCCATTTCCATGATGGTTATGTTCTTTCTCTCTGCGACACCATTCTGTTGTGGTGTATATCACATGGTAAATTGTTTGTAGATGCCATGAATTTTACAAAATTTCTAAAATTCTCTTGAAATGTATTCTCCTCCTCTATCAGTTCTTAGACACTTGATGTAATAGCCACTCTACTTCTCCACAAGTGATTTAAACTGTTAAAAACAACCCAATGCATCAGATTTATTGTTTAGAAAATAAATCCATGTCTTGGTTGAGAAATCATCAATAAACGTTAGAAAATATGTACTTCCTCCTATAGATGGAGTTTGCATTGGTCCACAAATGTCTGAATGTACAATTTCTAGTGGAGATTTCTCTCTATAAGACATTCCAACTGGAAATGATTCTCTGTGTTGCCTCTATATAAGACCTCCAAAGTTCAAATGTCAAAATCTGAAATGCCATAACCAGGAATCATCATGTTCTTTAGATTGGAATGTTGCATTTATCTCTACGCCTTTTTCTCCTTTCTTGATATGGCACGCACTATTTTCCTCATTGGAACTGTGCACACTTTCTATTGTAAATGCATTGTCTGAATGCACACCTTTTTCTTTACCAACAACTAGTGTTGTATTCTTCTTCTTGGCTGGCTTGAAAGTCAATCGGAACATCTTGTTACTTGTCATCTGTATTTTTGCAATAAGTTGATTGCTTGGGAATTTATCCATGATCACACAATGATTATATTCCATGTAGATTCTGTATCCTTTTTGTAACAGTGGTCCTGTGCTCATGAGATTATGCTTTATACCAAAAACATAATATACATCAGACATAAGTTTTTTTTCTCCTTTCTTGGTTAAGTTGTTTATACTCCCTTTGCATAAGACCGTGACTTGGTTATCTAATCCAAGTGTAACCTTGGTTTGGACTGACTCATCCAAACTAGAAAACACTTCTATGTTTTGTGTCATGTGGTAACTGCATCCTGAATCTAAATACCATATGTCACATGGACTTGCTTGAGCAACATTGCATTCAACTAGTGAGACTATAGGAATTTCTACAAAGCGCGCTATAAACATAGGGCAAGTTTGGTTATTTGCGTTGTTTGACTGATCTTGATTTTGCTTGTTCTGATTATATTGTCTCTTTTTGCACTCATATGCATAATGTCCATACATTTTACAGTAATGGCACTGAATCTTTGATTTGTCAGTTCTTTGACAACTTGATTGACTACTACTTAGGTTTCCATCTTTTCCACCAGTATTTCCAGGACTTCTACTGCATCGACCTCTGACAGAATTTCTTCCTCTTCCTCTAGAGTTAGCTCTCCCCCTTCCTCTTCCATGGTTTAGATGATTGCGCGAAAAATGCATTCTCTAATGACATACTTGACCTATTCAATTTGTGTTCAAGATTAATGAAGGAAGCTTGCAGTTCATCTAGACTGAACTGACTCAAGTCTTTTCTTTCTTCTAGAGTCACAACAAGGGTATCAAACTTAGGAAGAAGATTCTTAACTACCTTCTCAACAACTTTTTTGTCTTCTATGGTTTCACCATGAGACTTAATCTGATTTATCAGGTCAATGACATAGGTGTAGGATGAATCTACTGTACCTGTATCTTTCACTCACAAAGTTTCAAAATCTCTTCTAAGAATTTGTAATCTTCAATTCTTTATTTTGTCCATCCCTTGATAAGAGGCATGTAATATGTCCCATGCCTCCTTGGCTTGTTTTTCTAATGCAACTTTTGGAAGTATGCTATCATGCATGGCTTGATGCATGTAAAACAACGCCTTTCCATCCTTCTTTGTTTGATCTTTCAAGACATCCTTCTCAACTTGTGTGAGGGGATTGTATGTTGCCTGATATACTGGTTCCATATAGCTATTCTCGACTATCTCCCATACGTCTTGACCTTGGAACAACGCCTTAATGGTCAAGGAAAACATCTCATAATTCTTTCCTGTAAAAGTGGGAGGTTGCAGATTTGAGGTAGTGGCCATATTTCACTTTTCAAAGTTTTTGTTGTTGAACTTGTTTTGATAGAACCTAGATTTGAGGTAGTGGCCATATTTCACTTTTCAAAGTTTTTGTTGTTGAACTTGTTTTGATAGAACCTGCTCTGATACCAAATCTTGGATCCTCTGCACAAGAAACAAATCTTGGATTTGTCAGCGCACGAGAAACTGTGCGCCATGCAGTGAAAAAATACTGCACACCACAAGCTTCGTCATTGAATCACTTAGGACTTTTCACGCAGTTCACAGAGTACATGAAATGGTAAAGAACAAATTTGAAATGCAGAATAACAAACTGTTATGCTTAGCACATAAACTCAAAATACGAATTACTTATTAATAAACTTCGACCGGTTACATAATACAATACTAAGATGACCTACGACTCTAATGACTTCTTCTCGTGACCTTAAGGCACAGAGAGTTTGTGATCACATTTCTATAACTCCTCAATTGTTCTCTCTACTTGTCTGCATCATCGTTTTGCTAACTAAAGACACATTAAAGACTAGCATTAATTCTTCAACTACTTAACTGAACTCGAAAAAGATAAAGATCCACTCACATTATAACTTCTTACTTTCAAAGTGACTTTTTAGTAAACTTACGACTTTGCACTTGCAGATGACTCACTCACTGATAATTCGGCCCGAAAAAGATCTCACCTACTTGTAATTACTATATTACTATTTCCAACGATCAAGATCAATATGTGATGGTTTCCTTTCTTAAACCTTGCAAATTGTGTAGGTGACGTTTTTTAATCCAAAACCTTGTAAACCTGTATGTTTCCCGCTATCTTGCTTGTCACAGTTTCGAGAAAAAGTCTGCGCAGTACATATCTCTTTTTTAAACGCGGATTGAAAGAGTCTATTGAAGATACCGCTCGCCTTTAAGTGTCTTTTACACGCCGATTAAATGAATCCATTCAATTGCAGCACCGCTCGTCCGAATTAACCAGACGAGTACTTTTGGTACAATCATCGCAGAGTTTGTCTGCCATGATTCTCAGATTTGTCTCAATCACCGTCCGGCACCACATACTTTGGCCTGGAATTCAGGCCTGTCTCTTATCCCAGATTATACCACAATGACTCCCCCACGCGGCGAAGCACTAACTGCTGGATCAAAAGAAGTTGTGACTTTGAGGCGAGTGAGAACCTATATGAATTCAGTGAATCCAAGTACCCAAGTGCCTTAGCTTTGAACGAACATAAAAATTTATCTATTCTCGATGCTCTTATAAGGTTCAAATCACTCTTCCCTCTCCGCTTTTTAATTAAATTTGTCGGTCGAACTTCTTATTGCAAGCTGGTTATTGTTTTCAGCGCGGGAGTTTTGGATGGAGACACAGAGAGATTGCTTAAATGTTGACGACGACGCTCATTTCGAGGCCTCGATTGCCATTGGATGAAAATTCTCCATAGCCTTGACATCTGGGAAATTCACGGAATTTCTATTGCCTCTCAAGGCTTCTAGTCGAGAAATAACCCACGTGTAAGATTTTGCCGACGTTGGGTTTAATCCATGACTACCATGGTCTACTGTCTCAAACAGTTGGAATGAATAAGCTGAAAAAGAATTTCCATAATGCTCGTCTGTCAATCCTCCACCTGCATCCGTGTGATTATACGGCTGCGTTGATCAAAGTTCACCTATGAGAAAACAGGTTTTCAGCTATCGTTTGGGACTAAACTCGAATCTAGCTTACTTGCTTAGCGGAAAAGCTAAAAAAATAAGCCTATAATGAGAACCTATACATGAATATAATAAAAGTGTATTTTACTTATAATGTACAACCCGAAAAACTCCATTTTTATTGAGAAAGCATCCGATACAGAGTCCTTAAGCTGCTGTATAGTCTAGACATTGAGAATTATTTGCTTCATACATGAAGACACAGAGAAAAGAACAATTGTAGCTATTACCTGAGACGTACATATATCCTAATGTCAATGAAATCAACTTAACTTACACAAACTGAATACTGAGTTGGACGCTTTCTATCGCCTTAAATATACAGGATTATGTTAGCATCCACGTCAGGGTTTGAATTTTCCCACAAAACGGCTAAAGGAGAAGCCTATAGAAACCCTTAAATCTTCATGTCCGTTAGAGTCGTTTTTATCGTTTCCTGTGTTCTACCCGGAGACGAAGTCATCGGTTGAAGATAATCTTCATTATACTG
This sequence comes from Picea sitchensis, assembly GCA_010110895.2. Lineage (NCBI taxonomy): Eukaryota > Viridiplantae > Streptophyta > Pinopsida > Pinales > Pinaceae > Picea > Picea sitchensis. The sequence goes on along the minus strand of SNQJ01S0003794.1, from coordinate 67,385 downwards.
TATATCTGCAACATTACTCTTAATAAATTAGCTTACATAATTATTCTCCTGAGATGTCTTCGCATCTCGATAAAGTTGTTCTAATATTTCTGTTTCTTCGACAGGCGAATGAATTTGCTCGCCGCGCAAATATGTGCTGGGCATTCTTGAGTCCGAAAATATTAGACAGGTTTTAATATTAGGAAAATCGCCCACCTCCAAAGGTGGGTATGAACATTCATAATGCTGAGCCTGCAAAGCCCAGAAGAAATTAACATGTCAATAAGATTAAACACCCACACACACGGACGGAAGAAAGTAAAAGAATCGTAAAAGGAAGAGTTAAACACATTTGATTGAGTTGAAAAAAATGCTTCTCAAACCTTTGGATGGTTTGTAGACTCATTCGGTGAGCGGAAAGTGCAGTTAGCATTATCAAAATGCAGTAATTGCAGCCTCCTCATAGCTGCGTCATCCGCATTTATGTCGTTTATAGTTTCGGAAGATATTTCTTTTGAATTGGGTTGATCGTCCTCCGCGTCCGACAATACTGATGGGTTCTCTTCATACTGTTCTTCCACCGACAAAATGCTGTTTTTATTAAACAAATTACTCATACCACATGAGAAATCATTCTCAACTGGTGCGCCGTATTGTTCTCCAATCCTTGGCCCTGGCTTACTTTTCTTGAAAACTCGACGCAAAGCATAAGCTTCCTGTCGATTTTACATCCATCAAACCTATTCAGATCTTGCAAGGATATTGTGTATACATCGAGGTACTTGATAGAAATAAAAAAGTTCTTTAAATTATTTGTATACTTCCGCCAGATAAATTGTTCTCTATCCAGCAAAATTGTGACATAAACCTGTGTCAAACAGATATTATCTTGCGAAACATGACAAACGAATATAACTTTGTCTGATGTCTAGTATTTAACATTTCACTAACGGTTACATAACCATTTCTATTTGTGCTTGTTATAGGCTCAGTTGATTCTAGTTTAGCTAATTTAATTGTTTTTTTCAAATTCTTCAACTAAGTGGCCTCTTACCAAAAGATAAGAAATTAATCTAATTTAATCTGTTGGGAATTACGATATCCTTACCTAAAGTATCTGAGAACAAAGGCAAAGAACTTGCATAGATCATAGCCTGACAATTTGACGAGGTAAAAGAAAAAGTTTTTAATTAACGAAAGTTCGAGATACCTGGAACGAAGCTGAGTCTTCACATTCATTCTTGTCGAGACAGTATTCATGCATAACCCAGTGTGTTCGAGAGCCATGCGGGGAACGGCCTCTGTAAAACACAAGAGTTTTCTTCATTCCAATTAGACGCATATGAGAGCTAACTTTACGGTCTTTTCCCGTAGCTTTCCAGTATCCAGCTTCCGTCGCTCGGTTTGTTCTTAAGCCGTTTGGATACTTCCTGTCCCTCGAGCAAAAAAAATACCACTCCATATCTCTTCCAGGCAGAAGAGATTTCTTTGCACACAACAAAAAATGTCACGACAAACTCTTAATCTGAGAATTAGACAGAAAGGGCATCAGGGTTGTATTGAGCAAATTTTTTACAGCATTTTGAAACTGGCCAAGAAACACTAAGCATTCTTATTCTATTGAACAGGGTTCAGATCACTCAATCTTCAGAACACAATTCACAATTAAAAACAAAGATCGTGTAACATACCCGGCAAATCCCACGGCTCACACTTGTATATATCAAGCTCAGGAATAATCTCAAGCTCTATCTTCCAACCATGAACTTTACCCTTTAAATAATAAGCTACTAGTTCTTCATCCGTGGGATGAAACCTAAACCCCGGAGGCAAAGACATCGGAGCCGTTAAAGCCAAATCTCTACCAAATTTTAATGTTTCACCCTACACAAATGCAAAATCGAATGCTAGAAGGTAGAAGCTATAAATTCTTTAGCTAAATCTGGCGAAACATAGATTGATTTCCCAAAACGTGGACAGATATCTAAGGTTGTAAAAAGACTAAACAAAAGAAACCTTGCAAACACTTCTACTTCCCCGATCCTTTTCCTTGCAATAGAAGAAAAGAAGCAGAAGAGGAAATCATGCTCAAAGGGTCAGACTTTAAACATGGATTCCCAACGTTGATCAAGGACCGGAGAATAATGTCAAAACTATCATATATTTTGAGATTTTAAGTGATTTGCTATACAATCGGAAGATTATAGCTTCAAACGAGGAAGAATCGTGTTGAGGATGACCCTTTGTGATTATTTATTCCTCCGTGCAAACCCTAATACATAGCCTTGAAAGAAAACCTACATTATTAGTCAACAACCGAAAGCGACATCTCTACGTTCTTCATCAGACACGACAAGTATTCCTCGCCATGTTTTACCGCAAACCTTAAGCACTAGAAATTATCGATCGTAGGGATTGTTTCTAAATATGAAGGATGGTAAACATTTTGCATCGAGTTGCACAGCTGTAGCTAGGGTAATATGTGCCTGGTTAGGTGTTTGTGCGACAGATACATTCTTCCGAGTAGTAAATACTTTGTTAGGAAGAATAAAGGTAGAACCACAAAAATTTCATAAACTTTTACTGTCATCATTATCTTATACTGTTTGGTGTTCAAGGGTAATCATGTTTTAAGGTGAGTGTTATGCATCCCTCTTAAAAATCATCATTATCTTATAATGTCTGGTGTTAAAGGGTGATCATATTTACGACGGTGAGTGTCATCCATCCCTCATAAAAGTCATCATTATCTTATACGATGTGTTTGAACTATGATGAAGATAAAGAAAATAACAAAATGAGTTATCTAAAATAATTGTGCATTATGGTTACAAGTATGATGTACAAACTATTTGAAAGTGTCAAACAATCATAAAATAATTGACAATAACATTTTTGAGAAATGGATAATGTTGCAATATTTTAAATGGGTTAACTGCAGAGCAATTTTTCGTAATCTTTCTTTTTTCTTTTTGACAGTTTTTAAATTTTAGATTAATCCAGAATTTTGATCGATTTTCAAAATATCTGACTTGGTTTAAAAGAGAGCACAACTTTTAAAATAATATTTTGAAATACATGAAACTTTGATCCATAAAAAAAAACTCAAACTCCCCATAAAAATTTGACGGAATTCGAACCCAAAAATTTACCTAAAAAACTAGTATGTTTATGTTTACTCCCAAATTAGCTTACTCCTATTTTAACATTAATAATACTCAACAAAAATTCCAGCGACGGTGATTATCCGTGGCAATTTCGTTCCTCGCTATGTTTTACAACATTAATAATACTCAACAAAAATTCCTCACCATGTTTTAAGGCACGGTAATTATCCGTGGCATTTTCGTTCCTCACTATGTTTTACGCCACTGTAATTATCCCTGGTATTTTAGACATTTCTTCAGTGGGAAAAGGGTTTCACCACACCGCTTAAGTCAAAAGTCTTAGGAGTTAGAACCCTTTCACGTCATTACTTGCCGTAGAGAATGACTCGTGGGAAACCACTTCACCGACCACGAAGATGCTGCTGTACTGATGGTTGTCGAAACGCCGTCGTTCTTATTGACACACAGTCACACTCCACTAAGTTAACGAGCTCCATTATTAGAGTGCAGGATCTCAAATAGTTAGACACCCTTTCTCCGGTCAAAATAAGATGGTAAACGACAAGCACGGTTGTGTGTGCTTTGGAAAAAGGGGTAAATGTGTCTTCAACTTGGTTGACAAAAATTCTTGCAGTCTTTAACTTGGCTCCCCTTTAAAAGGACTTTGACTAGCTTTTTCAAATTCCGAGAAGGTAACTGTCCATGCTCTCTCTAAACGGCAAAGCTATAAAAACCTCTCTCGCTACAACTCCGTGTTTTGCAGTCGTTTAAGGAGTTGCATTCCATAGTACGATTTTTTGTACCTAAAGTAGAAGACTAATTAATTCCATATCATTTAATGCTACTACCCTTAAATTATAGAAGAAAAAATTAAACATATCGTTCCAGCACCTGTTTAGGGTAATATAACGGGTGAATGATTACCAAGATAGTATCTTACTATCTAGCCATGACATCTAAACGGGATGAAAGTAAGAATAGTTGAATAAATGGTCAATATTTTGTTAAACTAAATACTTATTATCTTATTAATTACATGATTTATATTTTGCTTACATTATATAATAATAATAATTTATTTTCAAGGTCATAGTTAAGTTGGACATTAAGTTGATGTGTGAGACTCCCTTCTTACCAAACTAGTGTGAGAGAATTTTTTTTGTGGAAGAAGGAATCCCTTTTAGAGATTTGATTACTAAAGTCTATTGAAATATACATATCTTGGATTTGAACTTGTGAACTCCAAAAAAAACACATATTTTTAATTCACATTTTGTATTAATATACAACCCAAAATTAAAATATAACTTTACCATAAAAACATAAACATAATATTAACATGGAATACATTATGTACATAACAAGTGTAGCACGGTGCCATATACTCAAACAAACGAATGGGAGTCTGCCCCACCAATGTCATTGCGGGAACAAGCCTGCCACGAGATCCAATGGGTTTCTAACCCGGTAGCTATCAATTAACTTACCAAAAGAATTAAAAATGGTTTCATAACTAAACATTTGGAAAAATAAGAAAAGAAAATAAAAAAATGAGTTTTATTTCATAGTTCAATGGTAACTTACCAAAAGAATTAAAAATGGTTTCATAACTACATATTTGGAAAAATAAGAAAATAAAATAATAAAAAGAGTCTTATTTCATAGGTCAATGGATTAATTTCATGTGACTTGGTTTATATAGAATTGATGGGTAAAGTGTCTCCATTCAATGTGTTTTGAGAGTTGTGAAAGGGGGCTAATTCAATATGAACATATGTATGGTTTTTATTTTATATTTGTTATAAAATTGTTTTATCAATAGAGTTGTACCTTATAAGAAAGTAACACTCATATATAGTCATGGAAAAATTAATTTCAAAACTCGAATGAAGTGAAGGTTGCAATAACACTATCAATTTATTGACCAATTAGAGGTCATAAAAATACTAATTTTGTTATATTGAATTTTTTATTTTTTTTATTTGTTATGTTCAACATTAAAATTTATGCACATTTTTTAAGTCAACATAAAACTAATATGAAAGTCAATGCTAATTCATTGCTATATACTACCTCCGTGCCTCTGGCAGTATAATAACTACAGATGCCATCAATAGCATCGCACGGAAAAAGAGAAAATGTAATGCTCTAACATATATTCATGTACGTTTTAATGAAAAATGACACCATTCGATATCAAATGTTCAACAAAATCATAATACGCACGATTTTTAAACTTTAAAGTGGAGATTTTTAAACTTTTAAGTGGCTATTGTTATCACAAATGGTGAAACCTGTGATTTTTTGTGTGGCAAAAGTATTACATTGTTTCCAAAGAGTATCTGCAATTTTTTGTTAATGTTTATTTGATCTACTTTGGAGTGGCATAGGCTTCTAGACAATGTTATGCATAAGTTGAACGTATTTAACGTGAGATTTTCTTTTCATTTGCATAGTAATGTTGCAATGGAAAGAACAAAGTGTGAAGAATAAGAAGACTTTGAACAAAGAAAGGGTCATATTAAGAAATAAATATTCATATTAAAAAATAAATATGATATAAGAATCAATTTTTGATATGAAAAAAGTTTTGTATATCTTGGTATACAACTTGAGTGGGTCTAATGGTTAAAAACATGTGTTTACTCTTAAGAGGTTATAAGTTCAAATACAGAGGGGGCTAGGGAGGTATGAGGGGGGTAGGGTATGTATACCTTCGCAGACTTTACCAATCAAATCGTTGGGCGGAGGGGGTCCCTCGTCCCATAAACAAGGGGGTGACCTTTCAAATTTTCTATGAATGGTGAAATGCTAATAATGGTTATTAATCTTCTTCGAACTTTCAAATCTGTTATGAATGGTAGTTGGAGAGAATGTCTCTGAGAACCAACTATCTAACAACGTCTTAAATAATAGAATCAAACTACTCACATAGAGATTGACTCTACCTCTCAATAATAAAATACAATATCAAACATAATGTCCTCTCTCTTAATGAGTACTTGTCTTAATATCTATTTGGCCATGTCTTTATCTTAAACTTCTATCTTCATATGGTTGGGATTTAGTGTGCTTCTTCATTTTATTAGCTTCCCCTCTTCATAAATCACCTGGGATTTTGTGGCTTACCTCTAAGAATTACAATGTTCATGTGGTTTTGGATGACCACGAGCCATCACACCAAGTGGTTTCTAGCCGACCACAAACTTCACATACAAGTGGTTTTAGTTGACTATGAACTTCGCACACAAGTGGTTTCAGTTGACCATGAACCATCATGATGGGGAAACCAATTTACAATGCACACACTCTCTTGGGATTTCTTCACTTTGAGCTTCATCCTCGAACTTTTTTCTTCTTCCTTTTGTACCTACAAAAAAATGATTAACTTGAACTCCTTCTTTCTCTTGTACTTGTAAACAATGGATCATTGATGTCCATATAAAAATAAATCCACCTACCGAGATACATGGGTGTGATTTTCTATACTCGTTATTTTTCTAGGAATCATTTTCATCTACATGGTTCATCAACATGTTAAACTCTCCTTTAATCATAGCTTGGTCCCAACCAGCTCACACTTCGAGATTACTCCATTTCACATTCCATCTTAAATCTAAGATTCAACTTCTCCAACTCACCATCAAGATTAGATACAAGTCCACTTGCCACCCTTGTACCTATATGATTGTTTGATTCCATAACTTGATGCCACATCATCTCTATGCATAAGAGGTGTATTGTTCCTAATCCCAACACCATTTGTAATTGTGCATTAGGTTGGTGAGCCATTTTGGTTTTGCGTCCGCTTGAGCAGTGCATGATGTAATGATCCATATAAGATGGTGAGCCGTTGGAAACAATTGTAAATGTATTGATACATATAGTACGATAAGGCGTTGATAGAAATTTTTAATATCGCGTGCACCAGTGGAATGCACGAGGCTAGTCATCAAAGGAAAGGTGTGCACATTCCATAGTGTTGCATGTACCTAAGCTAGTGCACATGGATTGTGCATCATGAGAGGGTGTGCATATTCCATAGTGTTGCATGCACACAAGTAAGTGCGCATGAATGATTGTGAGGTATGTGTGTGTGTGTTTTGAGGCCCGAGAGCCTTTGTGACTATTGAGCTGGTGATCCCTGACACAAATAGGCTCGTACGTCTATTCTTGTAAAGTGAATCACACTCAAGTTATTAATATATTAAATATCGATGCTCGAACTAACTCAGACGAAAAGAGATGGGGGGTTGAATCCACCAAAAAGGGGAAAAGGGGCATAAAATTTTAATAATATTTCTGAAAAGTGTAACCTTGCGGATTTGTTATTTATCCTAAGTTCTCGAGAGATGGGGAAACAAGTCACCAAGTGCTAAAGTAAATTTTGAAGGTGAAAAGTGTCAAGTTTAAGGCATGCAATATATATTGTTGGCCTTAGTGTAATTTGGGAGAAGGGAACTCATTTGGAAAATCTTTCTATGAAATTTTCTCTGTGAAGGAATACGATATTTTATATGTATCTTATTGGCATTTTGCTTAACCTTGTGCTTGGAAAAATATTGGTATGATTGAAGAATTGGGTTGCCAGGTCCATAGGTTGTCGAAGAAGTGGGTTTTCAGGACCATAGGTTGTCCAAGAGGCGAGTTTTCATGCCCGTGAGTGATCCTTCTAGGTGAGAGATTGGATGGGAATTGTTACCTAGTGAACTAGGAATTAGTTGTAGTGCTCTGAGACTTCCTGATCCGGCATGTTGTTGAAGCCCTGGAAGGGAAGTGGGGAAGTCAAAGGACTTTTGAACAGAGAAGGGGCACACTTCTTGGGGTGGGAAAATCATGTGGGGAATGTGGGATAGTAGAATAGTTACAACTGTCGACACCTTGGACTAGGCAATTTCGTTGTTTGTTCTAGACCATAGATTGGCACTAGGATCCATAAGGTTCCTTACTCTGGACATCCAGTTTACGAGAAGACTATTGTCGCAATTAAGAAACAATACTATTGGCCATGAATGAAAAAGGATGTTGATGATTTTATAGCTCAATGTCTCGAATTTCAGAGGGTCAAGGCTGAAAACAGATATATAACTAGTTTTCTACAACATTTTCCCATTCTTGAGTGGAAGTGGGAAGTTATAATGATGGATTTTATAACTAAGTTTCCTAGGACTGCTAAGCAACATGACTCTATTATGGTGGTGGTGGACTATATTTCTAAAGCTACCTATTTTATTCCAGTAAAGTCAATGTTC
>SNQJ01S0003794.1:40775-59037 GCA_010110895.2 Picea sitchensis | reverse complement strand
AGCTACTTATAGTGATTCACTTTTATACTTGAAGTGAAATACACTTTACAATTTTAGCATGAAATTTTTCAAAAAAGGTAACAAAAGAGAGACTTGAACTCAAGACCTCTTACTTAATAAGACAACTTTTAACCAAATGATCTAGCAAAACATATTGTAATGTTCAGAAGGAGGATTGTTATTGTTGAAGACGGCCTTGGAGAGCTTGCTAAAAAAAAAACTCTTTTCACACAAGAAAAAGATTCGCTTCTCGATGACAACAAGGGTTAGATCTCGGTTAGCTTACCCTGAAGATGCACCTTTTCCTATCTGTTTCTGATTTTTCGAGACCGCACAGGGCACGGGGCAAAGAGAATACGTAGATCTAAAAGAGTAGCAATCCAAAAATAAATAAAACAAAACCGAAATAAAACCAAAATACTACTCTGCAAAAATTTTAAAAAATGCGTATTCAAACTTTATACTTCCAGATCTGACTGTAATGGTCGTATCTTGGGCAAACGGAAACCTTTTCAAGTGAAACAAAAAGTGTTCCTGACTGAAACAAGTTCTTCGGACGCAATGGAACAATCCTTTCAGCCCAAAAATGTATAGAAATGACAGAAAGTGGATATGAGGAAACTCGGCTTCACTATTTTGATCTACAACAGGAGCGGGTCTTCAAATAGGCTCTGATACCATGTTCGACAACATAGGTATTCCAACAGAGGATGCACACCTTAAGTAACCACTCACATAACCAGATCAAAGATCAACACATCGATGTTTTCATGTGGTAAAACCCCTATGGGGAAACATCCACGACCCCAACCAACGTGGCCACTTGGAGCAGTTTATTAATGCAAAGAAAAAGATTACAGAGAGATTTTACAAGAGAGTTTCTCATAATCGATCATCGACAAATGACCCTCCATGCTCTTTAAATAGAGATCGTGGACCAATCGGGTGTTAAGCCACGGATCAATGGCCTTTAAGATCGAGGAGAGTATGAACCGTCGGATCACTTTATGTCGGGAACATATCGTGACCATCGGATTTCCTAACTACAAATGCATACTAATGCATACTAAAGAAACACACTAGAAAACACATTTTTACCTAACGACACAATAGACCAAGTAGATCTTACTAACTCCTAAGTGTCTAAATATCCTAATAGTCAACGCATAAGGCAACTAACATTGCTGATATTTTTATGCGCGAAATTTCTAGGTTGCATGGTTTTCCTAAGATAACTATGCATGACAAATATTACAAGTTCACCATGAACTTTTGGAAAGGGTTGTTCAAAGTATTTGCAACTAGTCTGAACTTTAGCACAACATATCACCCTGATACAGATGGACAAACAAAGAGGGAAAATTGGGTGATTTAAGATATGTTGAGGATGTATGTCATGGATAAGCCAACAAAATGGGAAGACTACTTACATTTGGTAGAGTTTGCTTACAACAATGGATTTCATGCATCTTTAAAGATTAGTCAATTTGAAGCACTGTATGGTATAAAGTGCAACAAGCCAGTTAGTTGGGATAACCCAGCAGACCACGCAGTAGTTGGGCCAGATCTGCTCCATGAAATGGAAGAGAAGGTGGTGAAGATAAGGAAGAATTTAATGGCTTCCGAGGACAAACAAAAAATCTATGCAGATAAAGAAAGAACCCATAAAGAGTTTAAAGTGGGTGATCACATGTTTTTGAAAGTAAAATCAAGGCGCAATTCCACGAAGTTGGGGAATTGTTCTAAGTTAGCAGTGCGCTATTGTGGACTATTTTAAATCCTAGAAAGGAGTGCTCCTGTCTCTTATGTGCTTCCATTTCCTGCATCATTGTGTATTCATAATTTTTTCCATGTGTTATTGCTTAATAATTATTGACCTGATGCTAATCATTTCATTGATTGAAATGTGATTCAGGTTGGGCCATAAGGAAATTTTCGAGCACGACTGGTTTGCATATGGACCGGAAAGTCAAGATGCTCCAAAATTGAGACATGGAGTTGGTAAAGGTCCAATGGATATGGTATGCTCCCGATGATACAAATTGGGAGTGCGTGGATGCTATGCAGGTAGAGTATCCTCATATTTTTGAAGTTTTGTATGTTTATGTGTAGATAATGCACCGAAGATAGTGCATCAACATAGGGGAGGGGAATGTAATGTCTCTAATAGAACCCCATTTGTAGTTGCACATTAGGCTGGTGATCCATTTTGGTTTTTCACGCACCTAAGTAGTGCATGATGTAATGATTGATATAAGCTGGTGAGCCATTGGCAACAAGTGTAAATGTAATTATACATATAGGATGGTGAGTCGTTGATACCAAGTTTTGGTACTGCGCGCACCCATGGAATGTGCGAGGATAGTCATCAAAGAAAAGGTGTGCACATTCCATAGTGTTGTGCGTACCTGAGCTAGTGCACATGGATTACGCATCCAGGGAGGGTGCACATATTCCACAGTGTTGTGCACACACAAGTAAGTGCACGGGAATGTTTGTGATGTATTATTTTGAGGTCAGAGATCTTGTGTGACTATTGGGTTGGTGACCGAGGATGCAAATAGGTCAGTCCACCTATTCTTGTAAAGTGTATCACACTCAAGTTATTAATTTATTAAATCTTTGCACTCAGAATGACTCAGAAGAAAAGTGATGGGGGGATGACTACACCGAGAAAGGGAAAAGGGGGGGAATATTTTAATAATATTTCTAAAAAGTGTAACCTTATGGATATATTATTTATCCTGAGTTCCCTAGTGATGGGGAAATAAGTCACAAAGTGACTAAAGTAAATTATGAAGGCAACAAGTGTCGAGTTGAAGGCATGCAATATAAATTTTTTCTCTAGTGTAATTCAGGAGAAGCTCACTCATTCGGAAAACCATTAGATGAAATTTCCTTTGTGAAGGAATACAATATTTTTGTTGTATCTTATTGGCATTTTGTTTAACCCTCTTCTTGGGAAAAACTGGATATGATGGAAGAAGCATGTTGTTAGGCCCGTAGGTTTTCGAAGAAGCAAATTTTAAGAGCCTTAGTTTATCCAAGAGGAAGGTTTTCAGGTTTGTGAGTGATCCCTCTAGGTGAGATATTGGGTGGGAATTTTTCGTTAGTGTACTGGGCATTAGTTGTAGTTCTTTGAGAATTCTTGATCTCGCCTGTTGTTGAATCCCTAGAAGGGAAGTGGGGTAGTTGAAGGACCATTGAGAAGAAAAGGGGAACACTTCATGGGGTGAGACATGCATGTGGGGAATGAGGGACTATAGACTAGTTGCAATAGTTGGCAAATTGGACTTAGTAATTCCACTTTTTGCTAGACCATAGATTGGCACTAGGAATCCATTTTCCCTAGTGGAGTTTGAGCCCCAACTCGGGGGTGACCTATTGTTGAAATATTATGAGAAAAAACATCTATGGATGGGAGGAACGTCTATATCACAGCGTAGTTGATGACTTTTCATAAAATATAAGTGTTCTTATGTGCTTGTATGTTTACTACGTGTTTATTCAATTGTCTCTATTATGATCTGTTACTTGTTTAATGTTGTATATGATTAATGGATGTTATTGTGTTAATTTTTGCATAATGTTGTATATGATTAATGGATGTTATTGTGTTAATTTTGATTAATGGATGTTATTGTGTTAAGTGTAAAGTAATTATTTATCATGGTATTCATATATGTTGAGTATGCTAGTAGATACGCAATTTTTGTTAAGGCATGATGGGAATTTGGTCAAGAGCTTCCTAAGCGAAGTTAGAAGTACTTTGTATGCGGATGGTGGTCTATGTGCACAAGTGTCTGGTTTCATTGTGTGCATTGGAACGTAGATGACATGCTAAAAAAAGTAAGACTTGCAAGTGGAATCTAAATAGTTATGTGTGTTATTATATTCAAATGCTCTGTATGGTTATGTGCGCAGTAGTGTTCACATGTTCTAGTGGTCTTACATTCTGTAATGTCGGTGTGACCAATGTGCTTGAGTGTACTATTATATTTAAAGTTACTTATGCTCTTATAATATGTACAATATTTAGTTACTTAAGTGCCTTTATAATATGTACGATAAGAGGAATTCAGGGTGTGGAGCAAACCAATTTAGCTGTGCATGCACTTCCCTTGAGTGGATTCAGCATGAAGGTTAACCGTGCACCAATTTCATTGGAGGTAACACTGTTTAGAAGTAAGTTGGGGACATTACTTGAGGTATAGTTTCCTGAAGTTGGGATATTTTGTGTGACGGTTCTCAGTCTGGGAGGTTGGGGACATTACAAGAGGAATACACATTACATGATTACATGAGCTACGACACGAATACATGTATGTATGACTCAACAAGGCTTACTAAAGCCCTAGAGAATATAGCTTGCCTATAGCTAAGCTTTACAACTCAAAAAAAACTGAGGTGTTAGAGGTGTTAGGTACAACCATATTGCACCTCCTACAACACATATACGCATATTTACAACATTTCATCTAAGGTAGAACAAGAATTTCAACAGGGCTTACTAAACACCTAGAGAATATAGCTTGCCTATAGCTAAGCTTTACAACCTTGGACCAAAACTGAGGGTGTTAGAGGTGTTAGGTACAACCATATTGCACCTCCTACAACACATATACGCATATTTACAACATTTCATCTAAGGTAGAACAAGAATTCCCAAATTCTTTATTATACTACAAAAAATTACAAGTCCATTACATATGTCAAAAATATAAAATATAAACCCATTTACGTATCACCACCATGCATATACCTTATGTTTTATACGTTATGTTTTACCTCTTTGTATGGAGTCTTTTTTCCTTCACCATTCGTCATTGGTGTCCATGGTCATTCTTCACAAATTACAAGTCCATTACATATGTCAAAAATATAAAATATAAACCCATTTACGTATCACCACCATGCATATACCTTATGTTTTATACCTTATGTTTTACCTCTTTGTATGGAGTCTTTTTTCCTTCACCATTCGTCATTGGTGTCCATGGTCATTCTTCTTTCTACATTTGATGTTCTCAATATCTACAATTTTATCATTGACTATAACTTAAATTCAAGAGTGTTAGATACCATCGAAAATGCACTCTATAATCGCTTTCTTGCAATATGGTTATTACAACATCAATTTGTGCCCAAAACATAATATGGTTATTACAACATCAATTTGTGCCCAAAACATAAGCCAACAGAACATCATTTTGTGCCCAAAACATAAGCCAACAGAGAAGCAAGATCATTAACAATTATTTTACCTCTCCAACGAGAGTCTTCCTTCTTTGTCTTTTGTTTCTTTTCATCTTGTTCTTTTCTTTCTTGATGCACTTCATCATGATTTTTTATTCATGTCTTCATAATATCTTGTACTTAATGATTCCCGCAAATTAAACAACATCTCTATTGTCAAAATGGTCAGCTATACACAGACTCAAGCTTGTGATAGTAGTTGACCAGATTAAATATCACAACAATGATAACCTCACTTTTATTCCACCCACTTTTATTCCACCCAGACTTACAACAATGTATTTCAATGACATGAAATACTCTCTAATCTCAAGACATATTAAAAATTCATCATAAATTTTAAAATTAAGGTGTATGGTACACCAAACATGCACCTTCAACTTTTCAAACTAACAACTTTGACAAGACATTAAAGGCTTTCAATTCAACATAATGACCTCTTATGAAAATTCGTCGTAATGACCTCTTATGATATAGACACTTACAAATTGACCTAACTTCCCTTTTAACAAGATCAAACCCCACATGACCATTCAAAGCACCTTTAATGTATTGTATATAACCTTCTATAGACTTGATCAACAAAAAAAAAATATTTAACCATTACAAAATGCTCTCAATACATTAAATCTGAAAACTGGTTTCGATGTTTAAATCAACGAATATTAAACAATCTGAATATTTCGAATCTGAAATGTTTAAATCAGCGAAGATTAAACAATCTGAATATTTCGACTGTGTAGCAATCTGAATATTGAACTTCTTCATTCTGCACCGATTTCTACTTCTGTTGTAATCACCTTAACTATTGTTTCGACGGTTCAATTCCACATCGATGAGGAGAAAGAGGAAATAACACCGATTCTGGATGTTTTTGCGGACCCGAAACCTCTTGAATCCATATCCTCCTATCCACCAGTTTTATCTACCGTCATCAATTCAAACATATCAATAGCTTAATAGAGAGAGGCAATCATATCAAGCAGATTAAGAACTTATTGTAATAATATTTTGAAGTAAATCTTAAAGAGAACAATATTTTATTATCATACTTATGCTTCAGCACAAAATTATTGAAGGATTAGGACAGTAACAACAAGCTGTCAAATGTTATATAACAACGCATACCTACATAACATGCATTAATTTCAGGCAGTCGTTTCTCTCTAGCGTAGTTTTGGAACCAGCGGAACACATTTTCTGTTTCTGTTGGGCCATGGTTTTTGAGCGCGGGTCCTCACCGTGATGCCGAGATCTATCAAATCGATTTCCATTCTGCCAGCCCCAATAGTCTTCTTTCAGGGCCAAGGCCCAAAAGAGGTATGGCGGCCAAATTGCAGACGAAGCCCTGATTCTCGGTCCGCTCGAATGCACAATTCATACCCTAGTCCTACCGTTTTTTACCCTGTTGCTTTACATCTGGAGAGACCTTTCTCCTTCGCCAAGAGGATGCTTTCCATGTATATCCCATGCAAACACTGGGCACTTTGACTCCCACAACGTGGAAGGACTGGGCAGTCAGATGGGCACGCGTCGGTCCATTCCAAGTTACTGAACAACTTTAGTGGAGCGCCTCAAGCTCTAAATTTGTTTGTTTCTTTTATTTTTTCTCAGTATAATTTTAATTTTTGTCTTTTCCATGTGATAAATTTTTCCAAAAAATTATAAATAGACTATTTTATTTATGCAATTATAAATGAAGAAAGTCTATCCGTCAATTTAAAAACCTTTTGAAATGCGTATTTTAATAAAACAAATCTCGTTTACGAGGCATACTGCTCCATTGGGGTTGATAAGTTGCATTTGTCTTGATATTGTGAGTTTTGGCTTCCTGTGCTAGAGAGTGTCATTGCGTCACTTATTTAGTAGACAATAATTTATATATATATATATATATATATATAATTTAATGGAATGCAAGTATCAATAAACTCAGATCCCGGATACTTCCCAAAGTTTATTGAATACTTAAGTTTTATTGATTGATGCATTTTTGGTCATCTCATCACCTATAGTTATTTCTCGATGTTATTTCTTACTCACAATTTTAGAATTAATGAGCTGCTGTATAGTTACAACATACAATTTTAACCCTAGCCCTTATTAATTACCAGTCTTTGTCTGACCCCAATTTTCTCTTCCTGTTTGTGACCTCTTTAATCTTTGTCTGACTCCTATTTCCTCTTCTTGTTTGTGACCTCTTCCTGTTGTTTTTTGTGCCTTTGCTGTTTCAATTATATGCGTCGGCTTTTGGCGCATTGTGGTACATTTCGGGCGGTATTTGCACGTTGCTCCTCCCTGGAATTATGTGCTGGTGACAATTACCATGCTAGGAGGGGCATTGGCAGCAGGAACTTATGGGATTGGCCTGGTTAATGATGCTTTTGGCTCGGCTGTATTTACTAGCTTGTCAATTTTGGTGGCTTCAACTCGGTCAATTGTCATCGGAATGCCACTCAAGGTACGAACAGATTCATGTATCTCTATAGCTTTACATGTATTGTTTTCCTTTCTTTTCAAAATTTTTGCTCATATGGTGATCACATAGGGATTATTTTCCCCATAATTTCCGGAAAAGCACTGTTTTCCAAGAATATTTCACAGCAGCTACCGTCAAAGTTTTTCGATGAGTGCTAGGGAACTTATAACTTATTCCAAGACTATCAGCAGCTACTCTAAAAAATTTTGGACGAGTGATGGAGAAATTATAGCTCATGTCCGACACTTATCCATTCCTACAATTTGTCTTTTTTCGACCAATGCTGGAAAATGAATGTTAACTGCAAAACAATACAAGAACCACCGCATTTTTTTTCTCACATCAGAATCATCCCTTTTATTCATTTCACCTTGAACCGTACTGAATCCATTATTGTCTACAAATTATTAAAAGGTCTAACCTACTTCCCAACCAACTGAAGTGAAGAGTCTGCTTTGAATTCATGAGATCTCTTGTCTGCATTCTAGAGACTGCTACACATTATTGCCCTCATGCATCCATTATGAATTTTGACTGGCCCAAAACCAATGTTGCAAATATCATTTTGGGGAATACACTGCCGAGGGCCTAGAAATAAACTTGTCAGAAAATATTGACAAACATAAAGTTGGACTTGAAAAGCTTGGAAAATATCAACAACCTGAAAAACTTGGAAAAACTCAGATATATCGGGAGAAATAAGAGATATTTGCAACACTGGACCAAACAACATGGATTGTGACTGGTAATGGGATCCTAATGTGCATCTGAAATATTGTTGGAAAATCAACTACTTTAGCAACAGAGTGAAGGTCCAACTTATCATATAAAGCAGCCAAAGTGAAGACCAACCTTAGCGATTATGGGATTGAACTTTGGTGGATATGAAACACCCCACTTTATTTTTTAATCAAAACCCTGCTTTACCATCCAACCAAGAATCAAATGGGATTGAGAATGATTGGTTTGATGTTTTAGATTTTGGACGTAGTTGGGGTTAATTGAGGTTGATTGGTTTCATTTTTTATATTTTCTATCTAAAACACAAATCAATATCGGTTGAAGTTGTGAACTAAGTGATCTCAATTCTAGATATAGTGGCAGTATGCTTCCTGTCAAGTTTTTATTTTTCATTTTGAAATTGTCTTCATTGTCAATTTGGTGAAATATTCTTGAATCATTTCTTTCATATGGTTTCAAGGTTGTTTTTCCAAGAGAC
Source organism: Picea sitchensis (assembly GCA_010110895.2). NCBI lineage: Eukaryota > Viridiplantae > Streptophyta > Pinopsida > Pinales > Pinaceae > Picea > Picea sitchensis. Next base: position 50,083 of record SNQJ01S0003794.1, on the reverse strand, counting down.
CAAGATTTTTTCTTTCATAAATTTTCTACCAATTTTTTAGAAAAAACAAATTTTATTTTCTTTCATTAAACTGAAATCTGAGAGAGTTTGAGCATTGCTGCATCTAAAGATGTTGGCATCTTCTAATTTTTTTATAGATTCAAAATCTCAAAATATATTTTGTCGTCTTTTCTCCATTGTGACATATAAATCCCAACATACCATGTTCCTTATGCCCATTATGTTCCTTAAGAAAATTATAAATCCCAACATACCATGCCACTACATTACTAAAAATGGGAAATATTGTGTCAGCAATGCACATTTGCGGGTTGTTCTAATTGGAGGGAAGAAAAATATCTTGGCTTTGGTGGTCTAGATTTGGTTTTGTAGTCAAATTTGCATGACCCTGAAAGTTTTAGGCAAAATATTCTTTACTTCAAGTTTCTATGTTGAATTGTATTGTTGAATTTCATGTAAACATGTATGTTGTAGTCTCTTGGAGCACAACACAAAATGGATGTTTTTATCCAATATGTTTGAGGTAAACTCTTCACTCAAACTTTCTACATTGTTTCCGTGATGATGTGGATTAAAATATTCATATGCAGTAAACCTATAATTAATACTTTCATACTGGCTACTAACCACATTTGGAGTCCTTTATATCCAATCTTTTTTTTCACAATTGTATATATACAATTTTCCCATTCAATAAATTCGAGCATAAATATTTTAAGATTGGAGTGAAGTTTCCCTTATCCACTTCTTCATAATCCTTCATGATTATGACAACGACGGTCACAACTAAAAGGTCATTGGCTCCCGTCACTTACAAAATGTTATAACTTAATATGTAAATTTGAATATAGTATGTTACATTTTGATTTTCTCCATATACATGTAGGTGGTGGTATTGACATTACAAAAATTAAATGGCCTTAAAATAGAGTAAACCATTGACAACATAACATTTCGTTGTAGACATAAACTAAGTGATTCACCAAATAAAGTAAATGCCAACATATACTAAACCGTTGAGAACAAAACAACAAATAAATACACAAAGGTGAAGAAAATTCTTATATTTACGTTCTTTCCTTTCCTTACATAATATTGATGCAAACTATTACAATGTAACTATTTCAATATATTTCTCCAAACCTTCGACAAAGTTATAGATAAAAAAATGATTTAGTCTAGGAGATGAGAGGAAAATGTGGGTACTCTATCCCTTTCCCCTACTTTAGCGGGTACTTTCTCCATGTAAATACATGGTCGAAAGCTCAAGGCAATGAGTTTGCAAACTGTGGATGAACCTTTTATAGAATATTCCACTCAGCTTTATGTTGTGTTCTATGACCCACTTAGGGTTTCAAATTCTATACCGGATTTTCTTATGATTTGTTAGTAATTGTGACCCCTTTTTGATAGAAATATTTATATAAACCTAACTTGAAAGTTCTTTTCAACATTTTTATGAATATTTAGGTTTGGAGTTCATTTCGTCGTTTGTAGTTCTTTGGTCCGTTGTAGAAAATAAATCATATTTGTAAAAACCTATTCATCATAAAACTCCACTAGAGTGGGTACTTTCCTGATGTAAACGGGTGGCCAAACGAACATTTTTTTCAAGTTCTTTGGTAGCTTTTATAAATATTTAGGTTTTTATAAATATTTTTCTTTCAAGACAATTTTGTTATTGCAATTTTATAGCTTTCTTTGTTATTGTGTACCTTACAAATCTATTATGAATCCTTATCCTGTCCGGGTTTAGATTGAATAACATAGGCAGATATACTTGAAGATAAATTGTTTGAATCTTGCTTAAATCTCCAGTTTCAATACAAGAGACCTAAGATTCAGGGCTGCAAAGAAAACTTCTGGAATGCCTCTTTATTTCTTTTGTCTCACAGGCCAAATTACCTACCAAGGGATTAGCTCGCTAATAATTTGAAACTGCAAACATTCAAAGTTCAACTGTTATATTTGGATAAAATATTTAAGCCATAAATCAATGGATTTTACATCGGTGGATTTTACAAAATGTCCATTGACGTATGCTACTTAGTTTTTTTCGGCGTTCCCTTTCCCTCGCTTTGGGGGTATGCTTGTTTAAATTTTGAGTTTTTAGGGTAATATTTTTAGATCAATTTTTATTAAAATTTGGTTAAAAAATTGTTGGAATTTCATATTTGAGTGATTGAATCTATATAATTCGAATATCTTGAGGGTTTTTTAGGATGCTGAATTCATTTATATATTCAAAAATATAGTTTAAACAATAGAAAATGAAAAATTCACCAAGAATTGGGTCAAAATAAGATGTTAAACGATAAACATGGTTGTGGGTGCTTTGCTGAAAGGGGTAAATGTGTTCTCAACTTGGTTGACAAATTTTTTTTAAGTCTTCAACTTGGCTCCCATTTAAAAGGACTTTTACTAGATTTTAAAACGTACTTAGTAGCTAAGTGTTCATACACTCTCTAAATGACAAAGCTATAAAGACCTTCCTCGCTAGAACTCTATGTTTTGCACTCCTTTAAGGAGTTGCATTCCATAGTACGATTTTTTTTGTTTGTAAAGAAAGACATGAACTTGAAACAAATGATTAAAATCCCATATCATTTAATGCTAATACCCTTGAGTTATGGATGAAAAAAAAGTAAACATGTCGTAAATAGTATCTTACAAGGATAGTATCTTACTATCAAACCATGACATGTAAAAGGGAGTTGCTTTGTTATTCAATTTTGAATCAAAGAAAATTTTCTGATATATATATGGCTCGAAGTCATTACAACATACTCATTATGTGCTTTATTAATGCCATTATGGAAAGGATAAAAATCATTATTCACAACTGTCCAAGCTACACCCAATTGACTGCTAAACTATATAATTATTATCATACTAATTCCAAATTTGAATATGGTAAAAAATTTACCTTAAGAATATGGTATTAACATGGAATACATTACATACATAAGAACTACAAACATGATCAAATCCACAAAGAATCCCACGGGAAAAGATAAAATGTAATGCTATAAAATATTTTTAGACTTAATTAAACTAGATGTGTTGTTTATACAAGAAAAAATGGTATGTGTAACAAAATCTACAAAATTGTTTGCTAAGTTACTTCTTAATTGTCTATTCTATGGAGTGGACTTCTTAGGACACTTTGGGGGGTTGTTAACGGCTTAGAATCCAAGGAAATATGAATTCACTGCTTTCTTGACTCATGTAGATATTCTTCTGGAAGGATTTGTTAAAGATCTCGATAAAATAATGAAGTTGCTTAATTGCTATGGTCTCTATTCTGGTAGAGAGGTTTATTGGGAAGCCATTAAAAGAGATGGAATACTTAAGGAACATAACCTGGTGTTGGGGGGTGATATAGATTTCACTACTTCCTGTAGAGAAGTGTGGGGAACACATGCGAGAAAATATTCCTTACATCCTTTTTTTCAGTCAGATGATTCAAAGGGAAGGGTTGGTGGATGTTGAGCCTATTAAATTACTTCCTACATGGAGAAATGGTAGAGGAGGACATGATTACATAGCTAAGCCTCTGGACCAATATTTGATTTCAGAAGATCTTGTGCAGTCAAGGTTGAGATAGAGATCATTGGTGTGCAACTTAAAAATTTCTAACCATATGCCTGTGATCCTTCACTTAGAACTAGAGAATAGTAAGGCCAATTATCCTTTCAAATTAAATTCTATTTGGTTGGAAGATCCATAGTTTGATAATTTTGTTTGATCCAACTGGGATGGAATGATAAGATCATAGATTCTAGGTCACATGGATTCACTGGTTAAAAATATAAAGCTACTTAAGGCTCTTGTGTATAGCTGGTAGAAAAAGAAAAGCGTGAAGCAAAGGAACAGATGGTAAATATTGAATTTGAGTTGGATTTATTATACTTTAATCATCATGGAGGTATTGAGAAGGAGGAAGATAAAGTGTTAATTACAGATAAAGAGCAGAGGAAATTGTTACTATTGAGTGAGGAAGAGGAAACTTGGAGGCAAAAAAGTAGAATTAATTGGTTGGCTTCAGGGGACAGGAATACCAAGTTCTTTCATGCATATGGAAATTCCAGGAAATATATCAACACTATTTGGGGGATTAGTAAGGAGGATGGAAATGTGATCTCTAGTAATCAAGGTTTACAATTGGAAGTTGTTGAGTTTTTTTAGAACTTGTATATGGCACAACCTAACCTGGCCATATTTGATCAACTAGTAGTTTTAAAAAATTATCYAGGGATGTTTTAAGAGGAAGATAGTCATATATTGATTGAGCCAGTAACATTAGCTAGAATTTTGTCTACTCTTAAGGGATTTAAATCTTCAAAAAGTCTTGGTCTGGATGGTTGGACTATGGAATTATTATTTTTATTTYTTTTTACATTTGGGTGATGATATTTTAGAGATGGTGTAATGAGCTTTTAATGCTAATTTTCTTTTTCTTATTCCTAAGAGTGAGAATCCTAGTTCTTTTGGATATTTTAGACCTGTAACTTTATGTAATTTGGTTTATAAGATCATTACTAAATTATTGCCAAAATAATTAAATCCACCTTGTCCTTTGGTATATCTAAGGAACAATTTGGTTTTCTTGAGGGTAGGAAAATTACTGATGCTATTGGAATAGTAGAGGAAGATTTACATAGCATTAAGGTTAAAAGTATTAAAGAACTGGTGCTAAAAATTGACTTGATAAAGGCTTATGACATAGTGGATTGGGGGTTCTTAAGGCTTGTGTTGTTATAGGTGGGAATGAGTATAGAAGCAACTGACTGGATCATGGGGTGTGTGACCTCTGCAAATTATGATGTGTTGATAAATGGTAAGCCTACTACTTTTTTTAAAAGTACAAGGAGATTAAGGAAAGAGTGTCCTTTGTCTCCCTTGTTGTTTCTTCTCGTTGTTGAAGGATTAAGTAGAGCTATAAAGGAGAAGGTAAGGGAGAAGAAAATAAAAGGAATACCGGTGGAAAGAGGGATATTTATTACACATTTGATGTTTGTTGATGATGTTATTTTAATTGGAAATGGTAATATTGCTGAGTGGGAAGTTTATAAGGAGATTCTGGAACATTTTTGTAAATCAATAGGTATGGATTTCAGTCCTCAGAAATCCTCATTTTTAGAAGCTCATTGGGCAGAAGAGGACTTAGCTTTGTTGAAAGTGAATTTTCCCTTTGAAGTAAAATGATTTGATGTTGTTTTTAAGTATCTAAGGTGTTTTTTGAAACCTTATTGCTATAATAGGATGGAATGGAATTGGTTGGTGAAAAAAATTGAAAAAAGGATTGCAAATTGGAGTCATAGATGGTTAAGTTTAGGGGGAAGGGTAACACTTGTCAAAGCTGTCCTTGAAAGTATTCATGTTTATTGGATTTCATTAGCTAAAATACCAAAAAGTATACTAAACACTATCAAAAGAAGAATGTTTAGTTTCATGTGGACTGAGAAAAAGATAAAAGAAGGAACACATTTGATAAGATGGAGTAAAATTTCTAAACCTAAAAAGATGAGTGGGTGGGGCATTAAAAATTTATTTACTTTTGGAAAATCCTTAGAAGAAAAAAGTTTATGGAGGTTTCTTATGGTTCCTGGTCTGTGACATGAGGTGATACTTAAAAAATACCTTAGGAAGAAAACAGTGGTAGAGTGGTTTAGGGAAGGAAGGAAAAATTGGGTTGGTATATCTAATATTTGGAGATCTCTCACCTCATCATTGTCCATAATTTTTTATTGGTTGGTTTGGAAACCTGGAAATGGGAGAGATATTAGAATTGGTGTTGATCCTTTGGTAGGCACTCATACTTATTTTAAATTTTCAAAGAATCTTATTCTATTATTGAAGTAACAAGGAATAAAATTCCTTGCTCAAGCATGGAATCTAGACTTGGAGAACACAAGGCACTCTAGATGGAAAAAGGTTGATGATCTAGGTTTGGTAGGAGAACAAATAGAAGAATGAAATAACTATGTAAAAGACCTAGTTGGCTCGGGATTTGAGTTGAACAATGAAAAATATTTACTTATATAGTCCTAGGATACTAAAGGTGGATGGGTAAAAACGAAACAAGCTTATGAAGTTCAGTTGGTGGAGATTGTAGTAGCAGAACCAATTTTCTGGTATAGTGATCTTTGGAGATGACAGTTACCTTTAAAAATCAAACTCTTTATGTGGTTATTACTTGAACAGAAAATTCTCACTTGGGAGAACTTAATCCAAAGAGGTTTTTTAGGGCCTAACAGATGTGTGTTATGTGGGATAAATGAGGAGAATGTGAAACATCTCTTTGTGGACTGTAGCTTTACCAAAAACATATGGTTTATAATACAAAAGGAATTAAAACTTCAGAGTCCTTGGGAAGGAGAGAAGATTGAGGAGTGTATTGAAAATTGGATAAAGAAGAGGGAGAACTGGAAAGAAATACCTGGTTACATTTGTTGGGAGGTGTGGAAACATAGAAATTTGGTTATTTTTGAAGATCAATCACTTAATAGAGTCAAAGTGTGTAATAGTATTTTACAAGATTTGTGAGAAACAAAAGTTTATGTCTCTACTAAGGTTAATATGATAGATAGGCCTCCTTTACTAAACTGAGATTTGGCTGTGGGATTCCTTGATGGTGCTTCACAAGACAGGGGTGAAAAGTGTGGGGCCGGAGCGGTGTTAAAATGTCCATAGATGGGTACTTTCAAGCTCATGATGAATTGTGGAAGTGGAATTAATATCAGTGGTAAAATTTTAGCTTTGTGGTGCTTACTTTATTTTTCTTGTTATAGAAAGGTAAAAAAGTTACAATTGATCGGTGACTCAAAGGTTATTATGGATTGGTTTACTAATGTAAATGACTTACAACTGGTATCTCTTTTTCCCTGGATGAAAAGAATTAGAGTGATGAGTGGGATCTTTATACATCTTAAATCCCAACACATATACAAAGCATACAATAAGGAAGTTGATGAGATTTAAAAAGAAACACTAGTACTTAATGAAGATGGTATTCACTATGTAGTGGGATTTGAAGAAGATACATAAATTTTTTATAGAATGAAAATAAATTAATATTGCATAATTGCAAAGGAAAATAAACTGTTTTTTTTTTGTGTGTGTGTATGAGATATACATTTTTGGCAGTTATTTGCTACAGAGTATAAACCTCAATGCTTACAGTAATGTTGATGGAATATGTAATGTGAACAGATTGTATATTTATTAGCGCTAAAGGATTTGCCTTGACAGGATTGTAACAAAATTGTTATATTATCTAATATAAGGTTTTTACTTTTCTGAAAAATATTCATGTACGTTTTAATGAAAAACGACACCATTCGACATCAAATGTTCAACAAAATCATAGTACAAACGATGTTTAAACTTTAAAGTGGCTATTGTTATCACGAATTGCCTGATTTTTTGAGCGACAAAAATATTACATTGTTTTCAAATTTGCATTTTTTTTTAATCTTTATTTTTTTTACTTTAAAGTAACGTACTCTTAGAAGTAATGTTCTACATAAATATGTATTTTACATGCTTTTTTTTTTTCATTTTTATAGTAATATTGCAATAGAAAGAACAAAGTACAAAAAAATATGGAAACTTTCCCAAAAAAATAATCACACTAACAAATAAATATGATATAAGAATCAATCCCCTAATATAAACAAACTTTATACATATAATAATAAACAATTCCTTAATATGAACAACTTCTTCTTATATATATAAGAAGTGACACTAGTTTGGATAGGTTGAAAATAATGTCCATCTGTATATATCAATCACTTTATTAATATAATTGTCTTAATTGTTACAAAATATTTTTTATATAAATATTTTTAAGAACTTAGAAATTTTTAATATATAAAAAAAATAAAAATATAATTTATTATTATTATTATTTGAGTGTATAGAAAAATAAAAAAATTGAAAATATAAAAAAGTAAAAAATAATTTATTCTTATTATTTTATTAATAAATATTTTATAAAATTTCATTTAGTTTTGTTTCTAGTTTCGACCTCCCTTTGTGTGTTTTGATTATCAATTGTTTACAAACTTACACTTGAAATGATAAATTGCACTTTGTGAAGTTAGAAAATAAGTTGAAAACAAAATAAATTAGTTATTTCAAAACTCATATTATTGTCCCATATTATTTTATGAAATTGCACTGTGTGAAGTTAGAAAATAAGTTGAAAACAAAATAAAATAATTATTTCAAAACTCATATCATTGTCCCATATTATTTTATGAAGCAAAATAACTAGTTATTTAAAAACTCTTATCATTGTCCTATATTAGGACATGTTATTTGCATTTATAAATCTATTTAAGTCTCACTATTTCCAGTTAAAAAATAAATGTATTCTCGCAGATACAAAGTGTTCCTCCTATATGTCTAAGCCAATTAAAAGGAATTAAAACTTCATCCTTTGCTTGTTTCTTACAATTAAGAAGTGTTCCTCATACATCTCTAAGTCAATTGAAAGGAACTAAAACTTCGTTCTTGGTTTTCTTTTCAAAATTACGAAGTTCTCCTCATAGATATTTAAGTCAATTAAGCGAAAATAAAACTCCAATTAAAAGGAAATGAAACTTTATCTTTGGCTGGTAGATGATGCAGGAACATAGTTCCCAAAGTTAACACTATTGATAAAGCTTTAGGGGTTTTTAAATTTAGCAAAGGGAGTTGGTTTCCTTAACGAAGTTCTTGTATTTCCCTAAGTTTGCAAGTAGATTTTAGAAGCTCTTAGATAAGATGAATTTGTTTTATTTTTCCATATAATGTAACAAAACTGTCTTGTCAGAATATTTCGAGGTTTTAGAGAGATATTAGGAGTAAGTTACAGATTCTAAGGAATGAATTGAGGATCTAAGTAGATCGAGTATTTTTATTCTTATATATATGTATGCCTGCGGGCATAGTCGAGAGGGAGGCCAAGAAAATGTAGATCAGGTCGAAACAGAGATAGGAGATGGATTGGATCTGTAAGATAATCCATGTACATAGTTTTGTTTAATAGAATAATGTGTTTTAATCCTTCATTATTGTTTTTGTGTGTCTCTTTCTATTGATGTGATTTAGTGTTTAATGAATATGTGAATGGATAGGCAGGTTCTTTGTATACCCTGTAATGTTGAATTGTGGATGAGAGATTGTAGGGAAGGAATAAAAGAGTCTCTATGGGCTACATAATAGATCATGTAGGTCGATCCCTAATCAGAATTTGGTATATTGATTATAGAGAAGAGTAAACTACATGTGAATGAAGAGAGTTAGTGGAGATACGA
>SNQJ01S0003794.1:20362-32226 GCA_010110895.2 Picea sitchensis | reverse complement strand
GAGGATCATACCCATCCAATTTTTCTCGACTCTAAAATGAGACATCATAGAGAGGTCTATGTGGTCATCAACCGATGGGGAATTGACTACACCTCATCTCCAAGTGACAAAGGGAAAAGTATTAATAATCCAGCACCACCGGTCTACTGCAATCATCTAAGCATCGTCTAGACAATACCCAACATATCATCTGCAAATCCCCTAAACAAAAGAACCCTTTAGAAGATAAATTTGCTCGGACCCCACACTAGAATGTATGATGTGAAGCACCCTCTACTCATAGCATTGGTATGTAAGGTAAAAATACCAGAATCCACCTGAATCCTCCTAGTAATATAGGAAGTCATAAGCTACATAAACTCATTCAACTCCTAAGAATACCTATCCTCCAAGAAACCACTCCTAAGCCTCCCAAAGGTTAACTTAGGAAAGTCAAAACCAACACTCGCATCTCAAATAGTAGCTAGACTATCAAGTAATGTAATACTAGGGTCCTAAACTAATAATGGAAGGGTACCACCATGATGACACTGCACTAGTATGATCATTGCCATACCAATGCTCCTAGTCTATGTCCTTCTCTACTGGAACCCCAAGATGAACTCCCCAAGGGACTCAAATCACTATCCTACATCCTCCCCTACGAAGGCGTCTCAGTGAAGTATAAGTCTGCAAATCTATGATTGGCCTTGAGTCTTCCCTTCCGTATAGAGAAATCATCAACCTCCCCTCTCCCGAAATCCCAAAAATAAAACAAACCAATCACTATCGCAACTTTCTCTCTCATCATCATATGAATCAATCTATCACTCAGATGAATTCTTGGATCCCACCACCAAATTGGAAGTCCACCACACCTTATAATTGATATTTGTTGTTGTGCCATATTGGTAATCATCAGAATAAAAATGAGACAATTCCATGGTATGCCATCATCTGGTTCAAACCAAACAATAGGTATCAACTCTGTCTCTTCTAATCTATTCGAACTCTACCAAACTGTAGTGAGTAATATGTTATATCGATAACTGTCAATGTTCTCAAGTAATCCGTGGAGTCTAAATACCTCCCTAGAAAGTATCCCTAACACTTGCAATGCCTCATACTCATATGAGTACCCAAAATTCCATACCAAAGGTGTGGACTCAGGAAATACATGCGTGCGACTCCCGTAGTGGATAATTCAATCCATCACCCTAACAACTGAAATATCTGTAAACTGATCCAATATAATTTGGATTTCCTCATGTGCTTTGACCACATGGTCCAAATGGAATAAATATGATATGGCTATAATCACACCTTCCTCACCCAACTGAATCAGGTGAATCCTCCATGTCCTGGTTAATATACCGCTGACATAAAAAATAGCACTAGCTTCCATTGTCGCTAGCTAGATATGGTGTTGAATCCTCATCAAGTGTAGGTGATATCATGCTTGAACTATCCTCATCATACACATTGAGTGATGTTGGGTTCTCAACATCAGCTGATTGGAAAATTTCCTCAGAGTCATCATAAGATGTTGCATCCTCATATTTTGTTGATTCATATGAGGTATACCCATCCAATACACTAATGTCATCGACCTCATTAGTTAGTTTTGATGACGTATCATAGGATGTTTTTTTATCTTATTTTATGCACACATCCTCCTCATAGCTAGATGCATACTCCTCCACATGTTCTCCATGCTTGTCTTTATTCACATTTTTCCCTGTGCTTTTAAAGGGATCCTCATACATATCCTTGGGCTAGCTTTCATACTCAAGCATGTATTTAATTGTTTCTATCTTCTTCTAGTTTTACTGAATGATTTTCTAAGTGTCATCCTTTCTTCACACATCCTCCTCATGGATATATGAAAACTAGTGATTTTCTTCCTTCACCTTCGATGTTGTTCTTTTCAAGGAATCCTCGTCCAAATCCTTGGGCCAACTTCCATACTCAATATTGTATTTAATTGCTTCTACATTCTTCTTGTTTTGTTGAATGATTTGGAAAATTTCATCCTGAGTTGTTTTCATCTTTTTTTACTGGATAGAAACATCGACAAATTTGATACCACTATTATGTCCCCAACTAGACTAGGTGGGAATATTTTGTTTCTTGCCCAAAATATTGTTTCTCTTTATGTGGTATTTTCAAACATTTTGACTTAATGTTGTTATGGCTTCTTCCTAAGAGATAGAAAATTTGTCAAACATATTTCATTCATTCCCTTACAAAAAAAAATAGAAGAGATAACCACAACATCTTCATTAGGTTTTGAACAACAGTACAAGGACTAATGGTTGTTGTAGTAGCTACAATAAATTACTAACAACAACCAATATAAATGTAGATCTTGAAATGAAAACTAGGGGTTGTTGTAGAAACTTCAATGCATCAAGGAAACACTCAAAATAAAATCCTATAAACCTGAGACTGATGCTCCTATCCCTCCTAGTGAGTACCCACATGCATAAACCCTTTGTTATGGTAGATTGGCCTGTATTTGTATATGTGACTACGATTTACAGAGGTGCCCATGGGACAAAGATGAACAAACAATGGTGCCTCGCATGACAGGGATGGACAACAAGAGGGGCCTCGCAAGACACACATTACTCATTACGCGAGGATTCCACAATAAATCTGCAAAAAGAAGAGTTGTAACTCCAAAAATTCCCGAACTTCCTGAGAATTTCAATACTCGTTAGTTTCTTGTGAAAATCATTATATCTCCAAATCAAAGCCCAAATCGCAAGTTGAATCTCCGATGGAAATATTGGATAGATTCCCCTCTTGTTAAGCTTCGATGGAAATCCTGGGTGGATTCCCCTCTTGTCTAGCTAGGGTGTATATTGCACCACCGAAACCATAGAGATAGTGGAAGGGTTTTTCTAAACCGTAACAAAACAATGACCCCAAGAGAACTTCCAAAGTTAGAGATCAAATCATAATGTCCAAGAGAGGCTATATCCTTCCTTTTATACTTTCTCCATGCCTTATATAACTTTCCCTTTTTTGAACAAATCAAATGTAACCCTTATTGCCCTTTTGACTAAATCAAATATGACTCTTATTACCCTTTTTCTTTCACTTTAGGATTAAAAGTCACTTTTAATAATAGATAGTTAACTTATTAATCTAATTTCTATTTAAATACATAACATATCCTAACTAAGTGACATTCATTTCCCCTTTTAACTCCCTTTTTCTTCATCGACAAATCACGAAAGTCATTTCCACCGTTGAACAGGGGAATCAAAAAATGGGGACATGACACCATTATAACAAGAAGGTTGTAACAAAAAGAAGAAGAAGAAGAAGAATTTCTAGTTGCAGTTGGGTAGAAGTGGTTAAGTAGCCCCCACGATTGCGATTGTGGGTAGATTTTTTCTTGAGGATAAAAGTTCTGATGAGAGAAGTTTTGGGTAGATATGTTAGAGACAAAATGATGATGACTATAAGGAGTTCGGAGAAGGGTTCACAAGGAAGCCACATAACATTAAGTGATGAAAAAATTGACAAAGAGATAGCTGATATGAAGGAACAACTCAATGTGATGATGAGGTTACTATAAGAAGGGTTTGAGGAAGACCATAGATGTGGGTGGAATTTTAAGAAGAAGTTTGAGTGGCCTAGCATAAAATTGTTTTCAAGAAGGCTGAGGAAAAAAGTGAGACACGGTATGAATGTCGGGGTTGTAGATAAAGGAGAGACTTAGAGAAGTTGAGTACATAAAGTCCTTGGAAGAAGGACAAACAATTCATATTTGTGAACCAGAAAAAGGACCAATGCTTGGTGATGATGGGAAAGATGAGAGACCTGGAAAGACTCTCATGAAGTACATAGAGATTATAGTCCATAAAAAAGAAGAGATGCCAATATTAGGGGTATGAAGAGAGACAAAAGAGTATCATTATTTTGAAACTAATAATTTATGTGTGTATGTAGGTTATACAAGTATTGAAAAAGAAGGAAATCACTTAGATGCAGTGTTAACATATTTGGATGAAGAGCTAAAGTTGTTAGAAGAATGGATATCAAAACCAAATATTTGTGAAGAGATGAATAAAAATATTTCAGCAGATGGGATGGAAGGAAACAACCTTAGGATGAAGGACAAACATTCAAGTGAAATATATAGTTCATCTATGGAGATGGCTCCAAAGGAAATTGCATATTTTAGATAAGTCAAGAATATAGAAGGAGATATAGAAGATGGAAAGCACACAAGTAACTAAGAGAAAGAAGACAATAGTATGAACCAACAGAGGGTGGAGCTGGATTTTGAAGTGGAAGAATTGTCTACATATTCAAGGAAGTTATTTAGGTGGATATATAGTTTATTGGAGAAGCAGGACAACAAAAACATGCATGAAAAAATGTAGGACATCTTCATGTTGTGTTTTTCATGTCCACTTGCACGATGATTTCGACAAGATGAAGTGTTTGAAGGTCCTGTCCTATTCTTCCTATAACACTATCACTTCATGATGCTTCTGTGACTAGGTATCTTTATGGGCCGTTACTTCTTATTCATATTCCTATTGTATTTTTTCATGCACCGGATTAAGAGTCTCATTCTTCTTGTTGAGTTAAGATATGACGGTAAAGACAAAATTATGTAAGTCTTCAGTATATTCTTGTGTTATTTAAAGTTCGGATTTGGTTGATTTGGCTAGGAAAATGACCAAGGGGATTACCCACACCACTCTTCTCTGTATTTTTCCTATAAATTCCTCGAGTTATAGGTCCTGAGGAGTAAAAAATGGAGGTGAGGGGAGGGCCAACTACTGATAGAGGGAATCAAAATTGTTTGCAATATACCTTTGGAAAACTTGTTTCCTTCTCAACTATGCTGGAAGCTCCTTCACAAACTTGGAAAGGGTGGTCACCTATTGGCTTGTTTGTAATACCAAAGTACTAAACTATGGTTGTATTGTGACCACAACACCCCCCATAATTTTTTTAAAATTATTATGGGTCCCTCTATATGAATTTTGTTAATATCAATTTCTAGAATGTTTTGGTTTGGTTTATTTTGGGTGATTTTCATTTTATTTGGATTTTTGTTTTGACGTCGTCATTGATTTTGTTTTATTGCCAACATTCCAATAGTTCAAGTTTCACTTCATTATGACCTATGATTTGAAAGATATCCTTGGTCTAAAGTTTGGTCAATTTTACCGCTTGAGCATTAAAATATGTAAATATGTAAATAATTATTTTTATAATTAATTAAGTTAATTATTAGTTCATAAGGTTAAATTTGATTTAGTTTTTTTTTATTAAATTGTAAATGAAATTCGTGTATGTATATTTTGTAATTATAACATAAATNTATAAATTAGATTAGCTTTTATGACTCAACTTTAACAAGTGATACCTTGAGTTTTACTCATTGAAATGAGGCAAATAAGCACTCGTTGGAAATCTATTTACATGGGGAACAATCTGAGAACATTAATTCAAGAAAATTTGGAGATTTGCTATCCCAAAAAATCAACAAAAGAGAAGGCTACAAATTTGCAACTAAAATTAGTTTTATTAACTAATTTAGAAGATTTTCTTTAGTTAAAAAGATTTGTTGTTGCTTATCCATTTCCAGATTGTTTTATTGTTAATTTTATCTCCATGGGAAAGCATGAATTATTATTATAATTTGGTAATTTGTTTTGAAAGGTTGGAAATCACGTCCATCTTCAGGAGGGGATTTTGTAGAGTGGTTTCCGGACAATCAGAGAATAATCTCTCCTAACGGTTAGAAACCAACTTCCAAAAAATGGAATGATTTACCTTTTATGAGGGTTGTTACCTCATAAAATCAATACTTTGGGAGAAATATTATCAAGAAGGAGGTGGAATTTCCCAGGTTTGTTGTTATGACTAGCTCACAGGAAGTAATTTTACAGGTCGATTTCTAGGTGATCAGTGAGGAGTCTCTCCAAACGGTTGAAAACCCACTTCTACAGTAGGTGCGTTTACCTTATCCCCAGAGGATTCTCTAAAAAATATAAATCATTTGGGATAAATATGGATTGGAATGGAACGAATGTTTCGCAGATCATAAATTGAGTCAAGTTTCATGAGGCGATTTTCCATATCGATTTCTAAGAACACTGAGATGAATCTCTTCAAACGGTTGAGAAATCATCTGGAGAATGGTCTAGTTTACTTGACACATAGGAAGTTTTGCAAAAAAATAGATAATTGTGAAATATTATTACTTTTCTCAACGGGTTGTGTCTAGAATTTCATCTTTTGGCCATTTTGAATTCTATAGTTGATCCATAATTCTATAGATAATAGTGGGATTCGACCTGAGTGGAGAAATTATAAAAGGTATTATATTATTATTGTAAAAGGGTTCCATATCTGAATGATCCAAAAAGCATCCAGAGAAGAATAAGGACAACTCAGAATTGCAGAAGCAACTCAGGAAGTTCAGAATAGCCTCAGCAGATAGAGAAAGGGGAAAAATGAAAAGTCCTAAAAACTCAGTAAAATTTGCATCATCGAGAATAACACGTCGCAATATTTCCAATTGTGTAAACATCTCATCAAACGGACTTACAAATCAAAAGATATTTGTGGTCAATGTTTTGGTCAACCTAGCCGATTCAACAAGAATGATTCAGCATCAATACGAATGATGTCATCATCCGTACAATGTATGTGGCACACACAGAGGGAGACACATGTCATGCTGACATCAACATAGTGACATGGAAGAACCAGAGGTTGCCACGTGTCACTCATTTTCGACATTTTTGGGTCAACATGTGGACCAATGAGGAAGTGTCATGTGGAAGGATGACATGGAAGGTGACATGGAAAGGTGACTATGAAAGTGGATGGTGTGGGCCAATGGTTGGTTTCCATGTGTCCCAGTCATGGGCTTCCATGTGGCAGTGGGAAAATTCCCAATGAGGGCGCAAAATCGGATTTTCAAAAATAAAAAAGGCCCACCAAATCTGGCGGAGTCCCGCCAAATCTGTTGGCCAAAATACAACTACGAAGAATATAACCAGAAAGTTCCAAACTTGGTGACAGTTCCAAACTAATATATATTTTTATAACTATAAGCCCAAAAGGGGAGGCTTGTAGGCTCGACCCCAGGACCTCCCCCTATCCGAACAAATTATAATAGCCTTCACCAACCATTAAGCCAACGGGATCCATTGGTCAATCCACTCAACATTTAATTTAAATGTTGTAGTTTACCCATGGACTGAAGAGGGTTCTCAAAGGTATGGTCGAGAACGATTTTCGAGATGCAATACAAATAATTAATTGTCGGGTGCATGCATGAAAACCGAGATGAGAGTTTTCAAGGTCCTAGGAGTGCCAGAGTCGGATTGAGGCACGGAGACAATCATTTTTGGGTAATTCGATGCTACGAATTCAATGGTGTTGTCTGTTTTCTAATCTGAACAAATATTTTGCAGCTTAATTCTAGAATGAGGTATACTTATGTATTTTACCAAATTGTTTTGTTGAGTTAATTAAAAGGCCTACCCATTTGAGAGAAGGACCCAGAGACGTAGTCTACCAGGGATGAAATTCGTTATCAAGTTTTTGTGTTCATATTTGATGCTTATGTCTCTTCATTAATGAGCTTTTTTTTCTTTATGGTGCGCTTTAATTTATGCTCATTTAATACAATTCTTTATAAGTCACTTCGATGAAAAGATCCTTGATCATGTTGGTATCAAAGAGGTCATCTTCGAGTTGAATTGTTGAGCGTGATTTATTACTAGGGCCAAGCATAAGCAGGGTGAAGGAACTCTTAAGAATTTCAAACTCAAATTTGGTCGTACATCCCAAAGAAATAAAATGGTAGAAGAGGACAAGCATGATGAACAGGAGAAAAACTTACATATGGTCTTTTATCGCATGTAAGAAATGGTCGAGCGAATGTATGGAGACTACGAGAAGAGGATGAAGAAGAAAGGGAAGAAAAAGGAAGCATAAGCTAATGAAAATGCTTCAGTAAATCAAGGAGCTGGAGGAGACCCTCCTTAGCCTCCATCTTCACCATCAATTTCTAGCTCTTCTTCCTCTGCGTATTCTCATCATTCTAGCCATAAATATTCTTTTAAGAAACCATTATTAAATCTTGATGTAAAATTTTCTTTACCTATGTTTAATGGAGATGATAATCTTGAAAATCTAGATAATTGGATCCGACAAGTTGAAGTATATTGTCGTGTTCAACAGATTGATGAAGATGAAGTTAAAGTGCAATTGGCTTCTCTTTGGTTGGCAAGACACTGCTCTTGTATGGTGGGAGAGAAAACTTCAGGACATAAGTAAGTGTGGTAATAATATTTCCTCATGGTTGGAATTTAAATTAACGATAAGGAAGCAATTTTATCCATTGGGTTTTTACATAAAGGAATGATGGAATGACAAACTTTAAGACAAAGTAAAGGTCAAATTGTACAAAGTTTCATGGAAACATTTAGGAAGAAAGCTCTTGCATTAAACATTCCTTTGGATTCTTATGAAAATTTAATGAATTATATTGGCACACTTCACAGTTATATTCCTCATACTTTTCTATTTTTTAACCCCACCAGTCTTGATGAAGCTTGTGTCCAAGCCACTCACCTTGAGAATAGGGGAAAGCATGTTCAAGAAGATCCCACAAATAAACCTTCCAATCTCCCACATAAGTAGTTTAAGAAGTTTAAAAGGAAGGACAAAAGGACTTCCACTGTAAAGAGAGAAGAAGGAAAATCATATTGCACTCATTGCAAGAAAAGTGGTCATGATGATGAGCATTGTTGGAAACTACATCTAGAGAAGAGATCAAATCAGTTCGGTGGAAAGGGGAAGAAAAACACTGTTGCGACAGTGCAACAAAATCTTGGTTCCGATTCAAGAGAGGAAGCAAAGATCACATTGGTTGTAGTACAAGGTAAATATTCCCTTCATGCTAGTTCAAATTCCAATAATGAATCTCATGATGATGAAAGAAAGAGGAATGAATTATTTCATATAAGAGTTGTATCTAAACACACTAAGATAGATACATTGTTTGATCTGAGTTCCCAAGTAAACTTAATATCCGAAGCACTTGTAAAAAAGATGGGTCTTGAAACTAAACCACATCCAAAGCCTTATCCTCTTGGTTGGGTATGTGATAAATCAAAACTTAATGTCACTAAGCAATGTAAGGTCAGATTTTCTATTGCTTCAAAGTTGATTGATGAAGTTGATTTGGATGTTGTATCACTTGATATATGTGTCATAGTGTTGGGGAGTCCTTATCTTTCTGATAAAAAATCATTCTTCTTTTGACATGAAAACAAATATCAATTTACTAAGGGGGGAGTGGAATATATTTTTAGAGCCCACAACATGAGGGTAAACACAACACTTGTTAGTGCATGACAAATGAAGAGAATCATAAACACTAATAAGAGATATGTACTCATGGTTATAAGGGATAAAGATATCGGAACATCCGATGCTTTCCAAATATTTTGTTGGGATAAATATATGCAGTATTAATTCCCACATTTAATTATCAACTGGGGCTCGTAAGCTTCGAGGTGCAGGTGCAGGAAACGCAGGATCAAAGCCTAGTCTAGCCTAATCTAAAGTCGACAAAACAATTTTCAAACCCACACTGTAGGAAATTAACAATAAGGATTCATCACTGGGACGTAGGAATAACTTAGTGCTATAAGGGCTTAGACCACAGTCTTTCATGCACTCGGTTATGTTCGTGTGATTAATCGTGAGTAACTTACTTGAGTTTTTTGTCCTTCAATGATTATTTCCTATAGTGGATCCACACTTAAATGAAATAAAAGAAATAACCAGATGGAAATGAATTCAAATGAAAAGAAATAAACTAATGGAAAATCCAAATCACAATGAAAGCAAACTAATAGTGACCAATAAGAAAAATTGATCTACAATTGGATCTATAAAATCAAAACAATGCAAAACCAAACTAGATTAAAAATCCAATCAAGACAATAAATGGAATCAAAATTTAAATTCAGAGACTATTCCTCAAGTGAGTATACCAAATGTAAAGAAACAAGGATTGGAAGACAATGGATAAGTGAATATAAATATACACAAGGAAATAATGAAGTGGGATGAATTAACTCTGCAATTGGTCTTATCTGAAATCAAATCTGGTTGGACACAATGATTGTGAGAAGTTAAGTGTTTTATTGATGGTGAATGCATATGGAATGGAAGTGGACCATATTTATAATCAATCAAGGATACAAATGGTTTCAATTATTGAGCAATGATATAATTTAAGAGACAATTGGTGAAGGTAAGAGAAGAAATTTGTTTTATATATATATTTTTTTATGAATAGAAAGAAAAAATACACAATACTTAACACATATAAATGATTCTATTCTCTTAACTGTGTATAGTCTTTGCTAAATAATGATGAGAATGAGTGAATCAAGGTAACTTAACCAAAGGAACAATTAACTCTGAGTTTATTTTTATCAATCTAATGTAAGAGAACATATTTAAATCATAAAATACAAATAACAATGGGACTGTAATTAAAACACACAGATCAAAAACACCATATTTACAATATAATCTAGAAAGAAAAAGGAAAGAAGTAGGAAGTTACCAGAATGAGGGGCCCTTCCCACACTGGTTAACCCTGCTTGAATACAATCAGATCAAGTCAAATAGATTCACAATGGATCAACAACAATCAACTCTCCATTTTGATTAGAAACTCTGTTTTTACATGGCAGTGAACTCCTTAAAGCTTTCTCACAAGAACAAACCTCTTACTTACAAAAAATTCATGAAACTAATGGATCCCTCCTCAACACTATGAGGATCTATTTATACATAAAAATCCAAGAAGAGAGGATAGAATTGAATCCCCCAAACTCAGATTTTGGTTAAAACCGATTTTACAACTTTTGGAATGAAATCACAAAAATCTGGGTTTCTCATAAATTTGGTCAGATTTGAGTTATAGATCCACCCATATCTCTTAATCAAATTTGAATTTTGAAAAACTTCCCACGCCATACTCATTTTTCCACCTTCTAAACAAAACCCATATCATAGAAGTTTTGGATCTGATATAATATGCATGAAAATCGAGGTGCAAGTTGGCAGTTTGAGATTTTTGCTAATTTGTGCATAATCATTCCCCTTGAACTGACATTCCACATGTGTGATCTGGGTGAATTCTAACACATGTGTCAGCATGCCAACATTGTTATGGATAAAACCCATGTTCTTGATTTCCTTCTAGAAGTGCGCCCATATGACAAGCTACAATATTAGGTACGAGAATAGTTATATTGGTGCAGAATGTTGAACCATAGTAATGGTACAAGAATGTTGATCATGAAAATCACACTTTATCAACCTTCATTAGTAAAACATGATATAATCGTATTTTAATCACTAAAAATATCGAAAAAAAATATGTATTAACCACATCGCGAATGACAATGGATATTGGAGGTTTATGGTGGATTTGCACATATATTATTGACGAAATGCGAGAAAATAGTATAATGATGAATGTATTTATGTGGCTGAAAATATGACAAAACTGGAACCCAACACACTCCCAAACCCAAGTATTTGCATGTCCTCATCCAAACAAGGTGAAATCATGATAGTCTCCTTATGAATTTACGTGACATTGTTTCTTTGTGTAGGTGTTGGTTCTCACGGAGGGACACTATAGAAACTGATTATACTGTCAGAGATCGATTTAAAACAGAGAAACAAAATTATCATGAAAATGGAGGACACGCAAAGGATGGGTTATCACAGGGTGATAGTGAATGGTATGAGTGTGGAGAAAGTGAAATGATGCGGATGGTGGCCATATGAACTTGGACACC
>SNQJ01S0003794.1:6183-20312 GCA_010110895.2 Picea sitchensis | reverse complement strand
CCAACACACTCCCAAACCCAAGTATTTGCATGTCCTCATCCAAACAAGGTGAAATCATGATAGTCTCCTTATGAATTTACGTGACATTGTTTCTTTGTGTAGGTGTTGGTTCTCATGGAGGGACACTATAGAAACTGATTATA
Organism: Picea sitchensis; assembly: GCA_010110895.2. NCBI lineage: Eukaryota > Viridiplantae > Streptophyta > Pinopsida > Pinales > Pinaceae > Picea > Picea sitchensis. The sequence goes on along the minus strand of SNQJ01S0003794.1, from coordinate 20,169 downwards.
CTGTCAGAGATCGATTTAAAACAGAGAAACAAAATTATCATGAAAATGGAGGACACGCAAAGGATGGGTTATCACAGGGTGATACCGAATGGTATGAGTGTGGAGAAAGTGAAATGATGCGAATGGTGGCCATATGAACTTGGACACCTGTATACTCTGTATCTTATATTCATTCTAAGACCAAGATTTTCATGTGGTTCTTTGCTTGAATAGGAAACCATGACTTCATTTTCTTATTCATAATCATTCAAATGACTTCGGAATTCTTTATGGTGTACAAGGAGAAGACACTATAGATGTTGCTTTGGTTTTGTATTTGTATACCACATATTTCCTTTTCACTGCTTGGTCTTATGATTAGAGTATAATTTTCATTAGGATTGGGGGAGTGAAAATGGAAGGTTTGGTGAGTAGTTTGTGATGGTAATTTCTATGTGGTAGTGGAGTGTGGAGTAGGTGATAGCGGTTATGCATCATGTTTTCCAAATTCTTAGTAAATTAAAGAGATTTATACATGTTTTACCTCAAGTTACCCATTCTTTGAATTATAATGCATGTTGAAGTGGAAACCATGCAGAACAAGAGGAAAGATATATGGAACCATGATGTGGACAACTGAAAGATGAAGATGAGGTGGATCAAAGATGAGGACTACTGAAGATAATGAAGCTAATAAGAGCTGCACAAAAGATGATGATAACTGGAGAGAACTAAAGCTGATATGCTAGATGCATAAAACAATATGGTTGAGATGAAGTAAATATGTTGGAGATGTTGAAGAGAGACTCTGATGATATAGAATGGATCTAGATATCTCCCCCAAATCCAAGAGTTTGCATTTCCTCATGCAAACTTCTTAAAACTGAGTGGCATGCGGCTATAAGAAAACAACTTCTGCCAACTTTTGTTGATATCAATCCGAGAGTTGCTAAGAACATAAATCTAAGAGCTTCTAATTCATTGTGGGCACAAATTCCATGATTGTTAAGCCTGACCACATAGAGAGAAAATCATAAGATCGTATAATAAACTCATCATAACATGAAGTACATTTGTTATCACATTTTGACAATTTATATTTGAACAATTTTTGAAGATCGCTTATGAATATTCCCCTTATATGACTGATTGATATAATTGAAGCATAACCCACAAAAATGTATAATCCACTTTTCCGTTCTATAGAAAATATTTAAATTTCCTTGATTAAACAAAATTCATCAAAATATTAGCAATACTTATGTTCAGAGAGCCTTGTATACAATAGAGTAGGGATTTTGTTCTTTTCCTTTAGGAAGGAAAATAAAATAATATTAGAAGTCTCAACAAATGAAAACCCCATAGGAAACTAGTCAACATTTTCACTCTGCAAAGATTTACAGTCGTTGAAGTAATAAAGATAAATTTCACAGTTGAGTATATTAAGCTTCTAAGACCATGGTGCCACTCTTAAGATAGTACATCTTAGTTATAATATGAATTGGATGATAGGGTCTTAATTTCAACTTAGGGTTATTCTCAAATGACGAATAAATGGATTTTATTTAACCTTTAGTTTAAGCCTGCATGCTTCTTCTTAATGATTTACACAAGTATATCGTTCATACAAACAAGTATAGATTAGGCATATCAAAATCAGAACCCATTGCTAGCAAGCCTGCTCAGTACTCTGATGGGGTAATTTTGACATCTAAAAAATATCCTCCCTAGACAGAATGCCCCATTGCCCATGAGCCTGTTCAGTACCCTTATGGGTTTTCCTAGTCATACCACAGGTTGGTACCCACTGCCAGCAAACCTGTTCAGTATCTCGATGGGTTAGCCTCTTACACACATTTTCCATCAGAGGCTCTTGTCCCAAACTTCACCCTTAAGATACAATTTCATCGATTGATTTTGCATGGGTTAAAGGAGGAGAAACTTTGAAAACCTTTTTATAGGATGGGATGGTATTATGCTGGAAAGTATTCTACAGATTTCCCATAAAAGATTGTTCACATAAAAATAAGACTTATGTATTTAGATCAGTACAAAGACATATCATGGTTAAATTTACTTAATGTGCGGTGGATGAGGCCATTATAGAATAACCTAAAGTACCTCTAGTCCCTAAGGTCATCTTCTTCACATAGAGTTATAGTAGTGTTCCCATGGGTAGAAACACCATGCACTCTCCCGTTACTCTTTAATAAGGATTCTCTAATGACCAACTTTGAGATTAGATTAGGTTGTACTAGCTACCTATGGGCCTCATAATATGGACTTTTAACATTTTGCAATCCCATAGTATAATCAAAGACATGGCTATGAGTTACTGTTATAGTAGATGATCTGAATTTTTGTTATAAAGAAGGGAAATGGAATAACTAAAAGAACCGAAAATGATTGGTTATGTCAACAGGTCTCGGGTTTGATAATTGAACTCCTTTATTTTTACTTTTTCATTATTAATAATTTCCTAAATTATAAAACAGTTCAGAAAAAATAGTAGAGAAAAACTAATCAAGGTCAGAGAACAATCTTAAAAGAAAAACAAATTTTAAGGAAGTAGTAGAAAAAGAGATTCAATTGTTCCAAAACTGTTTTAGGTAATAAAAAACTAGAATAAAGGATATTTTTAATTAAACAACATAACCAAAATAAATGTAATTACTTCCCTGAATAAATTATGAAGATGTTCTCCCAATCCAACCGAAAAGACGATACCTGCAAAACTCCAACAAATCATCATAGCCTCATTTATCTAGAAAAAATTGAAAAATATATATCAGCTGAAAACATATTAAAAACGATGTTGCACTAAACTATATGGAACATTTATTCACCTATTCTATATCCTACCTTACAAAAAAAGGAACCATTTTCAAGTATACGCGTACTTCCAATGCAACCATGTGCGTAACATGATTACAAATAGACTCACATTCAAGTTTGAACAATATAATTTAATAAATACTAGGACATGATGAAGTAACTGTTTTGAATGATATGATGCGAAGAGTTGTTGAAGAAAAGAGTGGTGTTGTTTCAATCCGATTGTCGCATGGAACCAATGTTCAATATAGTCATGAAATTCTTGGTTCACTTCCTCATTTGGACCGCTCTTTGTGTCCTCCTTTGAAATGCCATATAGATCTTCTTGATCAACTTCTTGAATGAATAAAGGATCCGACAATGGGCATGGTGGAAATTCTTTGGTCTCAGATTCTACTATCTGTTCTCCATTAGATGTAGTCCATGGTTTTCCAATCTCCTCTGTAAATTGGCAAGGATGATCAGGGGGAGCTTCTAGATATGGCTCATTAAACTTTTGGTTGTCTATCACTTCTTAGATTTCAGGTATGTTCTTGACTGTTGTCAAGATTTTCTCTTCTGGAGATGTAGAGATCCTAGCTACTGCTAGGATTTGAGAAAGTTTTTGGAGTAACATTTCCTCCTTTTCTCAACGAACTCTCGAGCATCCTTGAATATTTATTTGTTGGTTTTTAATCCCTATCTTTCACATGGATTAGTGTATAGGGGTTCTTACAACACCCAAAAGTAATTATTAGAAGAAAAATGAAATTTAGAATGAATGAAATTAACCTAATTGCAGAATTGAAAAACACACCACACTTGCATGAAAAGAAACTCACTTGCAGGAAAGAAATTAAACTTGCATAAACGAAAAACTCTTGCAAAACAAATAAATCACACTTCAAGGAAAATAAACACACTTGCAGGAAAGTAAGCACACTTGCAAGAAATCAATAGTCAAGGTTTTGGGGAAACTCACAATAGTGGTCGTGCACGTTCTCACCTCTCGTCTTACTGTTTCTCCTCCACCAAGTTGTGTAACTTAAAAGCAACCTACCTATGCTCTAATCCCTTTAGCACATCCCCGAAAATGAAGCAAAAATGTTGGGCTAAATATATGCAGTATTAATTCACACATTTAATTATCAATCGGGGCTCGTAAGCTTCGAGGTGTAGGTGCATGAAACAGAGGATCAAAGCCTAGTATAGCCTAATCTAAAGTTGACAAAACAATCTTCAAACCCACATTGCAGGAAATTAACACTAAGGATTCATCACTGGCACGTAGGAATAACTTATTGCTATAAGGTCTTGGATCACAGTCTTTCATGCACTCGGTGATGTTTGTGTGATTAATCATGAGTAGCTTACTTAAGTTTTCTGTCCTTCAATGATTATTTCCTATAGTGGATCCACACTTAAATGCAATAAAAGAAACAACCAAAAGGAAATGAATTCAAATGAAAAGAAATAAACTAATTGAAAATACAAATCACAATTAAAACAAACTAATAGTGACCAATAAGAAAAAATAATCTACAATTGGATCTACAAAATAAAAACAATGCAAAACCAAACTAGATTAAAAAGCCAATCAAGACAATAAATGGAATCAAGCTTTAAATTCAGAGATTGTTCCTCAAGTGAGTATACCAAATGTAAAGAAACAAGGATTGGAAGACAATGAAGAAGTGAATATAAATCTAAACAAGGAAATAATGAAGTGGGATGAATTAACTCTGCAATCGGTCTTATCTGAAATCAAATTTGGTTGGACACGATGATTGAGAGAAGTTAAGTGTTTTATTGATGGTGAATGAATATGGAATGGAAGTGGACCATATTTATAATCAATCAAGCATACAAATGGTTTCAATTATTGAGCAATGATATAACTTAAGAGACAATTGGTGAAGGTAAGAGAAGAACTTTGTTTTATACTTTTTTTTATGAATAGAAAGAAACAACACACAATACTTAAGACATATAAACGATTCTTTGTTCTTAAATGTGTATAGTCTTTGCTAAATAATTATGAGAATGAGTGAATCAAGGAAACTTAACCAAAGGAACAATTAACTCTGAGTTTATTTTTATAAATCTAATGTAAGAGAACATATTTAAATCAGAAAATGAAAATAACAATGGGGTTGTAATTAAAACACACAGATCAAAAACACCATATTTACAATCTAATCTAGAAAGAAAAAGCAAAGAAGCAGGATGTTACCAGAATGAGGGGACCTTCCCACACTGGTTAAACCTACTTGAATACAATCAGATCAAGTCAAATAGAAGCACAATTGATAAACAACAATCAACTCTCTGTTTTGATCAGAAACTCTGTTTTTACATGGCAATGAACTCCTTAAAGCTTTCTCACAAGAACAATACTTGCTAAGGTTTTGCAAATGGGGTAGCAAGCTAAGTGGGCTTGATTGTGGAGAAAACTCCATAGTTAAGCGCACTTGAGCCAGAGGCGTCTTGGGATGGGTGACCACCTGGGAAGTCCTGGTTACCGGGTGCAAGCCCCGAAAGTGATTATTGATGCTATGTGATTCATTTCGTTGGTTTCAATCCCATTTCTTCATCCCTATGAGCATCACCCGTTGCAATGAGTGCTAAGTGGACTATTCAAATCATGAGAATTATTGGTCAGTTATGACTAATACTCATGGATATGGGTCATACATTAATGACTTACACTACACAGTTAATCCCAAAAATAATATCTAATATCTTGCACTGCAGAAGCCCCTCTATGCTTAAAGAACAAACCTCTTACTTACAAAAACTTCATGAAACTAATGGCTCCCTTCTCAACCCTATTAGGCTCTATTTATACATAAAAATCCAAGGAGAAAGAATACAATTGAATCCCCCAAACTCAAATTTTGGTTAAAGCCAATTTTACAACTTTTGGAATGAAATCACAAAAATCTGGGATTTTCATCAATTTGGGCAGATTCGAGTTATAGATTCACCCATATCTCTTAATAAATTTTGAATTTTGAAAACCTGCCCTCAAATTACTCAGTTTTCCACCTTCTAAACAAAACCCATATAATATAAGTTTTGGATCTGATACCATTTGCATAGAAATCGAGGTGCAAGTTGGCAATTTGAGATTTTTGCTAATTTGTGGAGAATCATTCCCCCTGAGCTGGAAGTCCACACGTGCAATCTGGGTGAATTCTGACACATGTGTTAGCATGCCAACATTGTTCTGGACAAAACCCATGTTCTTGATTTCATTCTAGAAGTACGACAATATGACAAGCTACAATATCAGGTACGTGAATAGTTATATTGGTGCATAATGATGATCCACAGTAACGGTACAGGAATGTTGATCATGCAAATAACACTTTATCAACCTTCATTAGTAAAACATGATATAATCGTATTTTAACCACTAAAAATATGGAAAAAACTATGTATTAACCACATCGTGAATGACAATGGATATTGGAGGTTTATGGTGCATTTGCACATACATTATTGGCGAACTGCGAGAAAAAGGTATAATGATGAATGTATTTATGTGGTGGAAAATATGAAAAAACTGGAACCCAACACACACCCAAACCCAAGGATTTTCATGTCCTCATGCAAATAAGGTGAAATCATGATAGTATGCTTATGAATTTGCATGACATTGTTTCTTTGTGTAGTTGTTGGTTCTCATGGAGCGACACAATAGAAACTGATTATACTTTCACAGATCGATTTAAAATAGAGAAACAAAATTATCATGAAAATGGATTAAATGCAAAGGATGGGTTATTGCAGGGTGATAATGAATGGTATGAGTGTGGAGAAAGTGAAATGATGGGGATGGTGGCCATATGAACTTGGACACCTCTATACTCTGTATATTATATTCATTCTAAGACCAATATTTTCATGTGGTTCTTTGCTTGAATAGGAAATCACTAATTCATCCTCTTATTCAGAATCATTCAAATGACTTAGGAATTCTTTATAGTGTACAAGGAAAAGACACTATAGATGTTGCTTTGTTTTTGTATTTGTATACCACATATTTCCTTTTCACTGCTTGATCTTATGATTAGAGTATAATTTTCATTAGGATTGGTGGAGTGAAAATGGAAGGTTTGGTGAGTAGCTTGTGATGGTACATTCTAAGTGGTAGTGGAGTGTGGAGTAGGTGATAGTGGTTATGCATCATGTTTTCCAAATTCTTAGTAAATTAAAGAGATTTATACATGTTTTACCTCAAGTTACCCATTCTTTGAATTATAATGCACGCTGAAGTGGAAACCATGCAGAACAAGATGAAAGATCTATGGAACCATGATGTGGACTACTGAAATCTAAAGATGAGTTGGAGAAAAGATGAAGACTACTGAAGATAATGAAGCTGATAAGAGCTTCACAAAAGATGATGAGAACTGAAGAGAACTGAAGTTGATCTGCTAGATCCATAAAAAAATATGGTTGAGATGAACTAAAGATATTGGAGATGCTGAAGAGAGACTTTGATGATATACAATGGATCTAGATATCTCCCCCACATCCAAGAGTTTGCATGTCCTCATGCAAACTGCTTAAAACTAAGTGGCACGCAGCTATAAGAAAACAACTGCTGCCAACTTTTGTTGATACCAATCCAAGAGTTGTGAAGAATAGAAATATGAGAGCTGCTAATGCATTGTGGGTACAAAGTCCATGATTGTTAAGCCTGACCATATAGAGAGAAAATCATAAGATCATATAATAAACTGATCATAACATGAAGTACATCCGTTATCACATTTTGACAATTTATATTTGAACAATTTTTGAAGATCTCTTATGAATATTCCCCTTATATGACTGACTAAGGTAATTCAAGCATAACCCACAAAAGTGTATAATCAACTTTTCTATTCTATAACAAATATTTAAATTTCCTTGATTAAACAAAATTCATCAAAATATTAGCAATACTTATGTTCAGAGAGCCTTGTATACATTAGAGTAGGGATTTTGTTCTTTTCCTTTAGGAAGGAAAATAAAATAATATTAGATGTCTCAAAAAATGAAAATCCCATAGGAAACTAGTCAACATTTTCACTCCGCAAAGATTTATAGTCATTGAAGTAATAAAGATAAATTTCACAATTGAGTATATTAAGCTTCTAAGACCATGGTCCCACTCTTAAGATAGTACATCTTAGATATAATAGGAATTGGATGATAGGATCTTAAGGTCAACTTAGGGTTATTCTCAAATGGAGAATAAATGGATTTTATTTAACCTTTAGTTTAACCCAGCATGCTTCTTCTTAATGATTTACACAAGTATATCGTTCATACAAACAAATATAGATTATGCATATCAAAATCAGAACCCATTGCCAGCAAGCCTGCTTAGTACTCTAATGGGGTAATTTTGACATCTAAGAAATATCCTCTCTAGACAGAATGCCCCATTGCCCATGAGCATGTTTAGTACCCTGATGGGTTTTCCTAGTCATACCACAGGCCGATACTCGCTGCCAGTAGACCTGTTTAGTATCTCGATGGGTTAGCCTCTTACACCCATTTTCCATCAGAGGCTCTTGTCCCAAAATTCACTTTTAAAATAAAATTTCATCGGTTGATTTTGCATGGGTGAAAGGAGGAGCAGATCTAAAAACCTTTTTACAGGATGGGATGGTATTATGTTCGAAGATATTCTATAGATTGCCCATAAAATATTGTTCACATAAAAAATAGACTTGTGTATTTAGATCAATACAAAGACATATCATGGTTAAATTTAATTAATGTGTGGTGGATGAGACCATTATAGAATAACCTAAAGTACCTCTAGTCCCTAAGGCCATCTTCGTCACATAGAGTTATAGTAGTGTTCCCATGGGTAGAAACATCATGCACTCTCATGTTACTCTTTAATAAGGATGCTCTACTGACCAAATTTGAGATTAAATTAGGTTGTAATAGCTACCTATGGGCCTCATAATATGGAATTTTAACTTTATGCAATCCCATAGTAGAATCAAAGAAAGGGCTATGAGTTACTGCTATAATAAATGATCTGAATTTTTGTTATAAAGAAGGGAAATGGAATAACTAAAAGAGATGAAAATGATTGGTTATGTCAACAGGTCTTGGGTTTGATAATTGATCTCATTTATTTTTAGTTTTACATTATTAATAATTTCCTAAATTATAAAATAGTTCAGAAAAAATAGTAGAGTAGAACTAATCAAGGTCAGAGAACGATTTTAAAAGATTTATTTTTTAAGGAAGTAGTATAAAAAGAGATTCAATTGTTCCAAAACTGTTTTAGGTAATAAAGTATTAGAATAAAGGATATTTTTAATGAAACAACAAAACCAAAATAAATGCAATTACTTCCCTGAATAAATTATGAATATGTTCTCCCAATCCAACCGAAAAGAGGATACCTGCAAAACTCCAACAAATCATCATGGCCTCATTTATTTAGAAAAATTTGAAAAATATATATTAGCTGAAAACATATTAAAAACGATGTTGCACCAAACTATATGTAACATTTATTCATCTATTCTCTATCCCACCTTACAATAAAAGGAACCCTTTTCAAGTATACGCATACTTCCAATGCAACCATGTGCGTAACATGATTACAAATAGACTCACATTCAGGTTTGAACAATATACTTTAATAAATACCAGAACATGAGGAACTAATTGTTTTGAATGATATGATGCGAAGAGTTGTTGAAGAAAAGAGTGGTGTTGTTTCAATCTGATTGTCGCATGGAACCAATATTCAATATAGTCCTGATATTCTTGGTTCACTTCCTCATTTGGACCACTCTTTATGTCCTCCTCTACAATGCCATACAGATATTATTGATCAACTTCTTGAATGCATAAAGGATCCGACAATGGGCATGGTGGAAATTATTTGGTCTCAGGTTCTACTATCTGTTCTCCATCGGATGTAGTCCATGGTTTTCCAATCTCCTCTGTAAATTGGTGAGGATGATTAGGGGAAAATTCTAGATTTGCCTCATGGAAATTTTTGTTGTCTATCACTTCCTGGAGTTCAGGTATGTTCTTGACTGTTGTCAAGATTTTCTCTTCCGGAGATGCAGATATCCCAGCTACTGCTAGGATTTGAGAATTTTTTTGGAGTAACATTTTTTCCTTTTCTCAACGAACTCTCGAGCATCCTTGAATATTTCTTTGTTGGTTTATAATCCCTGTCTTACGCATGGATTAGTGTATAGGGGTTCTTACAACACCCAAAAAGAATAATTAGAAGAAAACTGAAATTTAGAATGAATGAAATTAACCTAATTGCAGAATTGAAAAACACACCACACTTGCATGAAAACAAACTCACTTGCAGGAAAGAAATCAAACTTGCATAAAAGAAACACTCTTGCAAAAAAAATAAATCACACTTCAAGGAAAATAAAGACACTTGCAGGAAAGTAAACACACTTGCAGGAAAGCAATAGTCAAGGTTTTGGGGAAACTCACAATAGTGGTCGTGCACGTTCTTACCTCTTGTCTTACTGTTTCTCCTCCACCAAGTTGTGTAACTTAAAAGCAACCTACCTATGCTCTAATACCTTTAGCACTTCCCCGGAAATGACGCCAAAATGTTGGGCCAAATATATGTAGTATTAATTCCCACATTTAATTATCAATCGGGGCTCGTAAGCTTCGAGGTGCAGGTGCAGGAAACGTAGGATCAAATCCTAGTCTAGCATAATCTAAAGTCGACAAAACAATCTTCAAACCCACACTATAGGAAATTAACACTAAGGATTCATCACTAGGATGTACAAATAACTTATTTCTATAAGGGCCTAGATCACAGTCTTTGATGCACTCAATGATGTTCATGTAATTAATCGTGAGTAGCTTACTTAAGTTTTTTGTCCTTCAATGATTATTTCCTATAGTAGATCCACACTTAAATGCAATAAAAGAAACAACCAAATGGAAATGAATTCAAATGAAAAGAAATAAATTAATGGAAAAGACAAATCACAATGAAAGCAAACTAATAGTGACCAATAAGAAAAATTAATCTACAATTGGATCTACAAAATCAAAACAATGCAAAACCAAACTAGATTAAAGAGCCAATCAAGACAATAAATGGAATCAAGCTTTAAATTCAGAGATTGTTCTTCAAGTGAGTATACCAAATGTAAAGAAACAAGGATTGGAAGACAATGGAGAAGTGAATATAAATCTACACAAGGAAATAATGAAGTGGGATGAATTAACTCTGCAATCGATGTTATCTGAAATCAAATCTGGTTGGACACCATGATTGCAAGAAGTTAAGTGTTTTATTGATGGTGAATGCATATGGAATGGAATTGGACCATCTTTATAATCAATCAAGCATACAAATGGCTTCAATTATTGAGCAATGATATAATTTAAGAGACAATTGGTGAAGCTAAGAGAAGAATTTTGTTTTATATATATTTTTTATGAATAGAAAGAAACCATACACAATACTTAACACATATAAACGATTCTCTGCTCTTAACTGTGTATAGTCTTTTCTAAATAATGATGAGAATGAGTAAATGAAGGAAACTTAACCAAAGGAACAATTTACTCTGAGTTTATTTTTATCAATCTAATGTAAGAGAACATATTTAAATCATAAAATACAAATAACAATGGGACTATAATTAAAACACAGATCAAAAACACCATATTTACAATCTAATCTAGAAATAAAAAGGAAAGAAGCAGGATGTTACCAGAATGAGGGGCTCTTCCCACACTAGTTAACCCTTCTTGAATACAATCAGATCAATTCAAATAGATGCACAATGTATCATCAACAATCAACTCTCCATTTTGATCAGAAACTCTGTTTTTACATGGCAGTGAACTCCTTAAATCTTTCTCACAATAACAAACCTCTTACTTACAAAAACTTCATGAAACTAATGGCTCCCTTCTCAACCTTATGAGGCTTTATTTATACATAAAAATCCAAGGAGAAAGGATAGAATTGAATCCCCCAAACTCAGATTTTAGTTAAAACCAATTTTACAACTTTTGGAATGAAATCACAAAAATATGGGTTTTTCATCAATTTGGGCAGATTCGAGTTATAGATCCACCCATATCTCTTAATCAATTTCAAATTTTGAAAAACTTCCCACACCTTACTCATTTTTCCACCTTCTAAACAAAACCCATATCATAGAATTTTGGATCGGATACCATCTGCATGGAAATCGAGGCCCAAGTTGGCAGTTTGAGATTTTTGCTAATTTGTTTAGAATCATTTCCCCTGAGCTGGAGCTCCACACGTGCAATCTGGGTGAATTCTGACACACATTTCAGCATGCCATCGTTGTTCTCGACAAAACCCATGTTCTTGATTTCCTTCTAGAAGTGCGCCAATATGACAAGCTACAATATCAGGTAAGGGAATAGTTATATTGGTGCATAATGTTGAACCACAGTAATGGTACAGGAATGTTGATCATGCAAATCACACTTTATCAACTGTCATTAGTGAAACATGATATACTCATGTTTTAATCAATAAAAATATGGAAAAAACTATGTATTAACCACATTGCGAATGACAATGGATATTGGAGGTTTATGGTGCATTTGCACATATATTATTGGCGAAATGCGATAAAAAGGCATAATGATGAATGCATTTATGTGGTAGAAAATATGACAAAACTGGAACCCAACAGATGTGATGCTTCTCATAAAAAAGAACTAATTGATATTGTTTCTAAGTATGATGGTATTTTCTAGGAATCAGATGGATTACCTCCTAAGAGGGAAATCCAACATGAAATACATCTTCAACATGATTATCCTCCTCCTAATGTGGGCATGTACAGGATGAGATTTGTAGAGATGAAAAAGATCAAGAAGTAGGTAGAAGGCTTATTGGATCAAGGGGTCACCAGGCCCAACTTATCTCCGTGTGGTTCTTTGATCATGATGGTGCCAAAGAAGGATGACACATGGAGAATGTGTGTTGATTACCAGCCCTTAAATAAAATCACAGTGAAAAATAGATACCCTCTTCCTCGTATAGATGATTTACTTGATAAATTAAAGAATGTTGTTTATTTCACTAAGTTGGATTTGCGCAGTGGATACCATCAGATCAGTGTTGCAGAACAGGATGCATGGAAGACTACCTTTAAAACCAAACATGAATTTTTTGAGTGGTTATTTATGTTGTTTGGGCTTTATAATGCTTCGACAACCTTCATGCATGTGATGAATGATGTATTCATGACATTTCTAGATGATTTTGTGATTGGTATATTTAGACGACATTCTTGTATTTAGCGGGACTTGGGATGAACATGTAAGGCATATAAATAAAGTATTGGATACTTTGCAAAGGGAAAATTTGTTTGTAAAATTGTCCAAATGTGAATTTGGTAAGACTGCACTTCTATACATAGGTCATATTGTAGGGGGAATACAATTGAAAATTGATCCTTCCAAGATTGATGTAATTGTAAATTTTCCTGAGCCCAAAAGTGTAACCGAAATATAGATCTTCTTAGATGTCGTTCAGTATTGGAGGAGATTCATTTCAAACTTCTCCTTTATAGAAGCTCCTTTGCATGCCTTAACCAGTGTGAAGAACACTTCTTGGTGGGGAGGAAAGAAACAAAAGTATTTCGACACTTTGAAATAAGAGATCAATATCACACGAGTATTAGCACTATCGAATCTTCAACATCCCTTCAAGATTGAGACAGATGCCAACAGATACGTCATGGGTGCAGTATTGATGCAATATCGTAATCCTATCTGTTACCACTCTGAAACTTTTAACCAAGTTGTTTTTAACTATCCTACATATGATAAAGAGTTGTATGGACTAGCTTAAAGCGTAAAGAAATGGAATAAATACTTTTTAGGGAAGAAAACAATCATACATACAGATCATCAACCCTTACAGTATCTCCAAGCACAAAGGAAACTACAAAAATATCCACATTACAGATGGATGGGTTTCCTACAACAATTTCATTTGGTAATCAATTACAAAAAGGGTACAAGTAACAAGGTAGTTGATATGCTTTCTAGACCTCCTATTGTTGCTTCTATTATTTTGAAGAATGATTCTTTATCTCATGATAGCTATGTGGAACAATATGCCATTGATGAATATTTTAAAGAAGTATATGAGAAGATAACGCATGGTTCACA
>SNQJ01S0003793.1:158656-181920 GCA_010110895.2 Picea sitchensis | reverse complement strand
ACAAATCTCTAAAGTTTTTCCTCATTGTGTTTGTTAGGGTTGACTCTAGATAATTTTGACTGAATTTAACTAAAGCTTTGCCCAAGTATGTCAAGGACTACAGAAAGAAAACTATTTGAAATTTACTTTATGTTGACAGAAAATACCTAATTTGAGTTATTGCACCGAGAAAAGCAAGGTGCATTCAACAACCCGATATGGATGAGATCGGTAATGTTGTGCTTATAATTTAAAATCCAGAACATGAAAGAAATTAAAAAGAATACCACACAAACACATATAAACCAGCATAGACAAATAGAGATTGCCAGCATAAAGGTAATTCACATCAGAACTTAGTGGTATTCTTTTACTTTGGATATTCACGGGATTGGTTGGGTCTTAAGCAAAAGACATAAATAAATTGGAAATGTGTTCACACAAATGTTCCTTATAACTTCATAAAAACTGGAAAGAAATAAAGTTCGTTAAGCAAAAGATAGAAATAAGCTGGAAATTACAGAAACATTCCTTAAGATGAAGATCAGAGTCATCATACCTGGAAACTATGAGAAGATTGACTGGACACCAACACACCGGACTGTTAAGAAAACTCGTTGTCTCCACTGTAATTGTTCGGTCAGTTACAGAGATGCACTGCAATTGTTTTAGTTACAGAGATGCACTGCAATTGTTCTGGTCAGTTACAGAGCATCTAGATTGATATTTATTTCCAAAGATTGGACATGGCTAAATAAATGTACATTTATTTGCATGCATATTTTATTTCCATAGTTGTCCTGACAAACNTTTTAGTTACAGAGATGCACTGCAATTGTTCTGGTCAGTTACAGAGCATCTAGATTGATATTTATTTCCAAAGATTGGACATGGCTAAATAAATGTACATTTATTTGCATGCATATTTTATTTCCATAGTTGTCCTGACAAACGTCTTTGAACCTGGTGCAAACAGGAGGTGCGTAAGCAGCACGTTCAAAGTAGAGCGCTGGCAACTTTGAGGTGGGTTCCTAGCACTCTGATGAGACATGCACAGATAGATAGATAGAATTGTGGTTGGAAATTTATGAACGCCTGCAAGCACCTGTTGTTGTTGGAGTCTCCGCACTGATGTGACATCACCTGCATCGAACCTGTGACCATTCACCACCAAGAAATTTCGATTAATTTCAGATGATATAAACACGGGCTCAGTCAAAATATGACATTGATCTGCAAAGCCCAATATTCCAAGATCGTTATCTATGTAATTAGGGGACTTGGAAGTTACTGTTGGAGGCGAGTCAGTCAAAGCATTTATATATATGACATTTATGGCATTTATGAAACCATAGTAACTGCATTTATGAAAGCAGTAAGAGTTGGCATGGGAAGACGTGAAGTCGGCAATAAGACTTCAAACTTCCCAGCCAATCAAATTGTAACAAAATCATAAACTTTTTATTAAAAAAAATATGTATATAAAGTCCCTAAGTTAAACATTACAATTTTTTCAAAATTTTGAAAGTCAACGTTCAACTAATGTAAAGTCAGCGATGAACTCATCGCTATAGTCCCTGCCCTTGGCCTTCCGGCAGGGACTAATAATACATTTTAAATCGTTTTCGAATTGTTTTAAAAATATGTTGTTTTAATTTCTAACAACTTTATTGTATGGAGATGGGAAATATTATATTTTAATAGTATATAATTTTAAAATTATTTTAGTTTATTATTCAATTATTTTAAGTAGATATTGTCTTTAGAATAAAATTATAATTTTTAGGATATAAGGTTGGTAAATGATAAGATTTGAAGTCATTACAATAATTTATTTTAGTTTCTTATCAAATTATTTTAAAAATATATTGTCTTAGTATCTAATAACTTTATTTTATGAAAGATAGGAAATGTTATATTTTAATAAAATGTAATTTTCAAATTATTTATTTTATTATTAAATTATTTTAAGTAGATATTGTCTTTAGAAGGGGGAGGTCTGTGGTTATGGAGCGTTTTTTTTGCATGAGGTTGTGGTTTTACCAATTTCAACTTCTAGCTTGCGGTTAATTTTTTACCCTCTCCCTTTTCTGCTCCTGACCTGACCTGCTCCCGCTCCCCTTTCCCGGTGGAGTTTCCCAACACCTTCTCGACAATGGAGGATCTCTCAGTGACCGCGTGGACTTATGGCACAGTGAAGACAACTTTGGGTCGTGGCAACAAAATTTTTGGTGGGTGGAGGACCACTTGAACAGCTGGCAGGCACTGGGGACTCTCCTCCTTTCCTTTTCGTCCCTTCTCAGGCTAAACCGGTTTCCCCTTCCTTGCCCTCTCTCCTCGACGACCTACTTTTTGGAGATTTTATAGAACCTTGGGTGTCGGGGCCTTCTATTTCTACAACAACCATTTTACCCCCACTCAGTCTGCTACAAGATTCTGACTTAGAATGGGTAAACTCTATTAAAGGAGGTCTTCACTCTCCATTGGAGCCTGCCCTTTATCGTCCTCTCTCTAGCTACGATGTAGACCCCTTGGTCTTTTCTAAGATATGACCTGTTAACGCCCCCTCTTTTCCCTTTAATAAGGGTTTCATTTCTACTCGGCTTGAAGCAGATGAGTACAGTGGTTGCGAGCAGACATACTCCAGAGGAGATCCCTTAAAGAAGCACACAACTACCTCGGAAGGAGCTACACAAACTAGAGTAGCAGGATTCAGGCTGAAGAGGAAAATATTAAAAACTAAAGGAAAGGTTGGAAATTTGGCACTCGGAGAAGACGTCGAGATCAATCAGGTCTCCCATATGGAAAATCAAACAATTGTTGGACGTGTGAATAGAAATTTTTTTGTGGTGACAACAATTCGAGACTGGATACTTTCTACTTGGAAGGATGAGCTTGGATATCTACCGGAGCTGGTGGAATTAAATAGAAACTGGTATGCTTTCACTTTCCAGAATAGTGAGCATTCCAAATGGGTGCTAAGTAAAGCATGGAGCATCAATAACTCTCCACTTCTTCTCAAACCCTGGAGTCCGCTATTTGATGCAAGCACAGAACGTATTGATAAAATTTCGGTTTGGGTAAGACTACTAGCACTACCTTTCCATCTCTGGTCCTTCGATTATTTCAAAAAAAATGGGAATTTTTTAGGAGACTTTTTGGACACGGACATGACCTTTGAAGAAACAAAACAAAGGAAGGTAGCAAGAATTCTGGTAAATTTGAACGTCAGGGAAGGTCTCGGTGAGGAGATGGATCTCAGTTGGGGAGGATACAGCTATGTTCAAAAACTAGACTATGAGAACATACCGTTCAGGTGCCGAAGGTGTCATCAGTATGGACATCTTGTCAAGAATTGTAATATTCCTTTAAGGACCCGACGGACAGTGTATGGAAGGTACAAATATTCTCAGAAACATTTTGGTTCAACATAATCTGCTCCCAATTCATAAAGGGACCAAGGATGCCAAACTGATAACCTTACAGAAGAAATGTCTATAGATTTTGGCCATCATTGCTCAGAATTGGCTCCATTACGACTGGACTAGCGAAGTTCAGTATTGGCAGATTCCACTTCTTTCCCGGATGCGGGTACCTCCTCTAACCCTACGCTGTCTATTATTGTTTTAATAAATAATTTGTCTATAAAAGGCCCTGAGTGGATGATCTCTCCTTCCCTCCCACCACTCCCTCCCCTAGTTAATGTTCTCCCTTCCTTTTCGCCTCCCCCCTCGCTCCCTCCCTACCCTGCTCCTTCTCCTTCCTTTCTACCCTTACATTCCCCCGCTACACCTTCTTCCCCGGTCTGAGAGGATTCCACTATGTCCTCGTCTAATACCTCTTTAAGGCATTACTTCTTAAAATCCCTTAACAAAGAACACTCAGGAGGATTAGCCTTGGACCCGATCCCAGTAGAGAAAAGTGGGAGAGGCAGAAAAACCCTCATTTCTAAGGCTCAGAAGAAAGCCAAGATCGATCTTTTATCAGGAAAACAGGTCTTTATTGAAAGGGCACTTAGAGAAAGGCGAACCCTGGGAAAGGGGCCTTGATGAAGTGTTGTTATTTCAATTGTAGGGGATTGGCTGCCCCCCTCAAAAGACCAGACCTAAAAAGGATGATCCTTACAGAACATCTGGATTTCCTTCTCCTTCAAGAAACCTTAGAGGAAGGGATTGAAGTTTTCAACAGACTCTCTTCGCTACTACCAGATTGGAGTTTTATTACACTGGATTCTATCGAGAGATCAGGAGGACTTGCTATTGGATGGAATTCTCGTACTATAAAAGTCTCCAACTCTTGGGGTTTTGAATCTGGCCTTGGTATCACAATTACTTGGAAAGAACTTGAAGAACCCCTCAACATTGTAAACATCTATGGACCCTGTCATAACAAAGGCCCCTACTGGGACATTTTCTTATCCAAGTATTTCTTAAAAGAAAAATTCTTAATCTTGGGAGGAGACTGAAATTTCTCCTTGGGTTTTAAAGAAGTTTGGGGAACTCATGCGAGAACGGACCCCCTTTCTTACTACTTCACACAAAATCTAGAGGAACACAACTTTCTTGATATTGAATCGGTCAAGTTCAAACCTACTTAGAGAAATAACAGAGTGGGAGAAGACAACAAAGATAAAAGATTGGATTGTTTTCTGATAAAGGATACACTACTTGAAAAATCCTCTCTATTGAAACAATGGATAGGACATGGGGGAATCTCATATCATTACCTGATTTTCCTCGAATTAAGAACTAGGATGAATAAGCCACCCAGTCCTTTCAAATTGAACAGAACTTGGTTCAATGATGACACTTTTTTAAAGTTGTTTAAGGAGAATTGGTTAAGGATCTCTACAAAGTAGAAAACAAGGACACTATCGAAGAAGTGATCCAAGTGGAATAGTAATTCCCTCATTTTACAAGTGAGGAAGACAACATAATTCTTATGGAAAAGGTAACCTTAGAAGAACTTAAGATTGTAATGAACGATTTTCAAAACGAAAAAAGTCCAGGGCCAGATGGATGGACAATTGAGTTCTTTATAGGTTTTTTGTATGTTATTGGACAAGACATACTAAGCTTATTTGAAGAGACAAGGCTTTCTGGACAAAATTACACTTAGTTTAAACTCTACTTTCATTGCCCTTATTCCAAAAAAGGATATTCCAGACACCCTGGATGATTTCAGGCCAATTTCTTTGTGCAACTGTATCTACAAAATCATTTCCAAAGTCTTAGCAAGAAGACTTAAGAGAGTACTTTCTGATAAAATATCACTTTGACAATTTAGGTTCCTAGAAGGTAGACACATTCATGAAGCAATAGGAGTGGAACAGGAAGCCTTACACAGCATAAAGACCAGGAAGCTAAAAAGTACGGTGCTGAAAATTGATCTATCCATAGCCTATGCCAGGGTAAGTTGGTTCTACATTCAACTGCTTTTAACGCATTTAGGCTTCACAGTTTCTTTGATCAGATGGATTATGTGTTGCATTACAAATGTGTCTTTCTCAGTACTGATAAATGGTTCAACCACAACCTTTTTCAGACTTGAAAGGGGCTTAAGACAAGGATGTCCTCTTTCTCCACTACTTTTCCTTCTCGTTGTTGAAGGTCTAAGTAGGGATCTTGCAGTAGAAAAATTGTCTGGTTCCTTTCCAGGTATCAGTACCTCCAATAATCTACAAATTACACACCTTCTCTTTGTAGACGACATCCTCATCTTCACCGTAGGAACAAGAGGGGAGGCAAAGACTCTAAATAACACTTTGAAGCTTTTCTCCAAAGCCATATGAATGATTATAAATGAAGGAAAGTCTACCCTTACCTCCTTTTGCCTCTCAGAAATGGAAAAAATATGGTTTTGACTTTTCTTCCCTTTCGAAGAGAAAAATATTGATGAAGGTTTGAAGTATTTGGGGCTCAATTTGAAACCAAATGATTACAGGAAGGAGGATTGGACTTGGCTTCTCAAAAAATTAGAGAAAAGGTTAATTTCTTGGAGTCATAAATTGATTTCCAGGGCTGGCAGATTGGTCCTAGTAAAATCAGTTTTGGAAGCCATCCCAGTGTTTTGGATGTCTCTATCTTGGATCCCAAAAGGAACTACTGAGGCAGCCAGAAAACTCTCTTTCAGATTTTTATGTAATGGAAAGAAAGATATACATGTGACCCCTTAGGTAAAATGGAAAAGGATTGCAGTCCCAAAGGATTTAGGAGGCTGGGGCTTAAAAAATATATATGTTTTCTCCAAAGACTTAGCTGCTAAAGGGGGATGGCACCTACTCTCTACAAACAGCCTCTGGACAAAGGTAGTCAGAAGAAAGTACATTGAACCAGACTAATTGGAGTCTTGGATCAGACGAGCTCAGAAAACTATTAGAGGAGCTTCGATGATTTGGAAGGCAGTGATAAAATCTTTCCCTTTTATAGGGGGTGGTCTTGCTGGGAATGTAGGAAATGGTCTTCGGGTAAGATTAGGGGTAGATCCCTGGATGGGAAGTGAAGGAAAACACTTACTTTTAGATAATCTATTATTTACTTCAAAACAAAAAGGCCTTGTTTCCCTAAAATCTCTTGCTGACTAGTCTGCCACTACTCTACGGGCTCAAGGGTGGAAAACTACCACTGTTCTTGACTTAAAATTTGAGGATTCAACAGAATTGGAGAGTTACCTAATAGCCTTAAAAAATTCACAAATCGGGCTAAGAGACCAAGAAGATGAATTGGTGTGGGACAGAAATGATTTAGGCATCTACACCCCAAAGGAAGGATATTTACACTTAATACAAGAACCATCTCAAGCTGATCCAGTCTGGTGGTGGAAAAAGACCTGGAAGATCAATGGTCCTGTTAAGTCAAAACTATTATGGTGGAGCATTCTATCTAACAAGGTCCCAACCTGGGACATACTCCAGAAAAGAAATTTTGTTGGACCGGGTAGATTCTCACTGTGCAAAATTGAGGGAGAAACGACTGAACACCTTTTTCTAGACTGCACATACCTAAAAATGGTCTGGATAGAAGTTTATGTTACTCTGGAAAAAAAAATCCGATGGGAAGGCCACACTTTAGAACAAGCTTGGAAGAACTGGTGGGAAAACCCTTCTTACAAATGATACAGATTAATGCCTTTGTTGATCACCTGGGGAGTATGGCTAGCAAGGAATGAAGACATCTTCAATGAGGTGACTATAGCTCCTGGAGAAACCTCTCTAAACAATCTGGAAATTCTCTCCTCCTTTCCTTCGAAAGGAAGAATCAAGATCATATTGATAAAAGAAGTTACAATTGAAAAAACAACACCTTGGGGTTTTTTTTCTATGGAGCATCCCAACAATAAACCTATGGAGGAGGAGGAATACTATACTTCTTAGACACACACTACTACACATTAACATCTGGGTTGAGAAATGGAACAAATAATTATGTTGAACTAATGAGCCTCAAACTACTCTTGGCCTTTTCACTAGAAAAAGATTGCAGAAAAATAACAATTTTTGGAGACTCAAAAAATGCAATAAATTGCATAAATGGGACTCAAAGATGCAACAATATAAGACTTGCCAATATTGTGGAAGACATAAAAACACTGCAGAGAGTTTTTGATTATTTTTCCTATCAACATGTCTATAGGGAAATAAATGAAGAAGCAAACATAGCATCGAAAGAGGGCACACACACGGAGGTTGGCCACTGGAAGATCACAAAGTTTTTGAATGAATAAATTCAAGAACAACAAAGATTTTTTTTGTAAATGACTGAAACACTTAGTATTTCAAGATTCTGGTTTGCAAAAACTCTGAAAGATACTATGGGACAAAGAAGACAAAACTACATGCTCTGAAGCATTACAGGTTTTTTGTAAAGTTTTTGTAAAATCCTACAGGATGAAGAAGACATAACTATATGATCTGAAGTATGTAGGCATACTATATCATAGGAATACACTACTAGGTGTATCTACAAAATTTAATTTTGATTATCATAATGAAAATTACGCTTTTTTCTGCAGAAAAAATAAATAAATAAAATAAAATAAAAAAATAAAAATCTTTAGAATAAAATTAGAATCTTTAGGACATAAGGTTGGTCAATCATAAGATTTGAAGTCATTACAATAATATTCTTTAGTCTGTTATCCAATTGTTTTTAAAATATATTATCTTACTTTCTAATAATCTTAAAATATTATATTTTTTTAATAATATATTATTTTAAAATTAGTTTAGTTTGTTATTAAATTATTTTAAATAAATATTTTCTTTAGAATAAAACTAAAATGTTTAGGATATAAGGATGGTTAGAAATAAGATTTTATTAACCATTTAATATGATGAGAAAATAACAATCATACCACCCAAGCTAATATATAAAAAAAATTCCAAAATATCTTTAAATTTAATAATTCAAATAAATCATAACATATATTAAATTCTCTAAAAATATTTAAAAATATTAAATTTAATTTTAGATTAACTCATTCTTCTCTTTTCTTATCACTAAAATGTTTTTTAGGCTTATCCAAAGATATTATATAAAAAAACAAAAAGTCTTTAATTATTTTCCCTATCTACAACCTTGTCAAAATTATAAGCATATATTCCAACATATAACTACATATTAATTTTAGATTAACTCATTCTTCTCTTTTCTTATCACTACATATGTTTTTTAGGCTCATCCAAAGATATTATAAAAAAACCAAAAAGTCTTTGATTATTTTCCCTATCTACAACCTTGTCAAAATTATAAGCATATATTCCAACATATAACATAATTAGGAGCCAAAGATATTTAGAAAATGAAATTTTTCTCCCTCCTTTGAACTCATACTTAAATAAGAATCCATCTGAAAATAACAAAGTTTTATTAGAGAGTTGATATGTTTATTAACTATACTTTTTGTAAATATGAACACAACATAAATATGGATTTCACTTTCTAATCTTGATTCATAATTGGAATAACTATATATTTTCAATTTTCAATTTATCTTTATCATAGTCCATTATCATTTTAAAATCTTCAAACACCTACAAGTATGTATAATCTTTTGTTTGTTGTTGTTTTGAAAAAAAACCATTAAACATATAAATTAACATAATTATTTATTCCTTTCCCAATAACATATTGGGAAAATATAATATATTGATTCAATAAAAAATAATAATCCCTTCTCCACAATATACATTAAACATATAAATTAGCATGATTATTTATTCCTTTCCAACAACATATTTTAAAAATATTGTCTCTTGATTCAAGAAAAAGGAATAACCCGTGCCGCTCAATATACAAAGTTACTTAACATACCTGATTAAAAATCCCCCTGACATATCACAATCTATGTTTGTTTCCTTTAATTTTTTCCTTTTGAAAGTTTCTAACTCTTCCTAAAATAAATCTTAATTTTATAAACAACTTGGACTAAATATTAATTTAAATATTAAAATAGAAATTAATTTCTTGATAACCAAAAACCTTAACTTGAAAGAAACAATGTAAATCCTTGAAACTTTATATATATCTCTTATGTAAAAGTAACAAGTATCTATGTCCATTTTCTCCTTTCATTTGATATTGTAAAATTTTGTTTTAGATAATTCTAATACTAAGCATTTGAGAGACAAATGATTCCTCATTTTTTTTTTAATTTAGTACAACATTTATTTTACATTGTTAGTTCATTTTTTGAAAATTATTTTATGTTATAATTTTATTAATTAAAGCTAACTAAAGGTTTGTTTTTATGATATTTTTTTGAAAGGTGTAACTTTTCCCTATTCTAAATTCTGAATCTAGTAATGGTGCCCCTCACTAAAGGAGGAGGCACCTCCTCTTATTGAAACATTTTGGCTGACAGTAGCCGACAACCCCATAATCCTGCATGCACCCCTGAATCTATAAGCTTGTCCAAACCAATGGACACAGAATAGACAAAAGGGACTAAGGAAACCCCGACAATTTTGGATCCCATCCCAATATAAAACCCTTAGACCCATAAATATGACAAGAAAATCCAATCATCTTTCATCTCACAGTTAGAGGAAAGTCCACAATATGAAATCTTTTCACCCCTATTGGGAGAGGATACTCAATACATGCAGGACCATGCCCTCATTTGAAAATTTATGGGGTTTTGTCCATCTGAGAAATCCCTCACATGGTGGATCAAAACTCATTGAAAGCCCAAAGGAGAGGTCACCCTCAAACTAGGATCAAAAGGGTTCTTCACGACCATATTCAACTTGGCGGAAGATTGGGAAAAGGTCTTCCAAGGAGGACCCTACTTATTCAACTTTGTCGGCCTCTATATGAGGATATGGAAAGAGAACTTCAGCCCGAAAAATGAGGAATTGACCGTAGCCCCGATTTGGATCAGAATGTACTCGCTCCCATAGGAGTATTGGTGTATGGAAATCCTAGAGGGTATAGGGAACACTCTTGGTTCCTTTGTCAGAATTCTAGAAGCCACCCTCCAAGGTCACTACACCTCTTTTTCCCAGATCTGTGTCTACCTCAATCTCTCCAAGGCTCTACTTGCCTCAATTTGTCTAAGATATAGAGACGTAGATTGGCTTCAAACCCTGGATTATGAGCACATTCCCTTTCACTATTGAAAATGCCATGTTTATGGGAACCTTTTTAAGAAATGTCCCCTGAATAAGTAAGATGAGCCCCCCTCATCCCACCCAGAGAAAGACAAGGTAGGTTTCGAAAAAGTCCAGGCCAAACGCAAAGCCCAAAAAAAAATCGCCACCCAGCCCAACCCAAAAGGCCCTCACATCAGCAACAATTTTGACTCCCTCACCAACTTACCAGAGCAAGAATCCCCTGGACCAAAACCCTTGGTCGAAACCCAAAAAAAATCCCAATCCAAGATGGAATAGGACCTTACAGTCCCTAGTTATACCTCCCCTCTCAAACCAGACCCCTAGCCTCAAAACCAAGATGAACCAATGATCCCCTCTAAATCACCAAAGGAAGAGTAGGAAGATCTGGAAGACATGGATCTGAAGGAGCTAGATCTGCAAGGCATTGAAGAAGCATGTGAAAAAAAAGAGGAACACTCAATACCATACCAACACATAAGATTACTGCAAAGTGCTTTGATTAAATCGAGGAACAAAGAGAAGGGAACAACAACCCAAAAAGGTAAGAACATTGGAACTGCTTCTCTAGGAATCAAAATAATTCAGTAAAGACATTATTAAGGCTCCCAAATATGAAAAAAAAAGAGGAAGGCCCTCCAACAAGAAACTCTTACAAGAACTGGGATAACTCTTTCTTAATTCTGGAAGGATAAAGAGCATGGTGGAAAAATTCTCATCCCATCCCCAACCTTCCCAATGAAATACATCTCTTGGAATGTAAGGGGCCTTAAAAACCCTAGTAAGGAAATACACTGAAATACCTTGATATCTAAGGAAAAACCATCAATCATGATGTTACAAGAAACCAAATGCTCTTCCACAACCATGGAAAAAATGGCAGTCAAATGCTGGAGAAGCTGCAATGTCATAGCTATAGATGTCGAAGGGGCTTTAGGCATCCTGTCCATCCTTTGGAACACCATCGAAATCACCCTTTCCTCCTTCTTCACCACCTATCACTCCATAACTTCCAAATTCCAACCAATTGGATCCGATTATTTAGGATATTTAAATAATGTTTACAACCCTCAACCCCTGCAGGAGAAAGTATCCTTCCTACAATTCTTTTCTCATTTCATGCCCCTCATAGATAGACAGCCTTGGATCATAGGGGGATACTTCAACCTCAAAACCTCTCTTTCAGAGAAAAGTGGCGGCTTAAACCACCTGGAGAAAGACTTTGAAAGATTCAAAGAAACCATTGTTGACTTGGGCTTAGTATATTTGGAAACTTAAAATGGTACCTTCACCTAGAGAAATCACCGAGATGGCCCACACCACAGCCTCACACTTAGACCGCTTCCTTCTCTTAGAATCCTTTCTCCTCAGAAACTTTTCCATAGAATCCACCATTCTCCCCTATCATGTCTTGGACCACTGGCCAATCTCTCTCTCATTTGACATCCCAACTACCTCCAAGAACTGTCCCTTCCACTTTGAATCCTTCTAGCTAATTGATCCCTCCTTTCAATCCAAATTTCCCTCCTAGTGGAAGGAAACGAAAGTCAACTCAGGCTCCCCGATGTATAGATTCCAATAACAATTGAACAACCTAAAACAATGAATCAGGGAATGGAACAAATCAAAATTTGGAAACATAATTGAATCCAAAAAAAAAATTCAAGAAAGACTGAAACAAAAACAACAACAGATGATAGCCTTTGGGCACTCTTTGGAGCTAGTGGAGGAAGAAATCTCTCTCATGGCCCAGATAGAAACTAGAGAAAAGAAAGAGGAAATTCTATGGAGACAGAAATCAAGAATCTAGTGGCTTCAAGAAGGTGAGAGAAACACAAAGTTTTTCCACAATTCAGTGATCCAGAGGAGACACCAGAGACGAATTGTCTCCCTAAAATACCAACAAGGAAACAAAGTCGGCAACCATCAAGACATCCAATCTTACCTGCTACAGTATTAGAGAACACTTATGCAATAACCATAGCTGAATAAAATGGTCTCCATCAAAAGGATTAATAATCATATTCCTAAATTGATAAATGCAAACAACAATGAAGCCCTGATGAGGAAAATCACAATGGAAGAGGTAGAGAAAGCGATATAGGAAATTTCGAAAGGGAAATCTCCAGTATCATACAGATTCACAATGGACTTCTACCAAGCTTGCTAGCCGGTAATAAAAAATGAAGTTTGGGTAGCAGTGGAAGACTCCAAAAAATTCAAAAAAGTCCTCCCATCATTCCACGCCACTTTACTCTCCTTCATCCCTAAAGAGGAGAAGGTAGAAACTCCCCATAAATTTTTCCCTATCACCCTCTGCAACGTCATATACAAACTCATTTCCAAACTCATTGTGAACAGATTGAAACCCCTCCTCCCCTCTCTCATCTCTCGGGAGAAGACATGCTATGTGGAAGGGAGAAAAATCCTAGACAGTATCGTCCTCATGCATGACCTCATTCACTCTCTCCACTCTTCCAAGAATCCCATAATGCTTATCAAATTGGACGTCTCCCAACAACTTGAAATGGACTCATATCCTCAGTATTTTGGTTGCATTTGGTTTCAATGAAATATGGATACAATGGATTCACTCTCTTCTCTCCTTGACCTTCTTTTCTATCTTGGTTAATGGCTCCCCCTCCCTGATCTTCTCCCCCTACATAGGTATCCATTAGAGAGACCCCCTCTCACCCTTCCTCTTTATCCTAATGGCAGAATGCTTAGGAAGAGCCATCAAGGAAAAAGTGAAGACCAGAAACTGGAAAGTTATTTCTCTCCATGGCAAAGAATCCCCAACCTCACATCAACAATTTGTGTACGACAACATTCTTATGGCCTCTCCAACTCTGAAAGAAGCCCTAACAATCAAGAAAGTCCTCAATGAATTTTCTGAAGCCTCTGGTATGAGCGTCAATGAAGAGAAATCCAACATCTACTTCTTCAACACCCCCTAGCCAATCCAACATCACCTAACAAGTTTCCTAGGGTTCCAACCTAGAAATATTCTGTCCAATTACCTAGGATTTCCCCTCACATAAAAATCACAAAATAAAAAAATCAGGGAGGTCCTCTAAGACAAGATGGCCAAAAAGTTGGGCAACTGGTCTTTTTGTTCTCTCAACATAGCCAGCCGACTCATCCTTATCAAATCGTTCCTTCAAGCTATGCATGTCTACCATATCTCAGTTATAACAGCCCCAAAATATATTCTGAGAGAAATGAGGAATCTCCAAAGAGACTTCCTATGGGGGAGGACAAAGACAAAGAAGAAATGGGCTCTAGTAGCATGGGAAACATCCTATCTTCCAAAGAAGTAATGTGGAGTCCTCAGGACTCCCAGAAACTCCCTCGCCCCTAAGTTAAACTCCCAAATGATGAGCCCCCCTCCTTAGAGTAGGACTGGGTCACTTAGTGAATTTTTCATGCAGACACTCCATCTCGAGAACCTGGCTCAGAACTTCCAGACCTCCTTCACAGATAACAAGGGATATCTAGGAAATACTCTCGCAATTTGGTACCATCCTGCACTTAGATATCTTATCAAAGACACCATGGCCCCCAAGCATGGTTATCCCCTCGGATATAGACGAGGCTCTGGATTCCATGGAGCTTCCTCTTCACGACATCAGGAGGAGGGAGTTCCAAAAACCTGGGTCCAGCAAACGGCTTTCAACGCCACCCAAAAATTCACCACGAACACCCCTCAATTTTTCCAAAGAGCTCTAGAGGAAGTGGAAGATACTATCAGTGAGGAGCATGATATGACCATAGACATAGAAGTAGATGAGACCATGGTCCACTGGGTTCTAGAGGTCAACCATACCAGAGGTAGAGACATGCGCTATTTGTGGATAGTAGAATTGTACTGGCACCTTAAGATGCTTCTGGGCCAAATGCTTCAAACTAGAGAGGACACACAAAACAATGTCCAGATCCAGCTCGACGACCTCCACTTTATGGTTTCTGAGATTCTCGCTTGCCTCCCCCAAGCAACGCGTCAACCAGCTCACCCTTCAGGTCACCAAGAAGCTCAACTGACTCACTAGGAAGCTCAACCATGCATCTCAGGCAAGGGGCACCCGGCCTCATGAAATTGGTTCTCTTAGTTTTTTCTTTTTTTGAAATGACAGCAAGCAATAGTTATAGGCATGATAGCCATAATATTATAATTGTTTTTAAATTTTTCTAGACTTGTTATAAATAACATTTTTGGCCAAATACAATATACTTGTGTTGGTGATATGGTTTCCCAAGTAGTAGGTCAACAATTAGATTTTTTGATCTGTATAATATTTTAATAGAATTTTTTTTAAAACCTTACCAAAAAAACTAAAACTAACTAAAGAAAGTGTTTTTTTTTAAACGTGCTTTCACCACCATATTATTTGGTCTTCCTAACTTCTATATTAACAATGTATTTCAATTTGATAATTAAATCTCATGCACCTTCATTTTTTAATCACTTTATTACATTTTATCACTATATTTAAATATATTCACAAATTAAGTCCATAACATTATTTTCACCCTACAAATTTAAAATTTATATTAATTTTCACCCTTAGAAAAATTTAAAATTAATTAAATTAGTATCAAATTGATATAAAAATTACCTTATATGTCTTTTTCGAGTAATTTACCTTAAGTGTTGTACAATTTATTGTAATGATTCTAGATTTCAGATTTCACATTAAGAATAATTAAATTAATCTCAATTAAAAAGCATAAAAATAAATTGGGTTCAATTAAATGAATTGATAAAAAAATCACACTTTTGAAAAAAGTAATGAGAAATTTAATTTAAGATAGATATAGGTTGGTCTTATAGACCCATTATTTACAATGAAAAATAACATTCAAAGAGAACAAAATACTTGTAATGAAACTATAATGAATTTTTTTTAACAACGTTATACTAATTACAATACACCCAATCTAAAATAATAATATTTAATTATATATGTTTTAAAATATATTCCATTTAATTGAATTCTTTGTTTTTCTATTTATTTAATTAAATCTCTTGATTTTGGGTTAATTTAATTAAATATTTTTTTCTTTTCAACTTACTTGTTTGAATCCATTTAAAGAACTTTTATCAAATACACAATATTTATGGTTAATAGAGCTTATCTTAACTCATATTAACCATTTTTATGTTAAAATATTTTATTCATAGTTTTTGGTTAAATGAGACACTTTGTTTTACTTTTGTAACTTGTTTTATAGCTCTTTCTTTACTATTTCTAAAGTTTCCTCTTTTCATAAAAAAATGACTAGATTTAAGAAAATTTTGTTACAATCACAATCTTATTTTTTTAATTTATTTTTTTTCCCTTTGATTGGTTTGATATTGTAATATTCCAGATATAAAAAGTATGTAGAATAGAAATAAATGGCTAGAAATTGTAAATGAACAACAATATAACTAGAACAACACCACAATAATACCAAAATGATACCAGAATATACCAGAAAGAGCACTTTGATTACTGAGAGCAATGTTCACTTGCCTCTTCAAGGGGGCAACCTCCAGTAGAGCAGAGCTCTAATACAATAATATCCAAGACAAAATTTCTCATACCCTCGACTCCTATTTATAATAAATATGTCTATCAAAAGAACCATCTAGAGGAAGATCCTTCTAGAAGTAGAAGCTTCTCTTAGGTCTTCTTACATTGGACTTATTCTTCCTTATTGTTAGGACTTATTAAGATTGACCTTTATTACATGGAAATATAATATTCTACCTACATGAGGGGTTAGGTCCCTAACATGCCCTCCCAATTAAAAACAACCTTGTCCTCAAGGCTTGAGATGGGGAAATTATTGCAGAATGGTAGCCGGTTCCCAAGTGGCATCTGCTGGATTTGTATCTTTCCACTGGACTAAAACTTCCTTGATGGTTCGCTAACATAGACAACGCTCACGCTGGTCCAAAACTGCTTGTGGTTGTATCCAAATGGATCCTTCTTCATCCAACTCCAAAAGGCTGGTTTGGGTTTGGCACTTAGTTCCAATCACCTTCTTAGAATGACTGGGAAAAGATAACTGATAGGGCACTTGTTCCACATTCTTGAGAACCATATAAGGACCATAAAATTTGGGCGTCCGTTTCTGACAATGGTCATCCTTGAAGGAATTTTACTTGTAAGGTTGCAGTCGAAGAAACACATGATCCCCTTCTGCAAATTGACATTCAGAGCGACCTTGATTTTCTTGTTGCTTTATGTGATTCTGGGCCATGACCAAATTCTCTTTGAGGGTACGGAGAATAACTTCTCGAACTATAAGCGTTTGGTCAACCGCCTGGAACTTCGAGACACCTGGAAAATATGAGAGAAATGAAGGTGGCTTTGTCCATATACCGCTTCAAAAGGAGTCATGTGGGTAGATGTATGGTACGAAGTGTTGTACCACCATTCAACTAGTGGTAACCATTGATCCCACTGATGTTTCCTTTCCGATGCAAAACACCTCAAATATGTTTCCAAATATTTGTTGACAACTTCAGTTTGGCCATCAGTTTGGGGATGATAAGTTATGTTGAGATGTAATTGGGTGCCTTGTAGCTTGAACAATTCTTTCCAAAAATTGCTGGTGAAATTTGGGTCGAGATAAAAAAAAACAGAATGCGACATGCCATGAAGCTTGAAGACCTGATCCATGAAAATTTGAGTCACAGTGGATGTTGTAAATGGGTGTTGAAGAGAACAGAAATAAGCATACTTGGAAAGACAATCAACTACCACCATAATGACTGATTTATTGCCCGATTTAGGTAATCCCACAATAAAATCCATAGAGATATCCCGCCAAACAGTAGGTGGAATCAGAAGCGATTGTAGTGTTCCCGAATATTTGACTATTTTGGCCATGTTGCGTTGACACACATCATATTCAACCACAAAATTACGAATGTCTTGTTTCATACCATCCCAGAAAAAAAAAATGTTTGAACCTATCATAGGTTTTGGTAAGCCCGGAGTGCCCAACTGTGGGTGTAGCATGAAGCTCAGAAAGTACTGTGGATTTAAGTTTTGATTTTTTACTTAAATACAAATGACCTTTGTATCGAATCTCCTCATTGAGCCAAGAGTACCCTAGAGAAACTGGAGAATTGGACTGCAATTGTTGGATCAGATGCAAACTTTTGGGATCGTGTAGCCATTCTTGGTGAACAACTTGGAGCCAATCTGGTACAATGAAGGAGAGAGAAAAAAATGACCCTTCATCTTCATATTTTTGAGAAAGTGCATCAGCAACCACATTGTCTTTTCCTTTATTGTAAATGATCTCATAATCATATCCAAAGAGCTTAGTCACCCATTTTTGTTTCTCGGGGGAGGAAAGGTGTTGTTCCAGAAAATACTTAAGGCTTCAATGATCCGTCTTAATTTGGCAGCATTTCCCCAATAGATAAGGGCACCAAAGATCCACGACATGCATAATGGCCAACATTTCCTTTTCATAGATTGATTTGCCCAAATTTATCTTGGATAGTTGTTTGTTGGTAAAGGCCAAAAGTCAACCTTCTTGCATAAGGAGAGCGCCAATTCCTTTCCTAGAAGAATCACATTCCAGGACAAGGGTATTTGTAAAATAAGGAAGGGCCAGGAATGGAGTGGTGCACATGGCCATCTTCAAGGTTTGAAAATCCTGAGAAACTACTGGAGTCCAAGTGAAAGAATTATTTTTAAGGAGTGCAATGAGAGGTGTCGCAATCTTTCCATAATTCTTAACAAACTTGTGATAATAACCTGTTAAACCCATAAAACCCCCAATATTTTGAGATTCTTTGGGTGAGGCCAATATTGCATAGCTTCAATATTTTTAGGATCCACCCTGACATCGGCCTTGCCCACAAGATGACCCAAGTACTCGACTTACGAGGCACCAAAAGAACATTTAGATTGTTTAAGGAAAAGTTGGTGTTGAGAGAGTAGATGGAGAATTCGATCCACATGAGCAAGATGGGTTGTCCATGTTTTTCTATAGATGAGGATATCATCAAATAAAACTAACACAAAATGATGGAAGACATGATTCATGAGGATTTGGAAAGTGGAGGGAGCATTACCCAAGCCAAAGGGAATGACCAAAAACTCATAGTGGCCCTCATGAGTTCTAAATGCAGTCTTAGGAATGTCTACCTCTTTCATACGGATCTGGTGGTACCTCGAATGAAGATCAAGTTTAGTAAAGAACTGGGCACCACTCAATTCATCCAAGAGGTCATTAACGACAGGAATGGGAAATTTGTCTTTAATGGTGAGTTTGTTGAGGGTGCGGAAGTCAGGACACATGTGCCAAGAACCTTATTTCTTAAGGACCATGACCACAGGAGAAGAGTAGGGGCCCGTACTAGGAAAGATAACACCTGCGTTGAGAAGTTCTTGAACCATTTTCTCAATTTCATTTTTTTGGAAAATGGGTGATGATAGGGACAAATATTGGGAGGAAGACTTCCTGGGACAAGGGGAATGGAATGATCATGAACACCATGGGAAGGAGGGAGTCCTTGGGGAGTGAAAAAAACCATTTTATGTTTAGAGAGGATGGATTGGAGGTCACGCGACACAATGAGTGTCTCAGTGGCTTGTATGGCATGGAGTTGGGAAATAATTCCAGAATGACCTTTTTTGAGCATCTTTTCCATGCAATGGGAACTAATGATCTCCGGGGAACCGTCGATGATGCCTTGAAACTTATATTGTTGTCCCTCCTCGTCGAATTTCATGGTTAATTCCTTAAAATCCATGAGAATGGGACCCAAAGTCCTTAGCCATTATGCACCCAACACAATGTCCCAACCTCCCATGTTGATAGAAAACATATGAGATTTCAATTGGTAGTCACCAATTTGGAGATGCACATTTTCACAACACCCTCCACATTTCATGAACCCACCATTGGCAATCATGATTTGGAAATTATTGACTGCACAAATATAACAATTAGTTTCTTGGGAAATGCGGTGATGAATAAAATTATGGGTGCTTCCACTATCAATAAGAATGATGACCTTCCTATGCTTGATGTAACCAATTAGCTTGACAGTTTGGGGAGAAAAGAAGCCAGTGAGAGCATTTAGGGAAATTACCAGTTCTACTTTGGGAGGGTCTGAGGGAGGGGTTATGTTAGTGCGTTTAGGTGACATAGATACAAGGGGAGCCTCAACATCCTCTTCTGAAACATCCTCTAATATGGCCATAAAAATATTTTGTTACTTACACTTGTGTCCCAGAAAATATTTGTCATCACAATTATAAAAAAATCCTTTGAGTTGGCGTTCAACCATTTTGGCCCTAGTCAATTTCTAGATCTTTAGTGGAGTAGGAGGAGTGGGAGTTACTGGTTTAATGCGAGGAATAAAGGAGGGTTTGCGATTTTGAGAAGAGACAACCTGTTGTGATTCCTTAGCTTTTAATAGCTTCCACCCAAATCTAAGGCCAATCCATGAGGAAATGAGCACAAATCTCATCCTTGAGGCCACTGATAAAACATTCTCAGAAAAAAGGATTAGACATGCCCTCTGTACGAAAATCCAGTCACTCAAAAGAAGCTATAAAGTCTTCCACTGTGCCAGATTGTTTCAACTTTGTCAAACAGACTAAATGGTTGGTGTCAGTGTCAAAGCGTTCATAAAGCTCTGCCACAAAGTGTGTCCAAGCCACATGTTGTTCCTGAGTTTATACCTTAAGGACTTAAAGTATACTATCAAGGCATCTGAAAATACAGAGGGAGCTAAGGATAGAAAAAGTATGATAAAAAGGTGGAGGCTATTGTTGGTTTCTCAACTGTCTCTATCGAAATTCCTAGTTTTCCTGGATACTGATATCTCTCTCAATTGTTGCCCATGAACGTTCTAACTTAACCCAGTTATTGGTTGTTTGTAAAATAGTGTTAAATAGATTTAGAGCGATGCTAGTTTGATCCGAGAGATTGGGCTCGATATTAGGCTACCTTGCAACTGGTACTATCATGAAGGATAAAAGTAAAGAAGGATAAAGTTCTGTGTTTTCTTTTTAGGCTTGTTATCTCTATTCCACAATGTAATGAGAATGATGTCAATACACAAATAAATAGTATGACTAAATTGTAGGCCTTTTCTTGTATCTGAGTTAAATTTTAAAGAAAAGAAACATGCATGATATGGAGAAAAACATAAAGCTATTAGCAAAGTGAGGCATCAATTTCAGAGGAATCTCACATTGTAACAGAAGACCATGAAATGAGAAAAATATTAATGAAACATATGATGTTAAGATCTAAGCATCTACAAGTCTTGTATCTGTTGATAATGGACACAGAGGAAAAACTGTAAATGATTTGAAATAACAAGAATCATAATTTCCACAGTAGAGGTTGTACTAAATTGTAGCTAAGCATTCATCAATTAAACATATGCAAGAAAGATGAGATGACAGGGAAACACATAACTCAGAAGTGACAAGATCTAGAATCTCCAATCTACATTTCTATTAATTTAGAGTCTCTTCAAAATTACTTTGTCAAAAATGCCCCCTTTTTTTAGAGAGATCAAAAAGCCCTGTTTTAGTCTTCCTTGCCTGTATTTATACAAGGTCATCCATACTTGATGGTTAATAATCTCCTACTTTTTGGGAGAAAAATAGTTACAAAAATGCAACCTTAATCATTGCATGATTAACTTTTGTTTATCTATCATTCCAACAGTACGAGTTTCCAAATGATACTTCATTGTTTAGTCGAAATCTCTCCCTCCTTTGATGCTACACATTCAATACATTTCTCCAGAAAATGGACAAAGTTTCTAGGAGGTATTGAAAGATCCTTAGTCTCAAACATATAAAAATTTCTTTGTACCTTTGGGAATCGGTCTTCAAAACCTTGGTCGGAAAAATTGATCACTTGCAACTTTAAATTGGGTTGTACCAGCCATCTGTCTATTAGGTTGGCATCGATCTCCTTCAATTGTAAAATTTCAATCTGAATCTCCTTCAAACCTTCTTTGTAGTCCAACTGTTGTTTTTCAATGTTTACTTGCCCTAGTGACTTAGAACCGTCATTTATTTCGATACCTAATGCTTGCTTATCCCAAGAGTCAAATATTTCTTCACAGTCGTCTTTGATTTCTTTAACTATCTCCTTGCTCTCATATATATTTGTTTCCCATACCTTGAAAATGATGTCTCCTTTTATCCATTCTGTGATAGATAGCTTTTGGTTTTTTGCCATCTCTTTGTTCCCTAAACATGCAACCGCTTTCTGGAAATTATTCCTTGCTGCTTTAGCTTCCTTTCCTAGTAACATAATATTATCAAGAGATTTGCTTACCTCTCGAAAATAATTCTGGATGATCTCTATTTTGGAGATCAGTTTTTGTTTCTCGGCTTCTATTTTTGTATGCGTTTCCAGTGAGAGGGTCTGGAAAGCCTTTAAGTCTATAACCCATCCTTCAATCAAATTTAACTTAACCTGTAACTGTTTTGCTTGCTCCTTTTGTTGAGCCACTGTTGGGACCCTACAATGTACCTTTTTACTCACACTTTTTGCTACCATTACATCCTTTTTCCACTCACATTTAAACTTATATTATCACCTTACCCTATCTCTCCAAAGGTATACAATGTCTCTTCTCTTTACTATATGTTTAATCTGTTTTGCATATAATTTTACATTACTCTCGTACTTAACCGTTGATTAGAAATATACAAGTGTTGAAACAGTTCGAACTGCAGATTAACATTGAGGCCTATTGCTGAAACAGTCAAAGCACGCAAACCCTATGGCTGAAACAGTCTGTGGTCTACGTTACTGAAACAACAACTCACACAGAAGAAGTTGTTACACTCTTCGTGGTCTACGATGCTGAAACAACAACTCACACAAGAAGAAGCTGCTACACTCTCCGTGGTCTACGATGCTGAAACAACAACTCACACAAAATTTGTTACACTCTCAGTGGTCTATGATGCTGAAACAACAATGAAGCTGTTACACTAACCACAACAGCCACACCTTGAGCCAGAATTAACCACCGCTGCTACGTGAGACCACGTTGCTGAAATAGTCAGAATGCAAATCCCATTGCTGAAGCAACCCGCGGTTTGCAATGCTGAAACAACATACAACAACAGTAACAAGAATATAAATAAGGAAGTTGTTATTACAGCTGCAACAGTAACCCTCACTCAACACCTTTTCAACTATTGTAATAGCATTCTGTTACAGGAGACTAGGATATCCTATTCCAGTATAGAGAGTCGATCTGACTAAGAATAGGACTCAGATGTACACATGTAATTGGATGATCAAATTGTATCGAGGGTATTCTCCTCTTTAAATAAGAGGAAATCATCATTAGAGAGGACCTTCTTTTTAGCTAAGAAAGGATTTACTGAGAAGGACATGTTTTATTTCAGATTGTAATATGATACAGTTGACAGAAGAATAAAATATTATTCTGAGCATTTCTCTCTAGTTCCTTTCGTTTCAGGGGAATCTTGTGAGAATGGAGGACCCACCTTCTTCACAAGATTCACCCATTAGCTTTGTAGTGTGTTAGTGTTATTTATGTTCATGCCTTGATTAAATTCTGTTTCGCTGAAACACTACTTTACTGAACTCTGTTTTGCTGAAACACTACTTTACTGAACTCTATCTTGCTGAAACTCTGCTTTACTGATTG
>SNQJ01S0003793.1:118382-158646 GCA_010110895.2 Picea sitchensis | reverse complement strand
CGTTGTTTTACCACCATTTGCATGCCTTCACCCGAAAAACTCACTCTGCACAGAAGCGGTTACTCGACTCTCTATCGACGCATTTTACTGAGCGGTTAGCTATGGGAGGCCCTGTTATATGGCACAAACTCGCCATGACAGCCCTATTAGAACTATATCCAGAAGTCTATCAAATTTTTCTGCAGGTAGGATGGCTAGGTTATTTTCAGAGGCTCCAGGGATTTGATCAACAACAGGTTCTTCAATTCGCTCAAAATCTTCAGGAAGATCATTCCATTGTTCAAGGGGTTCAGATTCCAGTTACAGAGGAGGATATAGCATAGGTTTCAGGTCTCCCTACCAATGGAATTCACTGATTCAGCCACAAACATATCATTCTTAATGCCTAGCAGGATTTCCTCTTGCCAGGGGAACAAATTGAACCTAAAGGCTGGGGTGTCCGACTTAGCTCGTTGCCACCTCCATGGCCAAAAGTTGCAAAGTTTTTTAAGCACTACCTTACCTGTGAAGGCCGATACCAGGTAGTCTACCAGTCCGATTTTGTCCTGATGTCTCATTTACGACATGCTAGATTGGTAAACATTCCTTATTATCTACTCGGATGTCTTAAAAATATGTCACACTACTGTAAAAAGGCTAAAAACCCTGCCCTTTCCCTCACCCATCATCATCTCGCTCAACTTCTTATCCAAAAGAGTTTTTCCCAAAAAAACCCTCCACTAAACAACCCACCCATAGACCCCCAAGAAGCTGTTGAAATTCCTGAAAATCTTCAGCAACAGCAACCACAAAACCATCCAGACCCTCCGGAAGTACCTAACAGTCCGCCTACAGACCTAATCAATCCAATTAACCCCCCTACCATACCAAGCCCGCCCCACATTTTACCAGAATCATCCACTCCTGTCGTTCATATCCTTAGCGATGATTCTAAACCAGACAATTCTCCCTGCCCCATCATTGAGGAAAATCCCCCACGCAAATGAAAGCAAATTCCTTTCTTTTCACCCTTTTTACAAAGAAAATGAACAAGGGCCTCAACAAGGGCAGCCACTACTGCCACTGCTCTAAACCCCCAACCCATCCGACTAATACCCTGTACACCTCCAACCTCCCAAATGTCGGAATCTTTACCTATTCCACCCACGGGAACTGAAACACAAGAACCAGAGGCCCAGTGTGTTGCGACATCATCCGTTTCAAATCAAGTAGCTGAAACACAAGAACCAGCTACTCATTTAGTAGATGAAACACAAGAACCAACTACTCATCCAGTAGCTGAAACACAAGAACCAACTACCCATTCAGTAGTTGAAACACAAGAACCAGCTACCCATTTAGTAGCTGAAACACAAGAACCAGCTACTCATTCAGTAGCTGAAACACAAGAACCAGCTATAGCTGTCACACAAGAACCAACTACAGCTGAAACACAAGAACCAGCTGTTGATATTGTTACCGAGACATAGGAATCAGATGCTCAGGGTACTGCAACATTACTTTCTCTATACCAAGAAGCTGAAATACAAGAATCGGTTGCCGATCCTGTAGCTGCTCCACAAGAACCAGCTAATGCAGCTATGACTGTTACACAAGAACCAGTCACCCCTCAACCAGAACCAACAATGGCCTCTGTATTACAAGAAAATGAGTTCCTAAGGTCTGAATTGGAAGTCTGCAAGAAAGAGCTAGCCATGGAAAATGAAGCCTATGAGAATGAACTTAAATTGTACACCCTAGCTCGCATAGCGACCATGACAGAGGAAAATACAACAAAGAATCCATGTAGAGAGTATATGTGCAGTCAATGTGGGGACATCTATTATCAAGCAAGCTACAAAGTAATTCAAATTCCAATGCCAGGAGCTTCCCCTGCACCTACGACTTTTGCAGTCAAAGAAGAACACCCTATTGTTACACAAGAACCAGCAAGACCCTCCAAAATTAAAACTGAACCCTGGCCTACAACAATTGTCAAATTTGAAGCCCCTGTTTTTGTTAATAAAGCTATACAAACATTGTCTATTGATGAATCTGCCCCTCCTAGCCAGATCAATGCCCACACTTTTGTGGAACAAGCCACTCAGACCCTACCACATCCTACCCCTTGCAACGCTGAAACACAAACTCAACCATGGGATGAGCATGCAATAATAAAAAAATGGAAAAAAGAGTCTGCTGTTACATAGGCCAAAAGCCTGTAGGAACACAGACTAATTTGGCTAAACCATATCTACTCAAATTGAGAAGCTTTGGAGAAAACACGCCAGGAATCTCATGCCCATAAGAAACATAATAAAGAGCTAAAAGGAAGATTACTCCTGATATTTGACTTGGCACAAAAGTTGTTGGCTGCAAGAAAACCATCTTGCAATTACTCTCTGTTCCTCATGGAACGATTTACATTGTTTCAGATTAAATCAATCAAAGAAGGCAGACCCCATGCAGTGTTAAATCCAACAGATTTTGTTAAGACCTTTGCAGAAGCCTCTGCTATGGATCAACACCTCCTCTGTGAGGTATATTTTCATAATGAGGCCATCCCTGAAAACCGACATCTTAACCTTAACCCTCTTGTCGGTGACATCCAGATTCGGGCACTCACCTCTTTCCTTAACAATCAGATTATATGGCAGGATGACTTCCTAGCTTCCAAGCATAACGAGGAAAACCACCTCCTCTAGATACGGCCAGAACCACAAAATGTTGCCACCTTTGTTACATAATATTATCAGTTTTTGAAGAAACCAGGGATGACTCAACACATTCAGCAACTACAGACAACAGTGCTTCAGGATTGTCAACAGTTCATTAAATCCACAGAGATTGCTGCCCTACAAACAAATAACATGTTTTGGCAACAATCTACTGGGAAAAGACAGGAATACAATCCCTTTAGGCCCACTAATCTTGAAATAGCAATTTCCAGGGTACCTAGCTACATCAAGTGTGTTCAGCAATGTGCTGAAAGCTAGATAGGTTATCAGTTTCATTTTCCTATCCTGTGGATGCCAGCAGAGAAATATCAAGTTCATTATAAGTTGCCCAAGAAGGCCGAAACAACAGCTTGGCAAAGGCTACAACGTGTTCAAGGATTCAGAGCTCCAACAAACAATACTTTCCACAACTACTGCCTAAGTAACTTGCATGCTCAGAGTCGGTATCCAGATTCCAATTCAGATTGATGTTTCTTGAGGACATGCAACATTTTAAGTTGGGGGGGATGTTAGGACCCTACAATGTACCTTTTTGCTCACACTTTTTGCTACCATTACATCCTTTTTCCACTCACATTTAAACTTATATTATCACCTTACCCTATCACTCCAAAGGTATATAATGTCTCTTCTCTTTACTATATGTTTAATATGTTTTGCATATAATTTTACATTAATCTCGTACTTAACCATTGATCAGAAATATATAAGTGCTGAAACAGTTCGAACTACAGATTAACATTGAGGCCTGTTGCTGAAACAGTCAAAGCACGCAAACCCTGTGGCTGAAACAGTCTATGGTCTACGATGCTGAAACAACAACTCACATAGAAGAAGCTGTTACACTCTCCGTGGTCTACGATGTTGAAACAACAACTCACACAAGAAGAAGCTGCTACACTCTCCGTGGTCTATGATGCTAAAACAACAACTCACACAAAAGTTGTTACACTCTCCGTGGTCTACGATGCTAAAAGAGCAATGAAGCTGTTACACTGACCACAATAGCCGCACCCTGAGCCAGAATTAACCACCGTTGATGCGTGAGACCACGTTGTTGAAACAGGCACAAATCCCGTTGCTGAAGCAGCCCGCAATTTGCGATGCTGAAACAACATACAACAACAGTAACAAGAAGATAAATAAGGAAGCTATTATTCCAGCCGCAACAACAACCCTCACTCAACACCTTTTCAACTATTGTAATAGCATTCTGTTACGAGAGACTAGGATATCCTATTCCAGTATAGAGAGTCGATCTGACTAAGAATAGGACTCCTATGTACACATGTAATTGGATGATCAAATTGTATCGAGGGGATTCTTCTCTTTAAATAAGAGGAAATCATCATTAGAGAGGACCTTCTTTTTAGCTAAGAAAGGATTTACAGAGAAGGACGTGTTTTATTTCAGATTGTAATGTGATACAGTTGACAGATGAATAAAAGATTGTTCTGAGCATTTCTCTCTAGTTCCTTTCGTTTCAGGGGAATCTTGTGGGAAGGGAGAGCCCACCTTCTTCACAAGATTCACCCATTAGCTTTGTAGTGTGTTAATGTTATTTCTGTTCATGCCTTGATTAAATTCTGTTTTGCTGAAACACTACTTTACTGAACTTTGTTTTGCTAAAACACTACTTTACTGAACTCTGTCTTGCTGAAACTCTGCTTTACTGATTGTTACATTGTTTTCATATGATTCATGCTTGGGTAACTGTTAATCATTCTAGTTAGCAATCATGTTTGGTGAATTTATGAAAGCGTGATAATCAGGGACTGGTGTTGAAGATTTCTTCTTGGGGAATAGGGTCATATTCTCTATTTAGAGATAGTTAGTCTTCAGTGCATGTCAATTATTTTTTATTAGTAATGAGTTCATGAAAGTGTGTTAATCGGAAACAGGTGCTGAAGATTCCTGCTTGAGGAATAGGGTCTTGTTCTCTGTTAAGAGATAGTTAGCCTTCAGTGTGTGTCAATCATTTCAATTAGTAATGAGTTCATGAAAGTGTGATGATCAGAAACAGGTGCTGAAGATTCCTGCTTGGGGAATAGGGTCCTATTCTCTGTTACAGAATAGCTGGTCTTTCCTTTTGCAGTATCATGAAAATATTTCTTTCTTAAGTTGTTATTTCTTAATGTAATCCAGGATTCTTTGGACAATTATTTCTTTAAACATTGAACTCTGTAATAGGTAGATTGCTTTCCTGTAATTCAAGTTAGAACTTCAGTTTGTTCAAGGCAAGGTGTGATTAATATATTTTTACTACAACTCTAGGTTGTTTTTGAGATTGAGGATATATAGTGTGTGATTACCTTTGAAATAAACAGACTTCCCTGGGTTGACAATTTATGTAGCACTTGATTGTTTAGTTAAATAAGCAATTATACTGACCAACAACAACCTGCATCTGACTTTCTTGTATCCTCTGGTTCATTTCGTCCAGGCTTGATTTGAGTGATTGAATTTCTAGCCTTTCAATAGCCCTGGCCTGCTCCAAGATTTTACTGACCTCTTCTCTGACGTTCTTCTCAACATTCTTTAACTGGTCCTGTAACTGAGCTATTATGTTATTACTCTTCTTTATCTTTGCTCTCATGTTCTCCACAGTAAAAAAATTTGTTGTTGCCATGGCTCCCATGGAACCTGCTATCTCTGTAGAGAAATCCTCCTCCTCCAAATTATGTCCATCTAGCAAGACTCTATGTTTTTTTACCATACCCCCCTCTCTCATATACATCTCTTGTTTTAGGACAACCTTCCTCTTTTTTTCGGAAAAAATAATCAGAAGGAGGAATCTCATCTATGGAGATAGGGGTGAGGTCATCAACAAATATGGCTCCCGTCTGTGGGAATCCAAAGGTGGACTGTAAGGGGGTTAAGGAAAATATGGGACTTCCTATATTTGTAGATCTTTTCCTTTCTATGGCCTTAGGAAAATTGACATCAACAGTAGGTGATGAATGGGGAGTGAACTTACTGGGCTCGGCAGGTGTCTCGGACTTCCTCTCTGTTTCTGTCTCTGGTTTTTTTGTCTATAAGGCCTCTTTATTTTGTGGGGTTTTTTCAGTATCCTGTGGGCTCTTTTCGGGATTGCCCTTATCCTGTGCTTCCTATTCGAGGATTGGAGGAGTATTTTCTTGTTCTTGGGGAAGGGTGATTACTTCTCCTTGTAGTACTTTGGGTAGACCACTTTGTCTATGCTTCTGGAAAGTCTGAAAACTAGCTTGCAAGTTGGACGACAGTGTCTGTACTCGTTCTAACACCTCTTCATAAGTCTTAGTCCCTTTGAACATGTCATCACAAGGGGAATTCTCATGTTCATAGGCTTTCATATTGCAGTGGGCCATGTGTTTCCCCATTAACTGGTAAGGATCGTGGTTCCTGTGTTCGAGATCTACCAATTTGACCTCCTCCAGTGTTGCCGCTTCAACTTTGGAATGACCCAAGTTGAGAAGTGAAAATTTTCCAATTTGAACAGGAAAAATAGGCCAAGATTTCTTTTGAGATGTCTTTAATTCTATCCTGATTCCACCCATTACTATTTGAT
The DNA here is from genome assembly GCA_010110895.2 of Picea sitchensis. Taxonomy (NCBI): domain Eukaryota; kingdom Viridiplantae; phylum Streptophyta; class Pinopsida; order Pinales; family Pinaceae; genus Picea; species Picea sitchensis. Next base: position 152,382 of record SNQJ01S0003793.1, on the reverse strand, counting down.
AAGCTACCTCCCTGCACACTAGTCTGTCAGGGAGGAATTTTGGGAGTGCATGTGGATGAATTGAACATCTGAAAACTCTGATGTAGGAGAAATTCTCCTCTATAAACTAGTCAACAATTGCCCGAAGGTTCCCTATGACCAACTCTGAAATGTGGGGGGGTGCACATTCATATAGCATCTGGTGTAGTGGTATTACCACGAAATGACAGATCTCATAGAATGAATCCTTGGCATTTTATTCCCAAAGTTTAGAATGATATTCATGAATAGGCTCCGGGTAAGATGGATTCCAACTCCAATTCATAAAAGGGAAAGGAGTTGAGAAGCATATAGAATCCATGATGTATGCAGACATATAAAAGGCTACTGGTTGGTCTTTTGATCTAGCAGTTTGATATTCCATGACCTCTCTCGCTATGTTATCGAATAAAATCTTATCCCAATTGAAGTTGTAACCTTCTGCGGCTTCATGCAAAAGAGGTACCCATTCCATTGGGAAGTGGGTAGGACTTTCTTACCAAAACGCCTACATAACATCATTGCCACATAAACCATATACTCGTTTAAAGAAGTTGTGGCGTAGACACCATGTGTGTTGGCCCTGAATTTTGCTTCATTTCTCCACCAATCTTTTATTATGCTAGGTTACGTTTGGTCTGACTCAAAAAATTCTTTCCTCTGAAACTCACTGATGAAATCTTTACTATAAACGTACTTGGGACCGGGAGACAGTTTATACATTACTTGTATATGTTTTTGTCTAAAGGAGTCGATGACAACCCCTCGGCTATCCAGAATGCTCCTTGTCTGCACGTCCTCTCACTCTAAGGCCCAACTGATCATGTCGTTGTAAGTCAGGAGTCGCGACTGGGTAGCCACCTTGTGAAGTTCAGACTCCGCTATATCCCAGAGTTTGTTGTCGACATCATGGGGGAAGTTCTTAATTTCATAATCGAGAGTTTCGAAAATCTGCCTCCAGGATTTTATGGAATCGATGGCATGCAGTATTGTATCAGATACAACATCTCCATCTAAACTCGATACCTCTGCAACTTCCTCATTTTTCTTGGTGGCCTTCTTAGGCGCCATGGTGGTTGTACTGGACCAGAAACCTGTTTACAGAGAAAAGTGTACAAAACTAGACAAATGTGACTTTCTACAGAGGTAAAGGATAAGAATGAACTTTGACACACAGGACCTTTATTAACCTCTAAATTTGTGTTGTAACGAGCGTACTGATACAAGCGATGAAAAATAAATTCTTTAATTGAAAGATATGCTTAGGGATACGAATTCACGTTAAAAAAATAAATATATGCATTTACCTGTAATTAATATTGTCGTATATCAACGATTTCGAAACTAAAAACCCGAAAATCACTGCCTTCCTTAATTCCTGAAATGCGAAAACTAACTTAGTCATCATTAATCATGTTTTGAAAATTGTTTAATCTTTTAATCTTAGGGTTTGTTTAAAGAAAACACGATTTTGCATTTCGGAACTTCGGGGATCCTGCCGTCAGGGGATATGCCACTAGTAAACTCCAGATCGTGAAATTGCGATAGGATTAGCGAGGCGCTAATCATTCATATTAAAACTTTAATTAATAATGATTAGTGGAAAACTACTTTTTAATTTTTAATTTTCGGAAAATCGAGGACCAGGAGTTCAAAGGACAAGAGTTTGAAAACGCTTTAGCAAAGCAAAACCCAAATCGCGAATGACTAAGGGAGAGATAATTGCGTTTAGGGATTTGATTAATTATGGATTAAAGAGTTCTTGTGGTAAGCAATGGAAAAAGTAACGTTCATTTCTTTCCCCTTTTTACTTTATATTTCTTAATATTTTGAAATGGCGTCGGGTTTTCAGCACTGGGAAAAAGGGATGGTTGAAGATCACACCTCGAGAAGAACCGAATCTCGAAACCTGAAAAGGAACACGTGATTCTAATTCATTTCTATTTTTGACTAAGGGCGGATCCATGGCTCAGGAAAAGATGAAGCTTCAGTTTTAAAGGGTGGAAAAAATTAATAACTGACGTATAACAACTTTTATCAGATACGAGGATATTGCTTCACTACCAGCGAGCCTGTTCAGTACCACGGTGAAGTTATCCAACTTCCCAAATTGAATTTCCTTTCACCACTTCATTTTTCGCAAGCATTTAAATGCTGAGATGAGGGCAATCAATAAGTATGAATTTCCTTTCTTCATCTCTTTAAACTAGATGGGGGCAATCAATATTGAATTTCCTTTCACCATCTATCCGTATTCATTTTTTTTTTTTTAGATCTGAAGTGGGGGAAATCAATGAGTATGCAATACACTTGGGAATATATCTATTTGAAAAAGAATCAAAGTCTGTAAACTCATTTAAATCACTCTGAGTCAATCTTCTCGCCTGCCTTCAAAGATCAAGGGTTTTAGAGGACTTCTTAATGGAAATTTCTTGACCTTTAGTCTAGGGAAATTCCTTGAGAAAAACCAATCAGTTCTTCTTTTTAGGATAACTAATAAGATTAGGATTAACCTAGACATGTTTACAATCCATCCAGAGTCAAAGAATGAAAAACACAACCTACTCTCTTCCTTGAAAGTTTGTTCAAGAATTTCCATGACCGAAGCGAGACCCCTCTATTCTTAGGAAACTTCATTGATTAGACGTCTATGATTAGCCGAGAAAAGGATTTATTATGGCCAAGGAGGAGGGTAAAGGGGTTTAGACAAGTTGCTATACATGTGGCTGTTCTTAGAGATTTTCTTGATCGTCCTTTACAACCCTTTCTTAAGTCCCCGTTTTTTTATAACACTTTAATAATTTCTTCTTCTTCTTTTTCTTTTCTCTTTTTTTATGACAAACAAAAATGAAACGATGATTTATTCATTCTTACTTTTTAGAGTTTTTATCCAGAATTTAAAAAAATGGGATTTCATACCTTTATGAGCTCTTATATTGCCAGTCCAAAGATTATTTGTTCATTACCTTTTTCATTGTGAGAGACTTGATAGGAATACCTACGCATGCCACCTTTCAGTACCTCAAGTCCGCTGTCTCGCGAGAAACTTTTCCTACGGATAACATAACATCATAGTCCTTAGGAAATGACATGAAAGAAGTTTTGTTTATTATATATATATATATATATATTGGATCTATACAAAAAGCATGAAAACAAACCAGTATATACAATGATAATTTAGAAACACATTATTACATGAAGTGTTTGAGATGCCGCCCATTTATAGGGGCATTAAGAATGTATCCATCCAAGTTTTCTAATAACCAAGCATTTTTTCCTTCCAAGGCCAAAATTCTGTATGGACTGGACCAGATTGAATCGAATTTGCCATGTTTTCCAGTGTCTTCTTTTCTAGCTTCCCATTTTAAGACCAAGTCGCCAGGGAGGAATTCTATATCTTTCTCTTTTTGATCGAATAAGGCTTTAATTTTATCCTGATACCTTTGCAACCTTTCATTTACTTCGACCCTATTTTGCTAGACTTCGACCAGCTGGTTTATTCTCCTGGTAACGTCATTGTGTTCTTCATTGGAATCTTTTCAGAGTTTCATTACTGGCAGAGCAAGATTTATTGGCAAAACGACATCATTTCCATATACCATATGGAAAGGGGAAATCCTGATTGATCTTTTGGTACTTATTCCGTTGGCCCATAAAGCGTATTTTAAATGGGTATGCCACAATTTTTTGTTTTCAGTCAAAACATTTTTTATCACGGTAATCAGGCTTTTGTTGGATGATTCAACCATATCATTACCTTGTGGGTAGTAAGTTGTGGACTGTCCTAGTACGATGTTATATTTTTGACAAAAAATTATCATGGCCATTAATTTAAATGCCTGCACATTGTCAGTGACTATTTTTTGAGGACAACCAAATCTGGATAAGATATTATATTCTAAGAAACATATTACCACCGAGTCAGTTGTGTTCCTTGTGGGGATAGCTTCTACCCAATTAGTGAAATAATCAGTAGCCATTAGGATCCATTTGTGTTGCGCACTGGAGTGTGGATGTATTTCTCCGATGAAATCGAGTCCCCATTGCTAAAACGGGGCTTCGTTTTTAACTGGAATCAGGGGTAGATCTGGGACCCTCTGTTTTCCTATGAACAATTGGCATGGGACACAACTTCGAACTTTAGTGTTCACTTCTGTGAACAATTTGGGCCAATAGTATCCGGCTCTTAAGATTTTATATGTTGTTACTCGCAAAGCATGATGTCCTCCACATACTCCAACATGGAATTCATCAATAACCCCTTCTGTTTCAGTCTCAACTAAGCAACTTAGTAGGAAACCCAAGGGGTCTTTCCAATACAACTTTGCATCTATGATACAGTATTTTACAGCATGTAATTTTAGTGTCCTATATTTTGATGAGGTTAACTCACTAGGACATTGAAGCGTGAGTAGGTAATGGACAATGTCGCGATACCAGGATGAAACCGAAAACTTAACTTGGAATTCGGATGTAGGTGCAGTGATATCAAGCTCGTCTATTTCCAGGAATCCCTCGTCCTCTTGTAGCCGATTTACCCCAAGCGCTTTTTAATTTGATTTGGCAAGCAATTTGGCTAAACCTTGACCTTTGATAATTTTAGTTGGCTTGACTTCTAGGTCAAACTCCTAGATCTTAGCTAACAACCTGCCTCTTCTTCCATCGTTGTCTGGTTGCACCAAGATGTCTTTAACAGAGCTAGAGGGTACATAAGCGATGATCTTTGAATGTAACATGTAAGTTCTGAAAGCCTTCAAAGCTTTGACCTTTGCGTAGTCCTATTTCTCCAATATATCATATTTAAACTCAGTATCTCTGAGGATTTTGCTAAAAAATGAAATAGGCCGCTCAAAACTTTCTTCATGTTTTTGTAACAAGACAGTTGCAATGGTATGTTTTGAGGCAAAAGAAAAAATCAAAAACTCTTTTGTGTAATCTGGACTTGCCAAGAACGGTGCTTCACTTATCACTTTCTTGATGCGTTGAAATGACGCTTTGGCTTCTCTAGTCCATCTCACCTCACTGTCCTTTTTGAGCATATCTGTTATCAATTTCACAATCTCAACGAAGTTAGGGATGAATCTCCTCAAGAAATTTATTTTTCCTAAAATAGACTGGATTTCTTTTACATTTCTAGGAAAATTTATAATGTCTATTGCTTCAACCCTTTTTGGATCGATTTTGATTCCCTCTTTAGACATAATATGGCCCAAGAGTTTACCTTCTTGCATCGTGAAATGAGATTTCTTGGGGTTGAGTGACAAACCAAATTTTCATCATTTCTCAAAGGTTTTCTTAAGGTGTGTTAGATGTTCGGCATCAGATTTGGAGAACACGGTCAAGTCATCAAGGTAGATAACAACAAATTTATCTCTTTCACCCATGAAAGCGATATCCATGGCTCGCTGAAAAGTAGCCCCTGCATTCATCAAACCAAAGGGCATTTTATCGTACATAAAAGTACCCCAAGGGGTAGTGAAAGCAGTCTTTTCTTTATCGTCCTGATGCACTGCGATCTGATTGTAACCTAAAAAACCATCAATCATAGACATTTGGTTAGCTCCAACTACTTTCTCTAAAATGTGATCCATCTTAGGCAATGGGTAATTGTCTTTGAGTGATGATTGATTCAGGTTTCTAAAGTCGACACACAGTCTGATCTCACCATTTTTCTTTCTTACTGGGACCAAATTAGCTACCTACTGAGAGTATCTCAGTGGAACTATGATTTTAGCATCTAGGAGTTTTTTGACTTCTTTTTCTATCACTGGTAATAGGATAGGGTTAATCTGCCTGAGTTTCTGTCTAAAAGGTTTGACACCTAGTTTTAGTGGAATTTTATGTTCCATGATGGTTGTATCATAAGTTCTCAACTCGTCATAAGACCAGGCAAAAACATCCTTGTATTTTCTAAGCAATTCAACATATTTACTCTTGATTTCGGGAGACAGGTACCTGGACAATTTCACTAATCTGGGACTCTCATCAGAACCTATATTGCAATCTTCGACTTCCTCCGGCTGAGGCTGTAAGGTAGTCTTCAAAGGGATGTCATCATGACTGAAAATCCTTTCTAAGGGAATCAGGCCCTTGGGTATCTAATTATTTTTTAAAACCAACATTCGGTGATTTGCGATTTTATCCTGGAACTCTTTGGGGTCTTCCCCTTCCTGCATGATCCAAATAGGATCATTTTGGTTCTCTTGGTCAACGTGGGTTTCGATGAGCTCGTCTATCGTTTCTAGAAATTTTCAGAGTTTTTCATCGTCCTCAAAGACTTTCCAATGTTGTATGTTATTGGGTATGGAAGGTCTATGTCTCATTTGTATATGATATTTAAGTTTGAAAGCAGTGGGAGGTGCGAAAGTCGAAGCTGCTTTGGCTAAAGCATCTGCCTGCTAATTTTCTACTCTTGGGACGAAGTGAATATTAACAGAGGAGAAAACAATTTTGATTAGGTCCCAAACACAATTTCGATATGACCTTAACCCAGGATGTTTGGCCTGATACTGGCGATTAACCTGTCTCACGATCAACTCTGTGTCACCAAAAACTTCCAAGTTTTTAATTTCCATTTTCCTAGTGGAATCTAACCCTAACACTAGAGCTTCGTACTCACATATGTTATTGGTGTGGTCTATGTTCCATTGAAGCCTATAAGAGAAAGGGATAATGAATTGGTTATCGGGTGCCACAAAAATTACTCTAGCCCCAACTCCAAGATAAGATGAGGCACTGTCAAAAAACATTTTCCAAACACTAGTGTTATACACATCTTGTTCTATTTGTTCTTTTTCTTTTTTATTTCCTGTACAACTTTCTTCAATACACACATCCACATCATCATCTATAGATAATATACAATTACCTAAATCTTGATTAGCAATATATATAGGATAATTATTTGGGCTGAGAGGATCACTAACCGTAAATGTTAACCTGGTTTCCCTGTACAACCGCGTGAACTGCCCCCCAAAAAATGGAATTGTTGTGTACGTCATATCAAGCTGAAGGGAACCTCCAAGTTTGGCACCCCAAGATCGGGACAAGAGCATGCCATATTTTGGGGGTATATCTGCAAAAACTACATCCATTAAAACACTTTTTGAAGGTACTTGTGCAAGGCTTACAACTAAATCATTTATAATACCTATACACTTGACTTTCCTCGAATCGAAAGAATATAAATCTCCATAAGGACTGGTGATTTCAAGGTCGAGTCTATCCATGATTTCTTTAGGAATCACATTGTGAGAGGCCCTAGAATCTAACATGCAGTTATGGAGCAGATGGTTGAAAATGATCAAAGTGATGTAGAAAGGGGCAACAGTGTCTTTGGCACCTTCAAAGTGTGGGCACCTTCGAAGTGTGGGCCAAAAATTATGTTAGGATTTTCATCCTCTAAGTTTATAACATCAACCTGACTTTCATTTTCCGAAAAATTAATCATTTTAGCAATTTGTTTTCGGTATATCGGGTTTTTGGCCAGTTCAACAAGAGGAATAGGAATTTTGATCTTATTAATTTCATTTTCTAGGTTAAAACTTCCAATGGTTTTGTCGATTTCCATTTTTTGAACCTCCGACCCTTTCTTTTTAGTTTTCCTTGACTGAGGGGCCTTTGTTTCGGTAACAAGGGTGTCTAGTTTTTGCATGCTCAAGGGTGGCGTTTCCACTAGCTTTGTTTTAGTAGACTAGATGTTAGCGGCCGTCCCTTCAATCTGTTTTTCAGTGCTTTTTGAAACTAGTTCATCAGTTTCAACCCTCGACAGTATCTTTCTAACTGGAGTGATTGCGGAAACCCTGTTTCTAGGTCTCAGGTTGTATTTCTGGTGGAGTTCAGCCAATATTCCATTCGTTATTCCCTGATATGTCAAATCTTCAGAAACACTGTCGTTCTTGCTACTCTCGGTCCCACACTCTGTAGTCAAAGAATTTTCATAACTATGTCTTGTTATGAAAGGTTGCAGGCAGTCATCGCCAAGATTGTTCATATCCTCTTCTAACTCGTCGAAATCCTCCAAGTCTTGTCCTCCTATAAAGTTTTCACTTTTAAAATGGGTTTGGATCTTTTGATCTTCATTCTTAATTTGTTTTTGGTGGTTTTGAGGGTTAGGGTTCTTTCTGAACTCCTTTCTAGGGTAATGTTCATTCTTAGCTTGTTCTAGTTCCATTCTCGATATCTTGTTTGACGGTTCTTTGATGATTCTAGACATACCATCCATTTGGTCTTCTGAAGATCTTCCTGATCTAGAGGTTGCTCCTTGCTCCTTGTATCTCCTGATTTCTTTGTTTCATGTATCGAATTTAGCTTTCAGCTTCCCTGATGCCATCATGTTAGATTCGATTTCGAGGGCATCATCTTTCATCTTGGTAATATTTATTGATCTTCTCTCCCTTAATAATAGGGCAAAGTCAGGGTCAAAAGCTCCAGCGAAAGTCACTTTCGCTGCAGGTTGTGAGGGCTTGACCTCAGTTGGGATCTTATTGTACAATTTGTTAAACCATTGTGTAAACTCAAGGACCGATTCAGAGTTTTTCTTTCGAAGAGCTCCAAATTCGGTCAGATAATAAAGATGGTCTTTCTGCTCACCCCACTGTCCGATAAAAGCATTTTCAATTTCATCATATGACGGTATAGATCCAACGGCTAGGCCTCGAAACCAGGTTCTTACTTGCCCTTCAAAAGTTTGAACCAAGAGTCTAGAGTAAACATCTTCATGTTCCAACCCAAGAATGTCAGCGAATTGATTGAAAAAATTTATGTGTTCGACTACCATCAAGTCGCCTTCTCCCGTGAACTTAGGCAGGTTTTTCATGTAATTTTCTGGTAAATCATGGAGAGGGACTGGTAGAACAAGAGGGGTGTATCTTGCAGCAACCTTTGTAAATATCCAAAGAGGCGGTGCTTGGCCGCCCGCTCCTCCTCCTTGACCACCTGTGACAACACCTCCAGCCCCACCTCCTCTGGCCACGACCATTGTGGGTTTAATGGTTAAAGTCTGGGGATTGTAAGGACAGGTTTCAAGAAACTGATTATTGAAGGGGAAGAAACTTGAGAAAGAAGAGCTTGGGGAATGCGTACTGGTTCCTTCAGAACCACAGGGTGAGAATACAGGAGAATCAACAGAAGTTGAGTCAAGATATATAGGATAATTGTTTGAGTTTTGAGATGTAGGAAATCGAAATTCAAGAAGGGAGGGAGAATGAGTCACAACAGGAAGTGAGGCAGATCTCCGTTTTCTATCGGTGTGGGAAAAGGCTAAGAAAGCTTCAGTCTCAAAGACCAGAAGAACCAGATTTGATTCAGGGGGTGTGACTTTATCAACGGAGTATTTCCCGTAAAGGGGTGGAATACTCGATTCACCGTGTTTAGAAACAGACTGTGTAAACTTAGGTCGAAATTTTTTATTTGTGGATGAGACAGTTTGGCAGAAGTATCTTCTTGATTTTAGTTTTTTTTCAGGGTCCGAAAAAGGTGAAATCTGCTTCATGTCTAGATTCTTTTTGGTGTTTCTCTGGTTAAGAGCCAGCTTAAACAAAGTGGAGTCACCAAGTGAAAGATAAAGGTAGCCTTAGAAGGTTTTCAAACTTTGTTCACTATCAAAGAAAGAAAGCGTCAATGTCATTTTTCCCAGGGAAAAAACTTCGTTTCTCCGTTCCCGGCAACGACGCCAAAAATATGTTGTTCTTGAGTTTATACCTTAAGGCTTTAAAGTATACTGTCAAGGCATCTAAAAAGACAGAGGGAGATAAGGATAGAAAAAGTATGATAAAAAGGTGGAGGCTATTGTTGGTTTCTCAACTGTCTCTGTCAAAATTCCCAGTTTTCCTGGATACTGATATATCTCTCAATTGTTGCCCATGAACATTCTAACTCAACCTGGTTATCGATTGTTTGTAAGATAGTGTTAAATAGATTTAGAGCGATGTTGGTTTGATCCGAGAGGACGGGCTCGATATTAGGCTGCCTTGCAACTGGTACTGTCATGAAGGATAAAAGTAAAGAAGGATAAAGTTCTGCATTTTCTTTTTAGTCTTGTTATCTCTATTCCACAATGTAACGAGAATGATGTCAATACACAAATAAATAATATGACTAAATTGTAGGACTTTTCTTGTATCTGAGTTAAATTTTAAAGAAAATAAACATGCATTATATGGAGAAAAACATAAAGCTATTAGCAAAGTGAGCCATCAATTTCAGATTGTAACAAAATACTATGAAATGAGAAAAATATTAATGAAGGATATGATGTTAATATCGAAGCATCTACAGGTCTTGTATCTGTTGATAACGGACACAGAGGAAAAATTGTAAATGGTTTGAAATAACAAGAATAATAATTTCCACAATAGAGGTTGCACTAAATTGTAGCTAAGCATTCATCAATTAAACATATGCAAGAAATATGAGATGACGGGGAAACACATAACTCAGAAGTGACAAGATCTGGAATCTTCAATCTGCATTTCCATTAATTTAGAGTCTCTTCAAAATTACTTCATCAAAAATGCCCCCTTTTTTTTAGAGAGATCAAAAAGCCCTTTTTTAGTCTTCCTTGCCTATATTTATACAAGGTCATCCATACTTGATGGTTAATAATCTCCTACTTTTTGGGAGAAAAATAGTTACAAAACTGCAACCTTAACCGTTGCACGATTAACTTTTGTTTATCTATCATTCCAACATTATGAGTTTCCAAATGATACTTCATTGTTTAGTTGAAATCTCTCCCTCCTTTGATGCTACACATTCAATACATTTCTCCAGAAAATGGACGAAGTTTCTAAGAGGTGTCGGAAGATCCTTAGTCTCAAACAGATAAAAATTTCTTTGTACCTTTGGGAACCGGTATTCAAAACCTTGGTCAGAAAACTTGATCACTTGCAACTTTAAATTGGGTTGTACCAGCCATTTGTCTATTAGGTTGGCAGCGATCTCCTTCAATTGTAAAATTTCAATCTGAATCTCCTTCAAACCTTCTTTGCAGTCCAACTATTATTTTTCAATGTTTATTTGCCCCAGTGACTCAGAACAGTCATTTATTTTGATACCTAATGCTTGCTTATCCCAAGAATCAAAGATTCCTTCACATTCGTCTTTGATTTATTTAACTATCTCCTTGCTCTCAGATACATTTGTTTCCCATACCTTAAGCTTGATGTCTCCTTTTATCTATTCTGTGACAGATAGCTTTTGATTTTTTGCCATCTGTTTGTTCCCTGAACATGCAATCGCTTTCTGGAAAGTATTCCTTGCTGATTTAGCTTTCTTTTCTAGTAAAATAATATTATCAAGAGATTTGCTTACCTCTCGAAAATAATTCTTGATCATCTCTATTTTGGAGATCAGTTTCTGTTGCTCGGCTTCTATTTTTGTATGCATTTCCAGCGAGAGGTTCTAGAAAGCCTTTAAGTCTATAACCCGGCCTCCAATCAAATTTAACTTAACCTGTAACTGTTATGCATGCTCCTTTTGCTGAGCAACCTGCATCTAACTTTCTTGTATCCTCGGGTTTATTTCATCTAGGCTTGATTTGAGTGATTGAATTTCTAGCCTTTCAATAGCCCTAGCCTGCTCCAAGATTTTACTGACGTCTTCTCTGATGTTCTTCTCAGCATTCTTTAACCGGTCATGTAACTGAGCTATTATGTTATTACTCTTCTTTATCCTTGTTCTCATGTTCTCCACGGTAAAAAAGTTTGTTGTTGCCATGGCTCCCATGGAACCTGCTATCTCTGTAGCGAAATCCTCCTCCTCCAAATTTTGTCCATCTAGCAAGGCTCTATGCTTTTTTACCATACCCCCCTCTCTCATATACATCTCTTGTTTCAAAACAACCTTCCTCTTTTTGCTGAAAAAATAATCAGAAGGAGGAATCTCATCTATGGAGATAGGGGTGAGGTCATCAACAAATATGGCTCCCATCTGTGGGAATCCAAAGGCGGACTGTAAGGGGGTTAAGGAAGCTATGGGACTTCCTATCTCTATAGATTGTTTCCCTTCTATGGCCTTAGGCATATTGAAATCAACATCAGGTGATGAATGGGGAGTGAGCTTACTGGGCTGGGGAGGTGTCTTGGACTTCCTCTCTATTTTTGTCTGTAAGGCCTCTTTATTTTGTGGGGTTTTTTCAGTATCCTATGGGACCTTTTCGGGATTTCCCTTAGACCACTCCATCTATGCTTCTAGAAAGTATGAATACTAGCTTCCAAGTCAGACGACAATGTCTGTACCCGTTCTAACACCTCTTCATAAGTCTTAGTCCCTTTGAACATGTCATCACAAGAGGACTTCACATGTTCATAGGCTTTCATATTGCAGTGGACCATGTGTTTCCCCACTAACTGGTAAGGATCGTTCTTCCTGTGTTAGATATCTACCAATTTGACCTCCTCCAGTGCTACCACTTCAACTTGGGATTGACCCAAGTTGAGAAGTGAAAATTTTCCAATTTGAACGGGAAAAACAGGCCAAGATTTCTTTTGAGTTGTCTTTAATTATATCCCGATTCCACCCGTTACTATTTGATAAGATACCTCACTACACACTAGTCTTTCAGGGAGGAATTTTGGGAGTGCATGTGGAGGAATTGAACATTCGAAAACTCTGATGTAGGAGAAATTCTCCTCTATAAACCAGTCAGCAATTGCCCAAAGGTTCCCTATGAACAACTCTGAAATGCGACGGGGTGCATAGTCGTATAGCATCTGGTGTAGTGGTATTACCATGAAATGACAGATCTCATAGAATGAATCGTTGGTGTTTTATTCCCAAAGTTTAGAATGATATTCATGAATAGGCTCTGGGTAAGTTGGATTCCAACTCCAATTCATCAAAGGGGAAGGAGTTGAGAAGCATATAACATCCATGATGTATGCAAACATATAAAAGGCTACTGGTTGGCATTTTGATCTAGTAGTATGATATTCCATGACCTCTCTTGCTATGTTATCGGATAAAATCTTATCCCAATTCAAGCTGTAACCTTCTGCGGCCTCATGAAAAAGAGGTACCCATTCCAATGGGAAGAGGGTAGGACTTTTCTTACCTAAAAGCCTACATAACATCATCGCCACATAAACCATATACTCGTTTAAAGAAGCTGTGGCATAGACACCATGTGTGTCGGCCTTGAATTTTGCTTCATTTCTCCACTAGTCTTTTATTATGCTAGGATACGTTTGGTCTAACTCAAAACATTCTTTCCTCTGAAACTCACTGACGAAATCTTTATTATAAATGTACTTGGGACTAGGAGACAGTTTATACATTACTTGTATATGTTCTGGTCTGAAGGAGTCGATGACGACCCCTCAGTTGTCCATAATCCTCCTTGTCTGCACGCCCGCTCGCTCTAAGGCCCAACTGATCATGTCGTTGTAAGTCAGGAGTCGCAACTGCATAACCACCTTGTGAAGTTCAGACTCCGCTATATCTCGGATTTTGTTGTCGACATCATGGGGGAAGTTCTTAATTTCATAATTGAGAGTTTCAAAAATCTGCCTCTAGGATTTTATGGAATCGATGGCATGTGGTATTGTATCAGATACAACATCTCCGTCTGGACTCGAGACCTCTGCAACTTCCTTGTTTTTCTTGGTGGCCTTCTTAGGTGCCATGGTCGTTGTACTAGACCAAAAACCTGTTTACAGAGAAAAGTGTATAAAACTGGACAAATGTGACTTGCTACAGAGGTAAAGGATAAGAATTTACTTCGACACACATGACCTTTATAACCTCAAATTTGTGTTGTAACGAGCGTACTGATACAAGCAATGAGAAATAAATTCTTTAATTGAAAGATATGCTTAGAGATACGAATTCACGTCATATATATATATATATATATATATATATATGAATTTACCCATAATTAATATTGTCGTATATCGGCGATTTTGAAACTGAAAACCCGAAAATCACTGCCTTCCTTAATTCCCGAAATGAGAAAATAAGCTTAGTCATCATTAATCGTGTTTTGAAAACAGTTAAATCTTTTAATCTTATGTTTTGTTTAAAGAAAACACGATTTCGCATTTCAGAACTTCGGGGATCCTGTTGTTAGGGGATATGTCACAAGTAAACCCCGAATCAAGAAATTGCGATGGGATTAGTGAGGTGCTAATCATTCGTATTAACAGTTTGAAAACACTTTAACAGAGGGAAACCCGAATCGTGAAAGACTAAGGGAGAGATAATTATGTTTAGGGATTTGATTAATTACAGATTAAAGAGTGCTTGTGGTAATCAACGGAAAAAGTAACGTTCATTTCTTTCCCCTTTTTAATTTATATTTCTTAATATTTTGAAATGGCTTCGGGATTTCGGCACCGGGAAAAAGGGATGGTTAAAGATCACACCTCAAGAAGAACCAAATCTTGAAACCTGAAAAGGAACGGGTGATTTTGAATCCTTTATATTTTGGACTAAGGGCGGCTCCACGGCTCAGGAAAAGATGAAGCTTCAGTTTTAAAGGGTGGAAAAAAATAACTTTGTGTCAACACCACATACCCTTGGCGGACATTTTTTCTCCATTTCCACCTTTGCCAACTTTCTTGATCTAGATGGAGAACACCATACCAGAGTTTGGCCAACTCATCTGTAATTCCATACAAACAGAAATAGCATTCCATTTGAGTTACCTAGTCAATGAGATCCAATACATCAAATTTGTTCATATACACACGTGGAAGGCATAGGTCACGCTGAAAGTAATGGGGCTGAAAATTATGGGTATGAGCGAAAGTTTCACCTTCGATATGAAAAGGTGGGTCAGATAAGGGAAGATCTGGAGGGATATGCATCTTGGTGCAGATTGTCGTAGCGACAGATTCAAGTTGGGTAGTAATTTCTTGTTTGAGCTCTTGTTTGATTTCCGTGATTGAGGCGGTGATGGAGGAATGCATATTTTGATTGTTGGTGGCAATATTTGCACTGAGTTGTCACACTTCTTGTTGGGTTTCTATGAAATTAGACTGCAAGGTAGTGAAGCGACCTTCCAAGTCTTGGCTATGGGTATGGGCCATGATGACGAAGGAACACGAAAAGGGGCGGATGGGACCACACACAAAATGGTTTATGGGCGAAGTGTATCACAATGATTAGGGCGATGAGTTGAATCCAATGGGGTAAAGCCCAAATAAAGGTGTTGGAAGGGGGTCAGGTCCACAGAAAATAAAATTGTTGAAAAATGATAGGTATGACTGTGATAAGAGCGAAGAGAGAAATCCAATGGAACAGGTCTCAAATAATGGTGCCAACAAGATCCATACTTTTTTTTTTATTGGTGCAGAGTTATACTCCGATCTGAAGAATACTATAGTGATGAAATGCCCAAATTCTTAACAAGATTAAATGTGTAGTAATTTTGCAACTTGAATGCAGGGGATACAGTTGCTCCGCAATAGATCTTGTCTATTCTGGTTTTTTTTTCATCACAAGGTTAGGTTTTCCAAGGTTCTACAGACAAGGGTTTTCCCTCTGCTATAGCTCTTTGATATACATGTGGGGTCCAACAATAGTACTCGAGCCAATATCTCAGGGAACCAACTAAGGAGACTAGACCGTTCCCTTAGTCATACTACCCGACTACCCAGGTACGAGAGATTATCTTCCCGAGTGTTTTTCTCGGTGGCACTATAGCAATCAGGCAACCGATCAGTTTATCTATGGAGGGCTTCAAGAGATCTAGGCCAATCCATATACATGTGTTGTTTGATGTGCTACCAATCGAAGGGGTACCAACAGGGGTTACAAGGGTGGCCAACATATGTGTTCTTAAGTACCACTTCTATTTCCTGCGTGTATGAATCCCTGACCACAGGTTTATGCACACAACGACAGATCCCTGTAGCTTAAAGACACTGGAATACATCTCTACCTTGAAAAAAAATTTAACCCACAATTTTTTGTCGAGGAAGGTGCTCTGATACCACTTGTAATATTCTAGATACAAAAAGTATGCAGAACAAAAATAAATATCTAGAAATGGAAGATAAACAACAATATAACTAGAACAACATCACAATAATACCAAAATGATACCAAAATAACACCAGAAAGAGCACTTTAATTACTGAGAGAAATGTGCACTTGCCTCTTCAAGGGGGAAACCTCCAATAGAGAAGATCTCTATTACAATAATATCCAAGATAAAATTTCACATACCCTCGACTCCTATTTATACTAAATATGTCTATCAAAAGAACCATCTAGAGGAAAATCCTTCTAGAAGCATCAACTTCTATTAGGTCTTCTTACATTGGACTTATTCTTCCTTATTGCTAGGCCTTATTAATATTGACCTTTATTACATGGAAATATATTATTCTACCTACATGAGGGGTTAGGTCCCTAACAAATACTCAATTTACACCCACATTTTTTACAAACAATTTTTTTATATGTTTTTTTTTATAGTTCATTAATCATATAATTCATTATAATTCATTATAAATTATCAACATCCTCTTCCTAAATTAATCTTGATTATTTAATTTATTGAATTAAATTTCCATTATCTATTTTATTTTAATCTTATTTGTAAAAAATGCAAATTTATTATAAATATAAATTTTAAATTTATATAAAGTTTATTTTTTTCAATTACATTTTCTAATAATAATAAATTTAATTTTAAGGTCACAATCAAGTCAGATATTGAATTGGTGTATGAGACTCTCTTGTTTATGGGACAAGAGATAAACAAAGGACCTCATTTGCAAGATTTGAATACTAAAATCTATGAAGATATACATACCCTATCCCCTAGAAATTTGAACTTATGACCTTTTAAAACTTATTTTACAAAAATTTACATATTTGTTTTCAATTTAATATATTACTCTTACTAAAATAAAATATTCTAACATGATACTATCACCTTAAAAGATAGTTATTAATCCATGTCGAAGGTGTAGAGGGACTATAGCGATCGATAATTCATTGACTTCATATTAGTTTGTCCTTTGACTAAAAATATTTGCATAATATCTATTGTTGGAACTAGGGAACTAAAAACATTCATTTTTATATAATAAAAAATACCATATATGTCATGATATAATTGGATAACAAATTGGAGGTCTTGTTGTTGGGTTCGTTATTCCCAATGTTTTATATGTTAGCATATCCAAAGTTTTTGATCATATACGGTCTTTCTAAATTTTTTCTTTTTTCTTGAAATGTTTGGATATCCAAAGTTTTGAAGCTAGAGAGTCAGTTTTTTTATTTTATTAGTTGACTTCATATTAGTTTGTCCTTTGAATATATTTTTTTTTACATAGCCTCTATTGTTTGAACTATTGTTAGTAATTTTTTTTTTATTGTTATAAAATAATATAATAAATGTTTTTTCGTACGTAACAGACCTACCACACTGCATTTTTCTTAAATGTTTACAGATTAGTCCTGACAGACTTAAATGTTTACCTAACAAGCCTCATAGCCTTAAATGTTTACTTAACAGGCCTGTTACAATACATTTTCCTCCAAGTTTTTTTTTTATATATATCCAATGTTCTATGCAGTGAATATGGGAAATATTGTTCTTCAGCGACATTGTTGGTTCACTGGTGCATGCTTGCTCCGTTCTTGTTCATTGATTTCTTGTTTACTTGTTGGTCTTGTTGCAGTTTGCATGCTTGGGATTCTGCAACCATGATTGGAACTGGACTTCTATCGTTCCCCATTGATGAGTGGGTTTCGGTGCCATGTTTAGCTTCCTTTTCTATTTGTAGTTTGTAGGTGATAAATTTGACTACTGGGGATGCCTGAGTCGAAATCCTCTTGCACAACATCTTTGTATGTGAGGAGAAAATATGATTTCCTTTTCCTATACGTCACTATGGCTGTGCTGGAGGTAGGTTCTATGTCGAACATTGGCGATCAAGAATGAGACGAATACATCATTATAGTCATGCTTCTCTAGTCGTATTAATCACATACAAAGATGGACTGCAAGAGGATTTTGATCACTCCCAGTATTGAAAAATACCAATCGTGAAAATTGCACCTTTCTTAATTGCTTACACAGTGGCAGGCCTTTGGATGGTCCTCACAGCCTTGAATGTTTACCTGATAGGTCTCACAGCCTGAAATGTTTGGTTAACAGATGTGTTACATTACATTTTCCTCCAATTTTTTTGATACAATCTTGTGTGTAGTGAATTTGGCCAATATTGTTCTTCACCGACATTCCTAGTCAGTTGGTTGGTGCTTGCTCCTTGGTTTGTTGGATGCTTATTATTGTTGTTTGATTCAACTTTGCAGGGTTGAGGTCCTGCAGCTGCAAATGGGCCTTTTGGTGCTTCTTCACTGAGTTGTTATTTGTTGTTTTCTCTTGTTTGCTTCAACTTTGGTAGTTGGACCTGTTCTTACAGCTTGTGGTCTAGGGGCTGCACTTTTGTCCTTCTCCATTCACTAGTGGGTATCGATTTTTGCGGTTGAATTCTTGCATTGATTGGCAAGCCTGTTACAATACATTTTCGTCCTTTATTTTTTCTTCTGCAATATTGTCTGCAGTGAATATGGGCGATATTGTTCTTTGGCGACGTTCCTGGTTCACTGGTTTCTGCATGCTTGTTGCTTGTTGACTAGTTTCTTGTTTTCTTATTGTTGTTTTTGTTGTTGTTGTCATTCCCCATTGACAGGTGGGTTTCGTTGCTAGATTTACGTTCGTGTTCATTCTTTGTTGTTTGTTATTTCCAGTTTGCAAGTGAAAAATTTAATTGTTGGATATTCCTAACTCAAAGCCCTCTTCCAGAACATGTTCGTATGTGAAGAGAAAATTCTATTTCCATTTTTATATGTCTGTGGGTGTTATGGAAGTGTTCCAATTGCGGATGCAGAATGCCAACCAGGAAAAACTACAGCTTCCTTAAATGTTTGCACAGTGGGAGTCCTTTGCACAGTCCCTACAATCTTGCATATTTACTTTCCATGACTCATAGCATGAAATGTTTGCCTAGCAAGTGTGTTACAATATATTGCTCTGATTTTTTTATACAATCTTGTCTACAGTAAATTTGGAAAATATTGTTCTTCAATGGCATTCTTGGTTCAGTTGATGCTTTCTTGTTGGTTCATAGGATGTTGCTTATTGTTGTTTGATTCAACTTTGCAGAGTTGAGGCCCTGCAGCTGCAATTAAGCATATTCATACTTGTTTCTTCAAAAAAAAATCTCCATTTGGAAAATGCAAATTGAAACATGGTTTTATAGTTGGGTCACCAAAAAATACTATTAAGATAAAATAATATGCAAAATTTTGTAACCGATATAAACAACATCTCTTTTGACTTGAACCAGAGTTTGTCGAGCTCCAACTATATTTCATAGATGAGAATGTTTTTACAATAGTTAATTTATTTCTATGGATTCAGAGTTATGAGACTAAGTGTTGTTGTGTGAGTGATAAAGTTCTTGTCTCCCTTTCTTTTTCCTATTCTAAACTTGCCCATTTTTCCCTTTTTTTCTTCCCCTCTATTATGTGTTTTTGGTTCTATACTTTGTCGCGTTTATGTGTTCGCGGGTTCTCAGGGTGGAAAACTAAAAAATCGTCATATCCATCTATATCTCCACATCACGAGTCCGACTGACCATTGTTTGTTTGCATACTTAGCCAATTTATTATAAACTTGTCCCTTTCCCCTTTTGTTTTTCCCCTCTTTATGTGTTTCTGGTTCTATACTTTGTCACATTTCTGTGCTCATGGGTTCCCGGGGTGGCGAACTGACAAATCATCATATCCATATATATCTTCACATAAAGAGTCTGATCGACCATCGTTCATTTGCATACTTAGCCAATTTATTCTAAACTTTCCCTTTTTCCCTTTTGTTCTTCCCCTCTATTATGTGTTTCAGGTTCTATACTTTGTCACGTTTCTGTGCTCGCGGGTTCCCGGGGTGGCGAACTGACAAATATTCATCTCCATCTATATCTTCACATCATGATTTTGACCGACCATTGTTCGTTTACATACTTAGCCAATTTTATGAACGCGGGTTCGCAGGTAGGTGTTATCGAACTCTGGTGCCCCATGTTTGTGGTATACATATTGCACCCAAAAATTCGGTGCTCTACAATTCGACCTCAAACTCCTTGAACTCGCAAGCCTAAATCTACCTATGTTGAATCTGTCTGTCTGACCTGCCTTTCCGTACTTAGTCGAGTCTTCAAAGTTTCAATGGTTCATGCACTCTCGGGTTCAGAAAAGTTTAAAAGCATTTTTTGCTCCCCTCCATCCCCACCACCTTTTGCCCTTCCCAATGCACATTAGTTATGATTTTACTAGTGACAACCCACCAGACAAGTTCGAAAATATTGGCTTTAATAAGAGGAAAGCTCGAGGACATATCCCATTAAAATGCATTAATAGGTGAATATTATGGGATCTGATAGTTTTTTTTGCATCCATTTTGAATTTGCAAAAAGTGTTGCTTATTTTAGTTTTTTAAAGGCGTCATCATAGTAATAATGCAATATTGTAATACCACACTGCCATCCACAAACATGTCATCCACAGAGGTCTTTACATCATGTCCATCTTCAATACTGTGCATATATTACAGGTTGTCATATTTGAGAATCTGCTTGCATATGAGAATGTTAACTCGTGTTATTAGTAACTATTCAACACACATATTCGAAAATATTGGCATTAATAAGAAAAAATATCGAGAACATATGCCATTAAAATGAATTAAACTATCATCCTCTAGGGTTCATTTCAAATACTTATTCCCATTTCTCTCTATCATCGAAGACTTGGGCTTTAAGGTGCCTTCGTTGTAATGTTCCTGGTCATGGACATGTGAGACAACTTAGAGATGCCATTCAGGCCCAATTGAAAGATGAGGGAATTTTTTTATGTGACGTCATCTTTGAGCGAAAAAAACTATGTTATCCAACAGAATCTCAGACACACACAAAAAAAATCAAATATCTTCTGATTGGTGTTCTCCCTGTATTCGATGCTTTGGTTGGTTGAAAGGCCTGCCTGAAGATTTGAGTGTTGAACTTCTTTGTTTTTTTACTGGGATTTGGAAGGGACTTTCAGGTCACCTGCAAAATGCTCCTTCATTGAATTATATAGCTTCTTCTAGCAACACAGATTTGGCAAGTGTATCAAATTCTGCAGGCCACACAAGAATTTATCTTTCGTCAGAGGAGTTGCACATATCATGGCTTGCAAAATGGTCTGGAATATTCGGAAATGATGCCAAATATTACTCCATTCGCGAATATACTTAGAAGGAAATTATAAATTTGGATCATCGTGAGTATGAGAAACTGTATGGGTGGTTGAATCAACACCCTAAAATTACAGAAGTTTCTATTTCAATTTTTTTTAAGCTACATCTGGGTGTGGTAACAAACTTGACAGAAATTCATATTCTTTATCAAAGTTTGTTCATTGTCCTCTGGATGTAGTAACAAACTCCACATACAATCAAATTTCTATCGCTACTGCACATTGTTTTCACTATTCCTATGCATATGATTGCAGCTGGGTCGATGAGCTTGCCCCTCTTTGCACAAATATTCTCCTCCTACTTGAAGGTGGGTATATAAATAGGGAACAACACTCTCAAAAGTTTCTAATGCCTGCATCCACATGTAACTGGGAAAATTTAGTGGGAAGGAATTCTGGATTATGGACTTTGCAACACTTTCTGAAGATTACTTTATCCTACCACCTTCTGCAAGAAGTTTGGCGTGTTCAGGTAATGATTTGGTTTTTGAAAATCACCTTTTACTACCACCTTCATGTAATGATTTTATTTCATTCTTTATAAGAGAACTTAATGTAGTGGTGTATTCTAGATTTGTTTCCACCTAATATCAATCTTCGTGTTGTTTCCCTTGCTTTGAATAAGGAAGATGCATTTCTTCTGTTGCAGTGGATCCGATATGTGAAAAAAAATAAAAATTGCTCAATGCTTGAAGTAAGTGCCTTCCTAGTCATAGAGTGCTTCCATCACCATCTTGAAATTGCACAATTGCTTTATTGCTACCTTCTTTCTTTGTCCTGGTGGTCGATCCTTCTATCCCAACCAACATGATGGAAATAAACTAGCTCTAGCTCCAGGGAATTTGATCGCTTTCGGTAATCTGAGTTGACTATATATTAATTTCAGTTAACTTAAAAAGGTTTATGTGTGAAACCTAATGTTAGACATAGAAAATACAATTTATTATTTCTTAAAATATAGAACAATGTATTTTTTTAACACACGACTATTCAAAAAGTTTCAGGCATTGTTTGGGATTCACGTCCTTCAAGGATGTTAATTAATCACACAATTAATATTTCTTGTGCCAATGCAATTGAGCCATCTTCCACTATGAAAATTGCATTAACACTGCAATGTCAGATAATAGAGGTCTGACGTGTACTAAATGTCAAGGTCATTATCACACAGGACACCCAACTTCCAAAGATTTCTGGACTCAGAGCAACATTGAAGTTTTCATGACAAAGAAACACTAAAGTCGATGTTCTTTGCAGGTCTGACAATCTTACAGTCTAATTTCTTTTACAATGTCAATCCTTCTTGTTCACCGCATTGTCGCACTACAGTCAATAACATTGTTCCCATTTCCACCGCCAATGTCAATGTCCGAAGTCGAAGCTATCTGGAGCCTGGGGTCACAACCAGTGTGGATTCCTGAAGGTGAAACTACCTAGAGCCTAGGATCATGACTTCTTACACTTCAAATTAGTATAAGTAGTGATCGAAATTTGATTGTATGTCGAGTCTATTACTACATACAGAGGTCACTCAACAATCTTTCACAATGAAATTGGTTGTTTGTCAAGTCTGTTACAACTTTGGCATAAAACGTTCTGTAATTTTATAATGTTGATTCAAACGCGCATACAGTTTCTCACGTTCGTGAGTATATAATTTTATAATTTCCTTCTGAGTGTATTCGGGCATGGAGTAATATTTGGCGTAGCTTCTGAATATTCCAGACCATTTTGTGGGCCACGATGTCTGCCACCCCTATGACAAAAGATATATTCTATTTTGATGTGCAAAATTTCATACACTTTCCATATCTGTGTTGTTGGAAGAAGCTATGTACTTCAATAGAGGAACATTTTACAGGTGACTTGGATGTCCCTTCCAGTTTACAACAATAAAACAAATAAATTTGACATACAAATCTTCAGGCAGGCCTTTCAACCAAACAGATGATCGAATACAGGGAGGATAGCAGTCACAACTGATCAGAATCTGGACCAGGGGTCAAATTTTACCTCAAAAATCAAAATTCTCGGAATTGCCTCAAAACAAATGGGTTTGTATCCCCCGTCGTCACGAACCCAACGCAATTCGTTTCGTCTCAAACGGACGTCGGGAGCAAAAGTTATCGCGATCTGTTCGAATCGCCAAACAGAAAAAAAAAGGGTGCTGACTGGGCAGGCCGTACTGCTGACGTGGCAGAGGCCGTACAGCTGACTGAGCATCCGTACAGCTGACGTGGCACTTGATGACGTGTCATGTGATGTGGCAGGTTCAATGGTTGACAAGTGGGCGAATTATATATTGACATGTGGCAGTTCATTGTCGAATGAAAAGATGCCACGTGGCCCAATGAAAGGCTGCCACGTGGCACCCGTTGGTAGGATGTTGGTTTAATTTGGTTTAATTAAAAGTGTATGGAGGCCGCGGGGCTCGACCCCCGGACCTCCCCATCCATTACAAAGCTTTAACATAGACCACTTACCAACGCGCCATTTGATATTTCTTATTGTGTAAACATATTTAAAATTATTTATGTTTAAATATTTGAAAGTTGGCGCGGGGGTAGCGCTGGGGCTTAGCCCCAGCCCTCAGTTTCGGAGTTTGTATGTGACCACATTTCATTTAAAAGGTGCGTGCGGGGGTATTGCCATAACAACCCGTGGTTACATTGGCATTAACATATGACCTCCGTTTTAATTGCTGCGCGGGAGTTTTGTTTTATTGACCCCCGGTTCTATGTTTAGACATGCGACCATATCCTTTTTCATATGGCGCGCGGGAGGGCTAATTGAATAAGCCACGGTTATGTTATATTTAATATGACCATATCCCTTTTTATAAATTGTGCGCGCGGATATTTTGAATGGTGTTACAAATAAAAGCCCACGGGCATATAACCATTTACATATGACCTGTGGGTTGCGCGCGGAAGTTTTGGTTTGGGTTTTCAAACGTACCCGCCACTTGTCAACATTTGGTTTAACCACAAAACAGTTAGCCCTTTTTATGCGCGGGAAGGTGGCCACATGGCCCCATGCGCCCAACACCTCCGTTCTTGGGGGCTTTATTCCGGGTAACTGTTCGACAAATTAGCGCGATTTGTGGAACGCGCGTTGGTGCTGGGTTTTGTGACGGGAAACGCCCAGAAGCTAGATTCAATTTCTAGAGGTGCAGAATGGCGAACAGGTTACAGCAGGCTTGAAGGAGAAAAATGGCAGAAGCATAACTTCTTCAATTTTTGGCCAAATGAAGAGCTGTAAAAGCCTAGCTAGGGGTTTTTGGACGTCCTGAGTCCATTGGAACCATTTTCATAGGCATTTGAAGAGCCCATTTGCAGGTTTTTCACATTTGAAGTTTGAGGAAGCTTCAGGAGCCTTAAAGCCCTCATTGTTTGAGGCATTGCTCAGATGAGCCCATGTCCATTTTCTGAGACTGAATAGTCATTTCTGACTATTTATTATGCTCTGAACTTTTTGGGATAGGTTTCAGATCCATTGGAGGACTTCTACAGGTATTTTTGCCTCATTCAAGCTCATTTTGGGAAGTTTGGAGGTCACATGTAGAAGAGGTCATTGTTGGATGAGCCATTGTCCATTTCCAGAGTTGTAACAGTCAATTTTGGGGTTTTTGTGTATTCTGAACCCAATGGTACAGTCTGTAAAACCATTGGAGTTGAGTAGCAGCTTGTAAAAAAACATTTGACAACTAATCCCAAAGAGCCAAGTCCATTGAAGGAGGCTCAAGGAGATGTAGCCCAGAGAGGGGTGAACTCCTTTATCATCTTGGTATTGTTGTGAGTTTACTGTGTTATTTGCTGCACTTTATATTGCTGTGTATATGTTTATAACACATGATTAACCTTTTAAAATAACATTCCTCACACATGCACATTGCAAAGAAGAAGCAAGAACTTAAACACATAAACTATCTTGCCTATTTTAACACATGAAGCAAGGTCATGTTAAGATTTATTTTATGAGGTAGAGGGTGCTTGCATAGCATAACAAGTCAGCCTTCTATTTTCAGATCAACAACATACTTGAATTTTCTTTTGTCTCATCTTTTGTTGGCTAACAGGATTTGCTTCCCCCAAATCCAATGTCACATAAAACCACTCCCTTGTCTTTGAATTGGGCTTGAATCACATCTCTAATTTGTCTCATATGGCGATGACCAAGAACATTACAAGGAAGGCACCTTAAACCCCAATTTTTCGACGATAGAGAGAAATTGACACTTAGCAAAGTATGGAATGTTGAATAACCAACCAATGCAGTCAGGCCATATCTAGAAGAGACAAGTTATTCAAAAAGATGGGATATATCTAGCTGGTAGCACCAATTAAGTCCAAGACCCGAAATTGATATTCAACTCGTTGTTTTTTATGAGGAAAGCATTTCATGATCAAGTTGAAATCTATAAAAGACTATCCACAGGATTCATTATTGTACATATTTGTTTTTTTTTTTGTCGGTGACAACCCCAATCACAGTCATTATGGAAAATAATCTCAGTTGTATTTTGTAACCCAGATTATCTGAATATAGAATATTTGAGGTTTTTTGTATGGTGTTTTCCAATATATGTTATTTTTTGTTTGTTTTAATTTGTACTTTTTTTTGTGTGTCGTTAAACATGGACGACGAGATTTTCTTTCTGCTCCCTAGCACTTCTATTTAAATAAAGGCTACTATGTTCGCTCCTTACATTTTACATGGAAGAATAATTTGTCATAGGCCATACTTATGTGGCACCCACCCTATACTTAAAGAAAGAAATGGGAGGACTCGTCCTACTTTCATTCTTTGGGGTCCCGTAAATAGAATGAATTAATGACTCTATTTCAACAAGGAAAATCAGGTGTTGACGTCATGTTCTTGTTCAATATTTTTCATATATTATAGCTTCTTCTATTTGATAATATCTGTGCATATAAAAAAATGTTGCGNATATATATATATATATATATTTTATTTTTTTTTCTTTTTTTTCTTTCTATTGCTTATGGGTTTCAACGAAATTTGTGAACCGAACAACATCCTGCAAATTGGAAGATGCTTTACGTTTGGACCAAAAATAATGTATTAATATATATTAATATGAATACTATTGGAATAAATATAAACACTTTCTCTTTAAATTTTCCTTGTTCTCTCCCCCTCTATTATCCATTTGTGGTTCTATATTTAGTCTCATTTCTATGATCACGACCTCCCAGATTCGTGAATTGGCATATGCTCATATTTATCTATATCTTCACACCATGAGCTTGACTGATCGCAGTCCCTTTCAATACTTAGCCAATTATCTGACCACCGGGTCCCGGGTTTGCGGTATCCAACACTTATGTCCCCTGTTCCGTCATATACATATTGCACCCAAAAAACTTTTGTGATCTGAAATTTATGCCTTTACTAGTGAGAACTCACCAGGGGTTCGAAAAGATTGGCATTAATAAAAAAACAATAAATGTTGTTCTGTGAGATACTTATCCCTTTTTCCCTTTTCTTCTTCCTGTCTATTATCTCTTTCTGGTTATGTACTTATATTTCTTTCTATGATCACGAGTTCCAAGGTTGGCGGGCTAACAGATCTTCATCTCCATCTATATCCTCACATGGTGAATCCGACTAACCATTGTTCCTTTCCATACTTAGCCAATTTTATGGCTGTGACTGTCGGGTTGGCGCTTTCGAACTTTGTTTCTTCTTATTCCATGATATACATCTTGCACTCAAAACTTTCATGATCTACAATTCCACCGCAAAATCCTTGAACTCACAAACTTCACTCTACCAGGGTTCAAAAATGTTTCAAAGCATCTTTCGCTGCCTTCCATCCCCACTAACTTCACACCCTTCCCAATGCACATTAATTATGGTCTTACTAGTGACAACTGAACACACTTCTACCAAACAATTGGCATTAACAAGAAAAAAAACATCGAGGAAATATCCCATTAACATGCATTAAACCACCATTTACAGTACTCGGAATGACCGTCGTTCCTTTCTATACTTAGCCAAATTTTTCCATATGTTTCATGATATACATCTTGCACCCAAAAAATTCCCTGATCTACAATTCCACCCCAGGCTCCTCCAACTCGCAAGCTTCACTTTACCCAAATTCATAAGAAGTTTCAAACCATTTATGGATCTCTTCCATCCCCACCACAATCGCGCCCTTCCCAATGCACATTAATTATTCTGTCCTCTAAATTAACTTCCATTGTTCTGTGACCTACAAATAGCAGCTGGACCTTTACCATATACAAATTGACTGTCGGACTCTGACTTTGTCCCCTCTTCCATGTTACACATTATGCATTCAAATGTTCCGAGCGATACAATTTGACCATCGGGGCCTCACATCTTCTGGGGAGACCTGTCACCCTATTTTGGATCCTCGAGTTAGCAGGTTCACGAGATCTCCAATTCTTAGTCAATGTTTCCCGTGTCGGCCATCCTCGTACTTCTTTCCAAATATGCAACAACAAAGGTTTAATTATAAGATGCCATCATGCAACAACCATAAAGATTGGCATTAATAAGAAAAAGCATCGAGGAATAACTATCCCTACACAACTTGTCCAGAAACATGTAGAGAAGATCTTGCCAGGTAATGGGAAAGTTATTACAAATTTCAATATATTAGAGAAAACAAGTCTGGGCCATTGTTTCCCTATTCCATACTTAGACACTTTTTCGATTGCGGGTTCCTGGATTGACGGGCTCAAAATTGTATTTCGAATCTTCCATGACTTGTAAACAGTTCCCGGAGTTCCGTGATATACAATTTGTTCGCTGGAATGCCCCGTCATGAGCCCGACCATCCATCGTTCCTTTCAATACTTAGCCTCAAGTTGACTGTATCTCCATGACATGGTACATTTACTGTGTATTTACTCCGGCCTATCGTTTCCCATACTTGGACAATTTTTCGATTACGGGTTCTCGGACTGGTGGGCTCAGGATTGTGTTTCCAATGTTCTGTGACTAGAAACCAATACCCAGAGTTCCGCGATATACAATTTGGCCACAGGAATGCACCATCATGCCCTCTTCCATGTTACACATTCTACGGTCAACACTCCTGAGAGATATAATTTGATCCTTGGGCCCTCACCTTTGTTGGTTGTATCTTGTAGCCCAATTTTGAAGCGCCACCAACCGCTTTCGATAATTAGCCATTCCTTAATTGTTGTTCCCTGTCCCCGCCACCTTCCTACTTCTCTCTGGATATGCAATTGGAAATATTTAATGCTAACACTTTGTCATGCATGAACCTTAAACATGTCATTAATGAGAGAAAGGCTCGAGGAGATCTCCCACACTTCTACCATCTACAAATTGACTGTCGAGCTCCCATATCATCCCTTCTTCCATGCTACACATTTTGCACTCAAGTTCTGAGACATACAATTTGACCCTCGAGAAGTCACGTCTCCTGGGGAACCATTGTCACCCTAATTTTGAAGCCTATCTGACCGCTTTCCATACTTTCCCATATCATGGAATCTCATTTGTGTATCCTCGGGTTGGCGGGTTCACGAAATCTCCAATTCTTAGTCACTGTTTATTGTGTCTGCCACCTTCGCACTTATTTCAAAGTATGCAATGACCAAGGTTTAATGCTAATAGTTCATCATGCAACAATCGTACAGACCGTGATTAAAAATCAAAAGGCTCGACGAGACAGTGGAATTTAAATGAATTTATTTTCTCTTATTTTCTCTTTTCTACCCAGATACATGCATAAAAGATCTTTCCACGTAATGGGATATATATTACAAGTTTCAATATATTAGCGAAAACAAATCCACCCAGTTGTTTCCCTATTCCATACTTGAGCCACTTTTTCGATTGCAGGTTCCCGGACAGGCGGGCTCACGTTTGCACTTCCATTGTTCTATGTCCTGCAAACATTACCCGGACTTCCGCGATACACAAATTTCCTTATGGACTGTCCCATCATGCCCTCTTCTTTATTATGCATTTTTCACTCAAAAAGTTATGAGACATACTATTTGACCCTCGGGCCCTCACCTCTAATGATTGTTCCTTGTAACCCTATTTTGAAGCTCCCTCGACTGCTTTCGATAATTAGACACTCCTTAATTGCTCTTTATCATCCCCGCGAACTTCGTACTTATTTCTTAATATGCAATTAGTAACCTTTCATGCTAACAACTCACCATGAAGGAACCATCAACATTGTAATTAATGAGCGAAACGCTAGAGGAGATCTCCCATTAATACACATTAAACCAAGATCTGTGGAGAGTTATATTATTCCTTCTGATTGTTCATCTCGAACACGGGTCATCGCGTTTGCCCGTTCATGAAATCTCCAATCCTTAATGCTCATTGTCGTACCCTCCATGTTCTCACTTCTATGTATGCAATTACTAGTCTTTAATGCTAACATCACATCATTAAACAGACATAAAAATTGTCATTAATGAGTGAAAGTCTCGAGGATATCTCCCATTCACACACATTGGACCAATATTTGTGAAGATATTATCCCTTCCAACTCTTCATTTCAAACGTCATCTAGATCAAACCAAAGTTCTCGTAAGCTTATGGCAGCATCTTGACAACATTTTTGTGGAGATACAGTGAATATCTTCAGAAGTGAAGACCAAAACTTTCAGTGGTCCAAGGCATACTCTTACTATTCATCCCATTCCGCCCAAAATGAAGTGATTTGTACCTCTGGGATCACTTGTGCAAGCTATGTCCCTAAGGTTTTTGACTATAAGGAGGTGGTCTCTTGGTGCGTCGAAAAATATATTTCAAGCCAAAGAATTATTCCACTGCGCGACCATTCTCCTGTTTCTTTGTCACCTCAGGTCTTCCGCAAGATGTTTAGATTGTCGGAGCCAACATTGACCTTCAGAGAACAAGACTGCAAGCATTTCCTAGAAAAAAATGATAACGGGTTGGACCTCTTACCCAAGTTCCTCAAAGACCCGACAATAGTTTCTGAAGATATCACAAAGTTGCAGGTCAATTCCTTTAGAAATCCATTATGGGAAATTTCTTGAATGTTTACAAGAATAATGGGATAGGAATCCACGACAAGCATTTCCCATATAGTTATTTATATTTTGTACTTCACATTCAAGGAAAAATTCATTTTTTATTGGAGGAAGCTAATTTCCATTGAAATTTGTTCCCAACTGTCACGATTCAAAGGATAGAATAAATTTTATATGTCATCCTACTTGATTTTTGCAATAGTGCATTGTTGTTTATTTCCAAAACTATCTCTGTCCAAGAAAATAAACTATGAATTCGATCCAGTAACATTCTGGTACCAGGCCTTGTTGAGGCACAAAACCTCCTATTGTTTTTATGAGGTTTTTATTGACTTTGTCTCAGTTTTCAAAGATTTATTGTTAGGAAAGGATGCTCCCTGGATGTCTGCCCAGGAAACCAAGTTTTTGGACAGGAAGGGGACACTTGAACGAAAGGAAAATTATAGTGTAATAATGATCTTTGGCATAAAAATCCTTCTTTCCTTCCATGCCACATTATGGACAAGATGTTTGTTATACAAATAGAAATGCAATACAACCACTGGATGCATTTTTTCCTTGGAAAGAGAAAAAAATAGTCCATTCCTCTACCCTGGAAAGTCAAGGACTTCATGTGAAGAAACGTCAACAAGATTGACGAATTCGCAGGGCATTTCAAGAACTTGAACCTAAAATATGTTGAAAGGATAAAAGGGTTTGACTCTAATGGGATTTTTCAAGAACATTTACTATCAGTTGGCTTTATTAGATATTTTATCCATAGACGCCTAACCGAAGATAGAGACAGTGACGAAAACACTCCTTCTTATGACGATTGTGACGTAGAGACATTGCAAAGAGCAACTGAATTGTACAGACAACAGGGAAAAGGATCTAGTGAGAAGAGTGTCCAGTCCCCGACCAACACTCCCAAGAGAACAACATCACGGATAATTTCTTCAATGGCCCATCCTAGTAAGAAATCAACCCAGAAATCTTCAAACAAAGGAGGAGATAAGAACCCTCCTTGTAGAAAAAATGATAGTTCTCACAAGCTTCCCCTGACGAAGAAGAGAAAAAACATTGTAGGGCAGGTGAAAGAACCCGAAATTGAAAGTGAGCACATGCAACTTGAAACTTCTGTGGATTCCCTATTGCACAAAGTTGATCCGCCCGTAGACGCGATGCACCATAGTTCCACAATGGAAATAGCTGAGACCGCCATTTTTTACGAAGATGAATCCTTCGTATTCCATAGCATTCTTTTTGACAACCAATCTTAAAATTTAATCATTGAAAAGAGAGATGTAACAAATAAGAAAGGAAAATATTGTACATAGATTAACTTTAGGAAAATGCAGCCATCCCAAATCTCTCGATTTCACCATGCAACCCTTGATGCTCTTGATGATTCCATTGGAGGAATTGAAGTGGATAATGCCAGACTGAACGACCAAATCAAGGAATTGGAAGAGGCTTTCATTGCTACCCCAGTGTTTTCCAGTCCTTTAGCAAAAACCATGCATGCTACCCCTGCAACCAAGTTAAAAGGATCCTCCAACCTCCTCACATCTTGTAGAGCCTTTGTAGAGAAGAACATTAAGAAAAGAATGCAACTAATTAATGAAGCCTAGGAAACATCACAAAATATAGCTTCCTTTCGAAAGAGGGCAAATGATTTGCACGAACATTTGCAGATGAATTTAAAAAATGAAGAAAGTTTCTATGAACATACGATGATCCATTTTTCCAACCATGCCATCAACAACTCGGATCTGAAAAGAAGACAAGAGGATATCCCCTCCCCAAAGCGGATCAAAGAATTAAAAGCATGCTGGAACAAGAAAGTTAAGTACTTGCATCTCATTGTCGAATCATGTGATCAAGCCATATCAGAGAAAGAAGAATTATTTAGAAACCTAACCCAAATAGACTTAGACGGAAGTACTAACGAGGTTCAAGACCCAAAATTAATCCTCAAATCCTTGTCCTTGACCAAGCAAGCCTTGGATGAATAACTTGATATTTTAAAGGGGTCATCTTTAGAATTTTTTTATGGCATCCTTGAATATGGTGAAGATGACGTCGAGAACTGGGTAGTGGACTATTCGACGCACAATGAAGAAATTGAACAAGCTCCGCATAGTATTTCTATGGATCTAAGGAAATTATAAAACGAGCTTTTCGACATAGAAATCTGGGATGAAATCAACGTGGCCCCCATGAGAAGCTACATTGAAGAATGACATCCAATGAAGAATGGACAAACTCGTCGACGAAGGACAACAACCAGTTGGCACGATTTCAGTGGTCGTTGACGACATCAACAAAAACACATCGGCTTCATAGTAAGTCTATACTGATCACATCTTGCTTTCTTTATCAATCCATTTATTCTACCTTTTTAAATAGAAATCTCTAACCAAAGACTCATAAATTCCAATTTCTTCTTTTCAGGTCTTCTTCGCTACCGTCGCGCACTTCTTCTTTATATAGTCCTATTTCTTGTACTTATTTCTTTAATGGAACGCAGGAGCCCCAATCCCAATCAATATAACAAACACATTTAAATTTACAGAAATATGTAACATACATTATTAATTTTTGATAAATTTCAAAGAAAACTAATTCGGGAACAATTTTTGTGTGTTGCTTTCGGAATGATATTTTTTTTTTCCTTCAACTATGCTGGATGTCAGGAAATTGTGTTTATTATATTTGAATGTTTAATGTGTGTAATTCCTGGTCCTTTTTTCCAGGAACCTTTATTTCAAGTCATTGAGATAGAAATTTTCTAAGTCCCATGTTTGAACTATACACACCCTAGGAAAAAACTGTAATTGTGTTTATTATATTTGAATGTTTAATGTGTGTAATTCCTGGTCCTTTTTTCCAGGAACCTTTATTTCAAGTCATTGAGATAGAAATTTTCTAAGTCCCATGTTTGAACTATACACACCCTAGGAAAAAACTGTCTCGTTCGCATATTAACCTTGGGGGTCATCTACCAACCCAATGTCTTATGGTTGGCCTGTGACACACTACCACGAGTCATCCTCTACATGGATACCACCTATACTTCAAACTGTTTCCCACGTGTCTTTACTTGGTCCCACCATAACAGTGTATTTATTCTCATTTCACCCTGACAAGAACTACACTGCCATACAACACTTGTTACTCATGTGGTAGTTCAAACATTCTTGAATACCTTATGACACATTTTCAACCCATCCCATGTGTTGTTCTCTACATGATATTACCAAAATATTAAAATACTCGGACTAGAGATTCCATCTTGCATACTCCCAGTGTTTACTTCTTGTTAGATTTAGTCTTTAACAACTTTACTACATCGACGGGAAATATTAGTTTAGTTCGTTCTCAAATTGTTTTAAAAATATATTGTCTGTATGTTTGATTTAGTCTTTAAGAGCCTTACTACATTGGCCTTTCTACATTGACGAGAAATATTATATTTTTTAATAATATATAAATTTAAAATTAGTTTAGATTGTTATTAAATTGTTTGAAAAATATATTGTATGTCGAATAAATAATTATGTTTCTAATATATATAGAGCACAATAAGAAGATTTGAAAGAAGATTTGAAGTGTTTAAGAGTACAACATGTCATTAAAAACAATAATCATTTTTTTAAACATTAAAGTTAAATTTATATATATATATT
>SNQJ01S0003793.1:77511-116713 GCA_010110895.2 Picea sitchensis | reverse complement strand
TTTTCTATTTAAAACCTTATCAAAAGTACAAGTATAAATTCTAATATAATTAGGGATAAGATATTTCAAGAAAACTAAATTTGTGTCCCTCCTTTCAACTCACCCTTAAATAGGAATCCTTAGGGAAATAACAAAATGAAATTTCTTTCCCTCCTTTCAACTCACTCTTAAATAGGAATCCTTCTTGAAGTAACAAAGTAGTTTTATTAGAGAGTTAATATGTTTTCTAATTGTAGTTTTTTTAAATATTTATTAAAGAGCTAATATGTTTTTTAATTGTAGTTTTTTTAAATATGAATAAATGATAAATATAGAGTTATGTTTTTGAATTGTAACTTTTGTAATGATAAATATAGATCTCACTTCCTAGACTTGATTCATGATTAGGGATAATAATGTAGTATGGTTGTTATCTTTTTCATTTTGTTTAGATTCCTTTTAAGTGAATATGTTGACCTATTATGATAAGGCATTCCCTTTAAGTGGACATGTTGACCTATTATGATAAAGATAAAAGGGTAAAAGCTTATAAGATAAAAGTTACACCTTTACTTTAATATATTTACTAATTAAATCTACAACTATACTTTTTCTTTACAAATTTACATTAAAATATATATTAATTTTTATCCTATAAATAATTTTAAAATTAATTAAATTACTAATTTTTTACTTTAAAATTAATTAAATTAATATTAAAAAACACTCTTGTGTCTGCGTAAGTGATTTACTCACATGATCTTGCACTCACCCATTCTGTACAATGCAAAATAACAAAATACTTGTAATGAAACCATAATGAATAAATATTAACAATGTTCCACTAATTACAATAGTTAGAATCTAAAATAATAATACTTAACTATATATGTCTTAACATATATTACATTTAATTGTATTCTAAAAATACATTCAACTTATCGTCGTACACGTCAAAGAGGTGTTAAATATACAAACAAAATATATTGTATTTAATTCAACCCTTAAAAGTATATCAAACTTGCCGTGAAGCGCGCCACGAAAGTGCTAAATATGTAGTGACAGTTAATCCTAGTAATTCATGTCAGAGCAGTGCTCTTTCCGCGCAGCTTCCTCCCGGGAGCTTACCTCTTATTGCCGGCCATACCTATATATTGTTTGCCGGGCTATTCGTCTGAGTATCACAGGAAGGGAAGTAGCTCGGATAACACCCCAATTAAACTTGGGGAAAATGGGCATTGCAGTTTCGTGCGTTTCATCCAAAGCTCCCGCCAGTGTGGTGAAAATAATAGAGTTGTATGGCAGCGTCCAGGAATTTGACAAGCCGATGAAAGTTGCACAGCTGATGATCGACAATCCGCGACATTTCGTCTGTCATTCCAGCGCCTTGCAGACGGGTCGCCGGATCTCAGCGATGACAGCCGACGAGGAGCTCGAATTGGGTCATCTCTATTTCCTTTTCCCCATGCGCAAACTCCACCACTCGCTCTCGCCATCCGACATGAGTTCCCTTGCGTTTAAAGTCAATTCTGCTCTTCAGAAGTCGACTTCGAAATCCAGGAGCATCGCCAGAATCCTTCCTGTGTTGGGCGACTTGTGCCAGAGTCCCGCTGACAGAAGAATAGCAAGAGCTGTGTCGAATAAAGAGATGAATGCTGTAGAAAAAACGGCGGAGCCGCAGGATAATGGCGTGTCGAAATTGCTAGTGGATAACGCAGAGGATAACGCAGAGGCTATCGGGGAGTTGAGGGGGTTCAACTTGAGGAGTTCCAAATTTTGGAAGCCTGCGTTGGAGACAATAACCGAGTCCCCTAGGTTTTTGTCGTTGTCGAGGAGGATTAGTGCTGTTCAATCCCCATCAACGTAAATCTTCTGTTATTGTCTGTACGTTTCACTAATTGCCAGCACCCTGCCACAAACAAAACCGGAGTGAACATCTTTTACAAGGATGCTGTGTAAACACATAACAGATAAATCACCAAATTTTACTGAAATACACTGTTGTTAATGTAAATTTTGGTCGATAACTCTTTGCTCTTGCTGTTATTGATATTTTTGGTTAAAATTGCTTAATGTGTTTTATGCTCAACCAATTTCAGGTAATGAGTAACAAAAAGACGAAATACAGAAAGCACAGATTACGAATTCGGACGAGGAAGCTGTCTCTAATACAATGAGAAAATACTCGTCTATATAAATAAACAAATATATCGGAATTCTGAAACTGCAAAAATGACTTTGCTAAACGTTTTACATTTGTTGTTTTTTTCCTCAAAAACCTCTAACTTAACCATTCCTCACTTAATTTTGAACAAAATCAAACAAAAAAATAACAGAAAAACTTCAAAACAACTTCTAACTTAACCATTCCTCACCTAATTTTAGACAAAATAAAAAAAAAAATAACAAAAAAACTTCAAAACTGTAAAACGTTTAAACTACTGCAAAAAATAAATAGTAACGAAGCGAAGTCCATGCCTAACGGCAATACGATATGTGAAAACTAGGTAGTGATTTAAAAAAAATCGGAAATTTATTTAAAATTTTCTGAAGAATTGAAACGTTGTAGACGATGGGTTATCAAAAGGTAACCACTCAAGCAATTGGTTAAGGATCTGCCCTAGGTGAGGTAACCACAGAAGCCACAAATATCGTCGAACCCAAGCCACAAATATTTATAATCCTTACACAACAATTTAAATATTTATGACCCCTGTACACAACTATTTAAAAGGAATTTTTCAATGTATGAAAAAAAAATATGGACAAAACGTTAAATACAAAATATTTTTTAAAAAATAAACCTTGACCAAATATTCATAGTCCTTTAAAAGACAACGATTTAAACCAAAATTTTGATGATGCAAGAAAAAAAAAATCTGACCAAAATATTAAAATTCAAAATATTGTTTTATTTGTTTTTAGAAAACTAACAAATCAAAATTTCATAAACCTAAGTAAAAAAAATTACTTTAAACGTTTTATGTAAATCTGAGTGAAAGATTTGCTTTAAAGTTTTTATGTTTTTTATTATTTTCTATCATATTTTTAAAGTTTTTATGTTTTTTTTTTTCAATCATATTTTTAAAGTTCATATGTTTTTTATTATTTTCAATCATATATTTTTAAAGTTTTTATGTTTTTTATTATTTTTAATCATATTTTTAGGTTAATTTTATTGGAAATTAGAATTGCAAATTTTAGTTATAAATTTTTTATAATTCTAATATTTCAAAATTTCTCATAAAACTAAATTTATTTATATATTTAAAAATATAATTTAAATAACAAAAAACTACAATTTTACTAATTGTATCTTTAAATTAAGTGATGATTACGAAAAATAATAAAATACATACACCTAATCAAAATATTCTTCATCCTCTATCACATACTCATATACCATCACATAGTAAATGTAGTTGTTTGACACAAGGCATTAAATCTTCCAAAATTTATAAACTATAGGAAAAATTGCAAATTGTTTTGTCACTATTAGAGTATGTATATTAGAGGGAAGTTGGGTATATATATTACCAATAAAATAGTTGGGCTGAGGGTCCTTTATCCCACCACTAATAAGAAAGTCTTATATATCAATTTGATTTTTGATTTTGCAATAACCTTAAATATTAGATTATTAATTATTTTTATTAATAACCTTAAATATTAGATTATTAATTATTTCTATTAATTTCAATTTTATATGACCTAGTCTCGTATTTTTTCACACCTGTTCAAACTCTTTTCTAGATTTGAGCAAAAAAATATTTTAAATCAGGAAAAATAAAACGAGAGGAAAATTTGCACGTTGTTCTCTCGCTAGTAGAGTATGTACGTTAATCTCAGTTCTATTTTGGCCTAGTCTCGATAGCAGTGTTGTATTTTTTCATACATGTTCAAACTCTTTTAGATTTAGGCGATTCTAAGCGAAAAAATATTTTAAATCAGCGAAAAATCCAATATTATTGACCTGCAATGTTATTAAAGGATGATTTAAATTGCTTGATCTTACAAGAAGTAACTTCAAAGGAAAGGCTTTCTGCACTTCTTAAAAAAATGAATTCCCTTTGGCCACACCATACGCAATCCTTACTCAGGTAGATCAGTCCAGATTTCTCCCGAACCCTCCATCCAAATGATGTGAGAGTGTTCCGTTTGGGGAAAATTCATACACCAGAAAGCATTCTTCTCTGTCATTGGAGCGAAAAAAATCCCGGAAATTTCACCAAATTTTCATGTTGTATCTCCGTTAAAGTGAGGAAGATTTCCTGGAATTCAATTTCTTTCGTTTTACAGCTGGTTTTACTGAAACATTTAACAGCAAACAGAGCTTCCATCTCTCAAAAATCCCTCGTAGATGCGAGCAAATCCATTTCTTCCGAGCAAACTTTTGTTTGACAAATAATTCATTGCAGACTCAATTTCTTCAAGGTTAAATATGAAGCAATCACTCTCTTTTCCTCTATCTGCCAATTGATCCCAGTCACTGGAATACTCTAGAAGTATCAAAGGCGASGAACTTTTGCTGCTATGATCTTCACTATAATTACAGAACTGGTCAGGTCTAAGGGTAGTATTAGAGGCGTCAACTGTCTGTAGTTCTTTTGTAAATTCCCATGTTGATGGCGATTTCCCTACCATTGGCACATACCATTCTAAACTAGGATAATGTTGTTGGTAACTTTACTGTCAGTGGCCAATACTGTGCATTTAAAACCAGGATAACATGGCGGAAACCACTATCCATATTCGTACGCTGGGTGAGGATGAATATTCACTATTTGAAAGAATGGTGTGTGAAAGTGGATATCAATCTGTAATTCAAATCACGCAGCATTCAATGCTGCGTAGTAGAGTAGAGTGGATAATGTTAGTATAACGTGGTGTATCTTCATATTCATATACTGTTTTATTTTTCTTTTAATTTTGACGAATAATACTACTCCACCGAATTACGTCGGATCATAATTATTTAATGGAATCATAAAACAAATTCAATGAAGTTTTAAAATTATGAAAATATATTTCTATAAAATATTTTATTTTTCATAAATGTATAGTGTACCCATTTTTTTAATGAACAAGTAGTGCATTAATGTTCATTCAATGACTTTTGTTTTTTAACTAAAAGTGTTAATTTTTACAATGATTCAACAATTGTATATCTCTTTCTTTCATTGCCAAGAATTGAGGTGTTTCCAAATCTATGGGATAGAAATCCATGTGGTGCTTCCTCATTTTTGTTGAATGTTCCTTGAGACAAGAGACAATCCATGTTTTCATGTTGATCTGCTTTCGTGTTCGATCCTCGCAGGATGTGATAGAATTGGGAGTTGGAGAAGTCTTGCAGCACATACTTTAGTCTTTGCAGAGTCTTGTTGAGCGTTGGGTTCTTGAATCGGTCTTCCGAAATTATTGTTTTTATCAAAATTTCTGAATCCCCGAAGACTTAAATTTCTTTAATGTCTTTTTCCTGCGCTATCTGGAAGGCTTTTAACAACCCTAGGATTTCAGCCTGATCATTAGTTCTCCGGCCTAGACCCCAGTTGAAGCTATCTTTCCTTTGTCCATCATAGGAGTGAACCACTCCACATGCCCCTGCTTTCCCTGGGTTTCCTTTGGAGGCGCCGTAAAAAAAAACCGTTGCTTTACCTTGCTTCCTCCACCAATCTTGAAATACTGCATCTGTTTCTCTTATACGCCAACCTGAAGTGCTTAGAGGATGAGCAATGGTCTTTTCGTCTATTGAGTTATAATAGCTCCTAGCCAATCCTTTTCTTCGGGAAGGAGAGAGTTTTCGTCCTTGAGAGTGTGGTAAGTCATTGCTTCTCAGAGAAGTGCTTTTTCTTTAGTAGCCATCGTCAAAGGGGAATGAATGACGTTATTGAAGATCTGATCGTTTCTTGCCAGCCAAATTTTCCAGCGTAAATATTTGGGAATGGCCTACCAGATTCTTTGCCAATTTGATTTGCTTTGCATCTCTTGAGGATATCTCGCTTTTCAAGAGGAGAAGAGGGTTGTGACTGTAGTCTGTGATGGAGCTGTGACATTGAGGCCGCTGAGGGTGATCTTCCAGGCTTCTTGGGTAAATGGACAATCCACAAACAGATGGTCCATAGTTTCAATAGCGCTACAACACAGGGGGCATCTATGAGGTCCCACTATACCTCTTTTAATCAAATTTTCTCCTGACAACGTTTTCTTGTGCATTAAGATCCAAAAAAATAAGTTTACTTTTGGAAGACTAATCGAGTCCCAAACCTGTTTCCATAGAGATGTTGATTATGTCATCGCTTGAGTAGATTGAAGAGCGTTGTAACCTTGTGCTATAGTGTATCTCCCAGTTTTTCCCCATCCCCATTTGTCTGGCATGCGCAGGTGGACAGGGGTCAAATCGACCAACGAGTTTATGAGCAGAGCCTTTCGGAGTTGTAGATGCGTTGGGATTTCAGGGAGTTCCCAATCCCACCAATTTCCCATGGCATCCCAAGAGAAAATGTCTACCAGTTTATTGAAATCGCACTGAGTAAGACACTCACAGATTTCTTTAATTTCTTCAGAATTTTCGAGTGGGGGATGGCCCATGATGCTCTCACTCCACATCCGAGTTTTTTTTCCATTGCCAGTAAATCGGTACAGGTGGATTTGGAAGAAGTCTAACCCAACACGACAAAGATTCCAGATCAGTGTTCCTTTGGTGGTATTTTCTGGCTTTAAATTCCTCATCGAATTCCATTGGAGGTATTTTCTCCTTAATATTTGGCTTACTAGATGTCTAGAGTTTGAGAAGAGATTCCAAATGATTTTTCCACCTAAAGTTATATTGGCATGACTGGGATCTCTTATTTGCAATCCTCCTTCATTGATTGGGCATTTGACAATTTCCCAGTTAACAAGATGAAATTTCCTTTGGTTGCCTTTTCCTCCTTGCCACAAAAAATCTTGGATCAGGTTTGAAACTTGTGTCAGGATCGCCTTTGGATCCAAGACAAAGGAACCCTCATAGACTGGTAATGAAGAGAGTACCGATTTTATAAGGATAAGATTTCCTGCTATTGTGAGCCACTGTCCTCCCCATGTTTCTATTTTGTTATTGATTTTGCGTACAATTTCTGTCCATAGTGAAGATTTGTTGGTTACCAGATTTAATGGGAGTCTGAGGTATTTTATTTTTTCCCATGAGGCATAGCCTGAAAACCCCGGGAAATGGGCAATTCGCTAAATGGTATGTTGGTCAACATTCCACCCATACACTACACTCTTCTTTTTGTTGATGAGCACTCCATGAACTCTGCAAAAACTTTGGAGAATATTACTGAAGGTCTGTGCTATCCGAATGGAGGCTCCACCCAGCAAAAGGGAGTCATCAGCAAATAAAGTGTGATTGATTGGTTCTAGGCCTCTCACTAGCGTAATGTCTGGGACAGTCTTAGCATTCTTTTTAACAGTTAGCTTTCTGCTTAGCGAGTTTGCCATTATCATGTATAGGAAGGGAGAGAGTGGGCAACCTTTCCTTAGTCCCCTTGAGGCTTGAAGAAAATTAGTTGGCCTGCTATTTAATAGCAGGGCTATCCACGACTTCTTTGTGCATGCTTTGATTAGTTTAACAAATTTTGTATTGAAACCAAAGGAACGGAGGACTTTGTAAATGAATGAGAGTTTTACCCGATCGAATGTGTTTGCCATATCTAGTTTTATGAGCATCCCTTTCTCCTTGCGTTGATGGATGGAATGCATTGCTTCTTGCACTTGTATTACATTTTCCAGAATGTGTCTCCCTTTTACAAAACCACTTTGGGCGAGGGAGATGAGCTTCTCTAACAGAGGCTTAATCTTGTTTTCCATTATCTTTGAGAGGATTTTGTACGAGGTGTTTCACAATGAGATTGGCCTGAATCTGTCAAAGGAGCCTGGGTTCGCTTCTTCAGGGATTAAAGCTAGAAATGTGGAGTTAACGTTGCCTCTAACTTTGGATTTTTGTTGGAATGCTTTTATCATTCTTAGTAAATCAATCTTAATTATTTCCCAGCATTTTCTATAGAAATTGATTGAGAAGCCATCTAGCCCTGGGGCTTTGTCAGGTTCCATAGACCAAATAACATTGTTGATTTCTTCCTTTGTAAAAGGATTCATGAGGGCTTCATTATCTTCCTTACTCACTAGGGAGGGTTTATCAGAGAGAAATTATGTGGTAACCTCCCCGCAATCAACTCCATCTTCTTTATAAAGTTTCTGGAAATGAATTTCTTCTTCCTCTTTGAGTTGGGCTGAACCTTTACAAATCGAGCCATCTGCCAAGGTAATTTTCGAAATATGATTTCTAGAGATTCGGGCTCTGTATTTCCGATGGAAGAAGGTGGTATTACGATCTCCAGCTCTTAGCCAAAAGCTGCAATATTTTATCCTCCAATACTCTTCTTCTTGACGGAAAG
This sequence comes from Picea sitchensis, assembly GCA_010110895.2. Taxonomy (NCBI): domain Eukaryota; kingdom Viridiplantae; phylum Streptophyta; class Pinopsida; order Pinales; family Pinaceae; genus Picea; species Picea sitchensis. The sequence goes on along the minus strand of SNQJ01S0003793.1, from coordinate 108,299 downwards.
CGTGATAGGAATTGAACTGAGCATCTTGCTCCTTTGCTAAATCTTGGTTGGTAATATCTTTGTTCTCCATTTCCATTTGCAGGTCTGTTAACTGTTGAGCAGTCTCTCTCTTGTGGCTTGAGGGGGTGTTATTTGTTTTTTTAATCCAATCTTTTAAGGCATACTTTGTTGTCTTTATTTTTTGTTCCCACACATAGCTGGGAGATCCTGTTACTGGAATGGACCAAGCTGAGTTAATAGTTTCTAGGAAGCCTTCCTTTCTATACAGAGAGGGTTGTATCAGAAAGGTATTGAACCCAGGTTTTCTTCCTCTTCCAGTTGGAGGAGAATGGGCTTATGGTTATATGTCAATTTGGGGATTATTTTGGATGAGATTATCCTCCTTTCCAGCAATAGAGAGCTCTGAGCTAGAAACCGATCCAAGCAAGATGAGATGTGATCTGTTCCAACTATGTTGTTTGTCCAAGTAAAGAGTCCTTTCATGGGCTTAAAGTCCAGAAGATCCCACTGTTGAGTTAGCTCCTCAACAAAAGGAATCATTTGATCCCTGCCACAGTTTCCCCCTCTCTTTTCTTTTGGTTCAAATACTAAGTTGAGGTCTCCAGCTATAATGATATTCGTATGGAGCTTATTTTCTACGAAGATTGATAGAGTTTGACATCATTGTTTCTTTTCAGTAGAAAGGACAGGAACATAAAGGTTAAAGAGGGAGAAGGTGATATTACTTGAGTAGTGTTGGAGTTTGGTGAAGATCCAATGTTGGGTCTCAAAGGAACTGTCAAGGTGGAACTTGTATTCTAACCATAGAGTTGCGAGACTACCTGAAGAGCCCCTTGTGATCATGGATTTCACTGCATTTTTCTTCCATTTCAGTTTTTTGATTTCTAAGAGGGTTTCCCCTTCAATTTTTGTCTCTTGGAGCATGAGGATTTCATGAGATTCATTTTTCAGAAGGTATTTGACTGCCTCGACCTTCGATGGGTTCCCCAAGCCTCTGTAATTCCAAGAGACTATACACATTATTTACTGGGATTGGAGTGGGTAGGCCCTCCCTTGGGAGGCCTTGTTCTGGTATTTCTTCCAATGGACATCTCAATGGTGGATTGGATTCCTTTCATTTTTTGCCTCTTCACTTATTCTTCTCTTGCTTCTTTGTGAGATTTTCACCCGAGTCTTTTTTAGGGTCTCTCGAAAGACTCGTCCTCCAAAGATATAGAGTTTTCCAAGAGTTTCTTTTTTGTTATTTCTCCGTAGGAAGGGGAGGAGGAGGTTCCAATTGGGGATCCAGGAAGGGCTACCTCACCATTGTTTTTTCCGGCTGTGGGAGGGAGGATCTATTGTTCAAGTTCTTCAATCGCTTGATCAAAGATTTCTGGAAGGTTGATGAGGATTTCAAAGGGGTTATTGGGGGCTTCTGAGATTGGAGGGGCTGATATTTCTTCCGCAGGAGCTTTCCCTAGAATGGGGGCGTCAGGGCATTTTGATGCCCCTTTCCCTTTGGATCTGTTGTTATTCTTTGGCTGAGATGCTTTATGGACCTGCGTCCATTGTTCACCTTTCAAGATCTCCCACTCTTCTTCTTTCTTCTTTTTGCATTGCTTGACGAAGTGTCCATAGCCATGGAAATACCTGCATTTGAATGGGAGTTGTTCATAATTTAAATCTTGGATGTGAGACCAGTCTGCAACCTTTAGTTGAATGTCTTCCAGTAGCCACACCTCCAGATCTACTTCGATGCATATCCTGGCACATGAGTACTGTTCCTTTCGTTCTTCTTTGTCAATGTATTTTCCAAGAGTGCTCCCAATGGATTCCAGAGACTTCGAATTACAAAAATGCAAGGGGAGATGAGGGAGATGCACCCATACCAGAACGACTAAGGGCATATCTTTTGTTGGATCGAAGTCTGGTGACCATTTATTCAGGTATAGGCCTTGAGGGCCCATGAAGTATGGTCCATTCCTAAATATGAGATTTATGTCCTCTGTGTTATCAAAGACGAAAGCATAAAATCCCCTACCTACGAGATGGCTTTTGATGCCTTCTTTTACCAAGGGGCTCCAGTTTCTCTGTACCCACGCATATAAAACTTTGGGAGTCGGCCATAGACCTGTGAACTGGTCAATGAGTCCCCATTCGGTGAGATTCAAAGCACATATGCATGCTTCTTCTACTGAGAGGTCGACTGAGGGAATACTGTCCAATTTTTTGACAATTTTTTGCTATGTCTTTGTGGTTGTTCTTTTACCACTGGCTGCAACCAGTTTCCTGGAAGCTGCTATCTCCAGAGGTAAAGGTGGTGGGGGAGCCTCAGGGCCCCCTCCTGGGGCCATGGTGTAGGGGCAAGAGAGAGGATGCACCAGGTGCATGTGCGGGCAGCCTCCTGGGCGTGAGCGTGACCAACAGGACCAAAAAGTTCAAAATAACGTTAAAAAGTTCAGTCAATGACTTTTGACTATAAATCAAAAATATATTTTCTACTTGGGATAGTAATAGATAATTTTGTAAGTACCTCGCAAAATATTTTAAGAAACTCTAAAAGATAATGGTATAAATATAATTGAAGAGACTTTGACTTTAATGATCTCTCAAGTGTTGTTAATGTCATAAATGAACTATTTTAGATTTCGGTTCATAATTTGAGAACTTGTTGGTCTATAGATTCTAGTGGCATTTAATAAGAATAATATATATAAAAAAAAATTCATAAGATTTAAAAAGTTGAAGTTTTGCAATATCTTTACAGTAAAATAAATTATTATTAAAAAAATAATATTAAAAAAAAAATCTTCTTTTCAACTAATTAAATTTTGATAAACGATATAAAAAAAATTCAATAAAATTTTGTAAAATTCATTTTTTTAAATATCTTTCAATGTACAATTAGTAAAATGTTTTTCTAACTACATTTGTGTTGCACTATTATTACCCATCTTCTTTTTGTGTCCTTTTTAAAGTCCATATATTCTATGAATGGAATATTACATCATTTATATCACAAGGTAGTGTCAATATGTCAACAATGAAGAATATTACATCCATTTGTACCATGTGTGAATATTGATTGGTAACAATTGTAAGTAGTGAGTGCATATGTGTGAAAGGTAGGTGTAAAACATGGTTGCCAAAAAAATAGAATTAATTTAAAAAAAATTATGAAATGAATGAAATTTGAGTCAAAGCACTAACCTTGCATGTCTCATGATGATGGCCTGTTGTGACTATATAAAAAATACTTCCTATAATTGAAATTGTGTTTCGACTTGAGTACCTAGTAGTATTTATTATTAAAAAATATGATGTTCATACCATGACTATATTAATCTATTCTCAACACAAATAAAATTATATCTAATGCCTATATGCACTATTCCTCAACATTTATGAATCTACCGTGAGGTGCTTAGTGCTTGTCAATATTCAACTCCTCCACTTCCACAATTTTTCCTTGACGTGTCTACTCCCTTGCATCATGTTGCAATCAGTGTAAAAGTGTAGATTGATCACACTATTGAGGTTGTTGGGTTTCTCACTTTTGAGGTATCTGGAGGATGTGCCACTCCATTACATCTTGTTTCAAGAAGAACAAAAGTTTATCTTCATCACACTATAGAGGTTGTTGGGTTTCTAGGTTTTGAGGTATTTGAAGTATTTCTTAGGTCCATTGATGATGAAAATCATACAAGTGTAGTCAATGAAATGCCTCAATAACTTTGATGAGTTATCTTTGGTGGGTTCTTGCTACATACAAGTCATTGTTGNGTTGGGTTTCTAGGTTTTGAGGTATTTGAAGTATTTCTTAGGTCCATTGATGATGAAAATCATACAAGTGTAGTCAATGAAATGCCTCAATAACTTTGATGAGTTATCTTTGGTGGGTTCTTGCTACATACAAGTCATTGTTGTTTATAGAATTATCTTGTTCAATTATAATAAATATATTTGTTAGAATTATCTTGTTCAATTATAATAAATATATTTGTTGGAATTATTTTGTTCAATTATAATAAATATATTTGTTTAATGGTAGGAAATGAAGAAATTCGTCAAACCCTTGATTGGAAAAAGCATTATAAAATCATATGTAGCTAGAGGGATTATTTACCCTCACATCATTCTTTGATATATGAAAAAATTGTGAGATGAAAACTTTAATCTCAAAATTCTAGAAATCAACATGGCTACATGGCAATTTTCTTACAATAGGTATGTCATTTTCAATCATGTTTCATTGAATATCTTATAGCTAAAAGATGGTTAAAAATTTGAGTGTTAATGCTTGAGATTATTTAGCTAAGAGTCTATAATCTCACTTGAAACTTTGGGATTATTCACGCTTGGTTGATATTTAAGTCATGATTTCATTTAAATATTACCTTAATTTAGTTGAACAAACTAGTCTTTTAATTATTACAAATAGATGGTGAATGTGGTTATACTCATTCCATTATTAATCATTAGACCTTCATGGCCAACCTAATTATGCCAAAAGGCATATACCTATTGGAGATGGGCACAATTAATCATCTTTTAATCTAAAATTCTAATCTGATGGTTAAAAATTGAATATGCTGGCATATTCATAGTTGTCCTCCCAAATCAATGAATGTGATTTACTCTTCATAAGTTCCTTGTATTTTTGAATGCATCCATTAACCTGTTTACTTTTCAACATTTACCTAATCATATTAAAAAATTATTGTAGCAACATCTAATTGTCACGTTTAAATTATTAAATTATTAACCTTTGATTTCCTCAGCTGTAGCGTTTCATTTTCCAGCCTAGATTACCCGCCTGCCTATCATATTGGATGAATGTTTCATCTTTTTGATTGCATGAGCATGGAGCGTTTCATCCCCAGCCCCTTTGATTTCTCACCCAGTTGCATCGACGAGCACTGAACCTAACACCCTTTACTCTTCTTGTCAAAAAAGATACCATCAAACATTCAAAAAGAAAGGCGACGAGGACGAGTTATGTGCGTTCGTGTTTAATGTGCCCAAAGAGTTGTTGGAAATGAAGCCTGAAGCGTACATTCCTCAATCGGTTTCCATCATCCCTTATCACCACAAGAGATCTGAACTTTATGAGATGGAGCGCTACAAACTGGCGGCTGTTGATAGATTTCTGAAAAGAATGAACAAACGAGGTAAGTTTTAGTCCATCATCCTGGAGGACTTTAAGAAGCGCGACTGGAAAATTTGGAGCTGTTATCACAAGTGCATCGATTATGAGAAAGAAACCTTGCCATGGCTCATCTGAGAAGAAGGAAGTGGAGGGGACGAGCGAAGAATCCTTCGTTAAGAACATGTCGCCCATGCAAGACCAATAATTCTTCTTTAATGTTATACAAGTCTTTAAACCAGGAGGTAACCAAAACTAGATCAAACAACAAAAGATTTCACCAGCATTTAAAGTATGTTTATTCAGTTAATGTGATAAGAGGAATAGGGTTAGGATTATATTAGTATAATCACAATGAAGGTCGATAAAATATTTCATTTACAAATTCTAATTAAGGTTTACAAATTCTAATTAGAATTTATACTAGAGTTTATAAATTAATTATACCTTTCGGCGTTTATCAGCCACATAATTGTGGATGTGCTAGTTTTAATTTCCTTCACAATTATTTTTAACTCATGATCACAGCAAGAGCGAGAAGACCTCTGTACAAACAATTTCATTTCAAAGACATAAAACTTACACGATGACGAGCTCTCTAGTTTTCTCTCATTGTGTATGATCTAAAGACCAACAAAAAAAAATTAAATTTCTATATGTACATGAAATGGAAGGTAGATCTAATGAAAAGATTCCATGGGCAAAGAAAAATGATTAGAGGAGAAGGTTTCCTCATGGTGTTTTGTTTTAGCATTTTGTTGGGTTCGATGGTTAAATAATTGCAACAACAAAATCATGGTTGGAGAGTTGCTAAATGATGGCCCATTTACAGATAGATGACTGATGAATATGGTCAAATGTTATCGGTTTATCTACCAAATGTAGGGCTTCCATATTCATTATTAACATCATCTCATGGGTTTCCAATTCCATCTTTATTTAATACAAATCTTGTTATTTTTAGATTCCTTCTTTATGCAATAATTCTATCTCACACACGTAAGTTAAAGCACTACAAATGTAAAGATAGGGCTTGGCTTGATGTCTACTACATTTTCGGTGTTCTAGTTATCAAAATGTTAAAATATTAACATGTTGAAATAATTAGTATTGTTGGGTGGGTGTAAGTTAATGATGGTCTCTCATGACACATTAGTGGGAATGAAAACATGGAAACACAACTATATATTAAATTGGAGTGATGATGTACTTTCACAACAAATTTGAATATGGTGTAAAAACATGAAATGTAGGAAATTGAATTAGCTTTCCAAATATATACTTTTAATTTATAGAATTTGTGTATGACTATTTAAAGTTTGAGTTCTTCTAACAATGGTATGTTATTTTTTATGCAAAATTACAATAATTTGCATGTTATGAGGGAATTAACATAATGAAACAAGGATTTTTTTAGATTGTAGATCTTAGTCTGTATTAGTGCAACTTATAACTTATTCCACAAGATGCATGTATTTTAAGATTATGATATATGTTAACACAAAAATATATAAAAAATAGTAAAACATATTAATTAAAAAAAAGATATTTGGAATTTGCATAGTCTCATGGAGAGATTTATGTACACCAGATACAAATATAGCATGAAAAATAGAGATATTGAGAGCCATTAAAAAAATGGAGGTTTTGATATATATATTTATAGCCTTTAAACCACCGGGTTTGTCATTCTTAACCTAAATCGAGCTTGTGCACATTCATAATAATGCATTCTAAAACACAATGAGGCTCTTAATAACATTTGCACATTCCTAATGCATGCACACTTTTGTGACTAAATTATGTTTTCCAATGTATATCATTCACCTTGAACTAGGGATATTAATGACATTAGAGGATTTGAGCATTTAGTACAAGTGCTAGGGTCCTTGACATGGTAAGGTAATGAAACCTAGGCCTTAGACCATAGAGGTTTCTTTTATGTATCAATGTCCTAAAACAACACTTCAAACCACTACAATTCACATCCTGAGGGAATCCTTTTCTTACAAGTAGGGATACATGCATTGTTAGAATATTTTGAGAATTAGTTACGAGTTTTGAGTCCCTTACATGGTGATGGAAGTAAACACTATAATTAGACCCTAAAATAATCTTCTTAGAACACATAGCTATGAAAAACACCTTAAACCACCACAAAATATCTCTCAAGGTTATCACTTCCTTTGACTAAGGATATAGGTGCCATTGGGGAAATTTTGTATTAGGTACATGATTATTTAGGCTCTGTTATAACCCTATGTTTCATAGGATCAACTGGTGACTATAAATTTTTCCTTTGATTGCATTTGTGTTGTAAATAATATTTCATTCTACAAATGATTTACAAAAAGAAAGAAAAGAAAAAAGAAAAGAAAGAAAAACAAAAAGAAAAGAAAGAAAAGAAATAAAAACAAAAAATAAAAGAATAAAAAATAGAAAAGAATAAAAGAGGGTATGAAAAGAAAAATGATAAAACCCCATGCAATAAGAATGACTTGATTCATATTGTCTAACCATGGTCAAGTCCTTTCAATTTATGCAGATAGGTTAGTCAATAAACTTGCCTAAAGAGTCTAATATTAGCTAAGTTAGATAGGTTAGTGAATAAACTTGGCTAAACAGTTTAATCTTAGCCAAGTTAGATAGGTTAGTGAATAAGTTTGATCAAACAATTTAAACTTGGTCAAATTTCCTAGGTTAGAGTAATTCTTTATCCCAATAGTCTAATTTGGGTTAATTCTACTAGGTGATTAGAGTAGGATATAGGTTAGCATGCTTTCATTCCAATATGATTGATGTAAAGTTGGTTAAATCCTTTCATTTGAGTTAAAATGTTCAATTTTGACCCCTTGGTGAAACAAAATGAAGGAAGGGGAGCAACAGAAAATCCATAAAAAGGCTTTATCCTAAGTTTTGTGGAAATATATTATGTTTGTCTCTTTGTGCTAAAAGGTATGCTAATCTCAGCGGTCAATTAGCGTGCGCTCAGATCTACGGCTAGAAGTGGATATTAGACCCCCTCGACCATTTTTCTTTTAATGGTGGGCAGGGGGGTCTGAGCAAGTGGTATTTCTCGGGCAGGCCCCTCCTAACATGGTGCATTATTGTTAACTCAGACACCCCCCCCCCACGTCGATGCCACCTAATGTGGTGCATCCTCATCATTTCGAAACCCCCTTCCTATTTCTGCTTACCGCCTACCCCCCACCCCTCCGAGAAAATCGCCAAACCACCCTTCCATACCACCTCCACACTCCACGCCACGCCTCCATACCACCTCCACACTCCACTGCCACACTCCATTACTCTGCCTAAACGTCACGCTCCACTCACTTGATGCTCGTCACATCCCGTCCACATGTTATCCACTCACTCCCCTCCACGTTACCTCCATCTATCCGTTGGTCATTCAATTCCCTCCACCTCACTTCCGATATGACTGGTGGGCCAATCAATGCAGTCATCATGACCGTTAACCATATGACCTGTCATCCGCTCCATAATGGACACCCGTTCAACCACTTAATCCCATTTTTTCGCCATTATTGCACTGTTCACGATCCAGAAACAGTCGAAGCCACCATTATCAGTCTTGAGATGATTTCCCTCAAAATTTTAGTTGACGACCGTGATTGAAGCCTAGTCAATACAATTAACATCTTTTTCCAATTTGCAGGTATCAGTCGGATCAATGGCCCCCAAATCCAAATCCTCAGAGATCGAAGAAAATCATTTCCTCCCTCCTCCTGTTGACCTGGATTGAACATCATTGACCGATAAATATTGCTTAATTGCAGAGCCAAAGTGCGCATTCGACTTCTTTGAATTGCACTTCTGGCTCAGGGACATTTTTCTAGACCAAAGTGATGAGATTAGACTCTTGGAGTCCAATATCCCACTATACCTCTTCCCTCAGACATATCATTTTTCCAAGTTCACTCTAAAATTCCAGGCACATTATATCCATAGCCAAAGAACCATTGTGTCTTCATTTGGTGAAACTCTTTTCACCATTACCCCAGAAACAATATACCAGATAATACAGATACCCAAAGTTGACTCACTTTCCCCTTTTTCCATTGATATTCTGACTGAGATGTACCAGAAGCTGTCGTTCCCATAGAGAGCTCAAATCTTTGAGCTCTTTATCCCTAAAAATGCTCAATTACCCAATGTGAATCTCCCATACCATTCATCCATATTTTCAGTAAAAGGAAACTAGATCATTTCTTCCCTATGTTGCATCATAGGATACTATTCAGATGAGTGGGTAGACGAACCCATCCTGGGATTTCTATCCATATTTTCCACCGAAGACAAGGCTACTACCCAGTTCAACTATAGCCATTTTATGGCCGACAACATCCATGAACAACTATTCAAGTTTTCTACAGAGGGCATGTTCAGGTATTCTTCGATATTGGCATACATGCTCATCTTTTTCCAAGCAGAGAAGTTCTGCTTCTCCCTGTAGAAGCTAGACCAGTATGGTAACCCACAAACTGTCACATCCTGGACATCATTATTGAGAAAGAACTCATCTGAGTTCAATTTCAAGTAGTTCATTGACCAATTTTACCACCTAGTGGTAAGCATGCTCAGTGGAAGAACAAATCCCAGGATAAATGAATAAATTCAAAGGACTCTACATTTGTCGGACCTAGCTAAAACAGGTGACTCGTACCTGTAAGAGGATCATACAGAGATCAGGGTCTACGGATGTCAATCGATCCCTTACAAGCTGCCCAAGTATTTACCTGTCAGGATATTCACTCTGGAATACATCCAACAGATGATAAACTCCGATGATATTCACTTTGTGGCTTTCAAAAATAAGCAGCAGTTGAGAATCAAAGGACATATACGTTCTTTTATTTGCAATAGTCGAGCTACAGGGGAAGAGGCTGATAAGATGTTAAAGGAAATAAAGTTCAGTCTCAGTTTTCCTTGGCACTACGATCCATGTGGAATTATTGAAGAAACTAGATTGGAGAACATGATCTCCCCCTATGCTCATGTGCCTAAACCAGAAGTTGAGAAATTCATGAACCAAACATAGTGGGAGGAAAACACTCTCATAGACACTAAACAACAGCCTTCACCTACTAGATTTTCACAAACAAGCACTCCAAAGGTACTAGTAGAGAAGAGACCCAGAAAAGAAGTATCCCCCTCAATCACAAAAGTCTCAATAGAAGACTTCCAAGTTTACAGGAAAAGACCCAAGACCAGTCATACACCTAACAGGTCTGGAAGAGAATAAATCCAGTCCACCACAGTAATGGAGGGAGAACAGTCACCATTTTTCTCTGGAAGCCAACAAATGATGTCCACTTCCTCATTCATAAAACAAACAGATACCACTTTGACAACCAAATCCTCACAGGAACTCGTAAGACTCAACATCTTGGAGAAGTATGATTTGATCAAAAAGAAAAAGGAAATGTTGACCAACAATACCTATGCTCAATTTTGGAAATAGACATCTACAACACAACATAGGTTTCTCTCTGCCTTTGACATAGAGAAAGGAAGGATGCACATGGAATTATTGCAGGCACATGTGCCTCACCCCAAAGTGATTTATGATTATAAAAGGTCAACATTTGAGTTTGATGTCAAAGAAGTGCATCCAACTGATCAAATGGATATGCACAAAAATACTAGAGAAATGATTTTCTCCGCCCTGGCCAATACCTCCATGAATGTTGAAAAGTTGCAGGTCTCCTTAAACAATGTTCAGTCTCAGCTCAAGTTAGAAAATATATCCTCCCTGGTTAAGGATAACAAGATCAAGTCCTTAGAAGAACTGGTATTGAAAATTGGATATGATCCATCCAATGTCAAAGCAACAGAAGAACCCCTCAAGAAGAATAATGATGATATATCATCCTTAAGGAAACAACTGAAGATCCCCGACACAAAAGATCCACTGGAAAAGGAAATGGCTGAGACTGAAGGCCATAAGGAGGAAATGATAAAATTAATCATGGAGCAAAATGCACAGATCAAGTAAATGAAAGCTGAGTTGGAGAAATTAATCAAGAAGAAGGAACAAACTACACCAATGACAGTCATTCCACTTGATGGAGTTCCTCTCATAGGGATTAGTACAACAACAAAAACATCAACCACCACATTGGAAATTCCATCAACAACCTCAGTAATAGCCACAAATACCTATGAGAAACTGACAAAATTTCTAGGTTATGAAAAAGGTATAAATATCTTCCTTTTTCCCACATTTCATGATATTATTTTGATTGACTTTTCGGTTATTTAGAAGTAAATAGAATAGAAAATGAATAATATACCCTTTAGTGTTGATTGTTTGAGATCAGATTAAATAGATTCTAAATATAATTGGAATTGTCTGGTTTTATTGTAGGATTGGTTAAATATTGTCGAACCCAAGATAGCAAGGGGAATCTTGAAGATGCACAAGGTATTGGAGGTTGAAGACTTTATGGCGCAAAGCAGTTTTAAAGATAATTGAGTTACTCATTGTAATAGTAAAGCAATCCTGAGGATCTCTCGATCCTCATGATATCTTAATTTACCCAGATTATTGTAACATATAAGGGGTAAATAGATCTTTAAGAAAGAGATTTTTTGCACTCAAGAATAGAGAATATAGAATTTCTGTGTTAGAAGTTTTTGTAAAAAAATGTTGTACCAGCTATGAAATTAATAGAAGCCTCGAGTAGTTTTTCCATTTTTATATATTGAGTTTTTAATAACAGTGCTTCTAAGGACCAAGGGCCCAGTCTGAAGGAGCTATTGTTCGATCTGTAATTGTATCAGCTCAATTTTTGTCTTGTGATTCAATTTTCTTTTATAGTAGTTAACAAATGCATAAGTGTGTTGATGGTTTCATGTCAATTACAAGAAATAGATATTCCCTGAAGTATTGAATTATTATTGCTCCAATTCTCATTATTGAGATTCGATGCATGAAGGTTCCTTTCATAAGTTTACATTTGTTGTTCCTTTCATTCATTTACATTTGCTATTCCTTTCCGCTAGAATATAGTTGTTGCTCCTTTCAATAGAAATATGATTTCCTTCTTTTTTCGGTTAGATTACAGACTCCGTTCCTTTCCATATATAGAGTAATTCGCCCTTTTATTTTCAACAATTCTGATTCATAATGATAGCAATTCCTGCAAGTCTTTATCTAGATTCAATTACTGCTCTTAGAATTAATTCAATAGATTATCTAGTTCCTTTCCTTTTGCATAGCTTTAGATTTCAATCCCTAGAATCTTTATTGAATGTTTGAGGAACTTGATTGTTGACAAAATCAGATCTAATTTCACTACACGATTTTAGCCTCTATAAGATATCTTCATAGAATTTGCCGATATTCTTTGAGATAAAAGACAAATCCTTGGGTTGATATATTAATGTTAAACTAAGGTTGTTTTTAGACATCTTTAGAGCTCAAAATTTTGGCACTGTTGTTGGGGAAGAGTGTCAAAGGTAGCATAGATTGTGCCTCTGGAGGATGAGGCATTGAAGACAAAAGGTAAGAACCTATGCAGGCAATAAGTAAGATTCTTATACTAATGCCTACCTCCAGGTGATGCATTAAGAGGTTACATAGGTGTTTTTTTTCTTTCCTTTTCGATTTTTTTCCTTTTTGTTGTGTGAAGTGTGTATGACTAAGAAGAAGGATCTTGAAAAACCAAAACCTCCACCAAAAATTACCAAACCCCATAGCTCAGTGCTCCTTGGAAGAAACACTTTCATAGACGACATCATCCGAAAAATAGAATCTCAACCCTCGGTTGGACCTAGAAAAGGATCCACCCGAATCCCTCAGGCGACAACTTCACCAACTACAACCCACACTGAGATTCATAGAAAAACTGAAGGGATTGAGCTAAGTTTTCAGATGACATATATTCTACCCCTCAACCCTTTAGGAGAGGCAAACTCTTGTAACCTGGAGGAAGGAGAAGGAGAAACTAGTGGGATAACTAAGACAGACCCACCACCCAATCCTGAATCTCCTGCAAAAGAAGAAGGCATACCTGAAATTCTAGACAGAGGGAGTGTAATCAGATCCCCTAGAAAATCGGATAACCAATCAATTCAAATAAAATATCCGGATCAAGAAATCCCTAAAGATTTCTGGCATATTTTCGATCAAATGGCATAAGCAAATCCACAACATCCCTAGACTTCCACCTTGGAATATTCGATAGTTGATCCAATTGCCAATGCCCCCATGAAGGCTATTCCCCTACAAAACCTGCCAACCTTTAATGGATTAATCTCAGAATATTTGGACCCATTCTTGTTTGAATTTGATGTACTATGTAGAGGATATGATTACACCTCTAAACCCCCAAAATTAAAATTGTTCCCCTCCACTTTGAAAGGAGCAGCTCTATGTTGGTTCATGGGATTAGGGGGAGGAACTATAAACTCATGGGATGAAATGAAACAAGCCTTCTTGAAAAAATATCATGATTATTGTAGAACCAGAGACTTAAAAGATGAAATCTTTCAAATGACTACAAAATAAAATGAATCATTAGAAGAATATGTAGAGATATTTCAATATAATTTACAAAGATCACCCTATGGCACTCTACCAGGGGAAGTACTTAAGGAAACTTTGATTAAAGGTATGAAAGATGAATGGGTAGAAACATTGAATTTAATGGGGAAAGGTGATATTTATCAAGAAACTTATGATGACATTGTCCTATTGTGCATCATGTGCTCAAGAGGAAGTTCATGGGCCAGATCAGGGATACGTACCCCCTTCACCAGAAATAACAATATTACCAGCGGGGGTGTTACTCGAGCTGAAGTTGGTAATCTCTTAGAAAAATTTAAAACAAACATTATGAGCATTCTAACTACACAATTGGATGTGTTGCAGGCCAAACAAAAAAACATAGAAGCAAAACAAACGTTAGCCATATTTTTCCACAGGTGCAAAAGGAAACATGGCCCAAGGGATTACCCTTTGGACACGGTCCAGGTTTGCACTATCTGCACCAAGGATCACGACAAAAAACAATGCCCATCGCTTCTTGGACTAAAAGTTGTCATTAGGGAAGCAAAAGAAGAAACATAACCATTATATTGAATGGCTCAGTGTCGTCAATGGCAGAGTCAACCCCTAAATACATTGCAAGACCCTTTCTCTTCCTTCTCCAGGTAGTATAACCAGCAAGCTCATGGTAGCACATGGCGGGGTCATCCATTTACTAATAAAAACTAGAAACCCCAACAATATCCACCTACAAATTCCCCTTGGAAAAACCAGCCCACTGCAATCCCTGCTTGGCAGAATTATCTAACTACATCATCCAGCCCACTGCAATCCCACCTCATCCTGGAAAAACTCCAATAACAACATTTACCCTTCACAGTGGCCCAACATGACTACCCAAAACCCAAGTTGGAATCAGAATTGGCAGTGCCCCATGGGTATAAACAATAAACCCATGGGGATGGCCCCTCAAACTCAACCTACGTTACAAGCCCCACTTCAATTGTCCCAAAATCCACAATCTTGATTGCGCCCTCAACTACCAACCCAACCTCACCCAAATCCAAATAACAGATTGGCTCAGCTCGTCCAGATTATGGAAAATGGAGGAGGAGAGATCAACTCGATAGGGTGCAGTGAACTATGATTAAGGTTGAGACGAATAATCTCCCCTGAAGAAAATGATGTTTTTCAAGGGAAGGAGAAACAACTAATAATAACACCGTCGACTATGGAAATAACAGAAGAAATCAAGCGGGGGGGAGACACAGTCGAATCACAAGATCCCGATAAGGGTACAACACCCTCCCCTCTGTTCCCCAAAATATTGATGATAGCAAAACCGACTGTATATCCCAACTTCGACCTTGTAGGGGAAATCAAAAATTTATATATCAAGATTCCACTCCTGCAAGCTCTTCAGGACATCCCCATCTACGCAAAACAATCAAAGAGCTATGTGGGAGAAAACCCATCAGAAAAATTAAAAATCCATCATCAACAGTCCACATGGTAAGAGCCTTATCTGATCTAATTTTAGGTAGACAAGAACCAGTTAAATATGCAGATCAAGGGAATCCCATAGTAACAATTCAGATCCAGGGCTTCTCTTTTCCCAATACACTAGTTGATTTAGGAGTAGCCATCAACATCTTGACTATGGAAACTTGCAATACCCTGGGTTTTAACTCCTTCGAACCTACAACAATAATTCTGCAGTTGGCAGACTGATCAGTAGTTTGACCAGTTGGCACATTACATGATATAGCCATCTCCATCGACTCTTGGGAATATCTGACGGACTTCCACATCATCAATCCAAAAGGTGGACTTGAAGGGCATCCATTGATATTGGGCAGGCCATGGCTTGCAATAGAAGATGCGTATATAGGATGTCGAACAGGAAATATGAAAATCACTAGAGGGGGTATCACGAAGAACCTCATTTTATATCCTGCTGCTAAACCTAGTCCGACTTTTGGATATCCACAATTTCCACCACCACGGTACCCAGAGAGGGATTTATGAGACCCTCTTATGCAGGAAGAAGCCCTCAAACTTAAAAATCAGTTAAAGGATGATGTAATCAGTGGGTTTATCAATAATCTAGCCACCATGAGCAATCTGACTTGCCAGATGCTCCAAGTTGTTCTAGACTATGAAGCACAGGGGGACTTGCTGGAAGATTTGATGGAACAACGAATTCCAACTACGGCCATTCATAACAACAAACCCGTCGAGATCGCACCCGGGAGGCCTCTAAACATCAATGCCAATTTAGATGAACAACAACACAAAATTTAATTCATGTCCTCTCCAAACAGTAGCGAGATTTTGCATGGGAATATTCTGATATGAAAGATATTGCTCCACAACTCTGTACACACCACATTTATGTTGAAAAAGAAGCTTTACCTATCCACCAGCCATAGAGAAGATTAAATCCTCACCTCAGGGACATCGTTAAAGAAGAATTACAAAAACTGTTGGACGTAAATTTTACATATCCCATCTCAGATAGTCGATGGGTTTCCCCACTAGTGATCATCCGAAAGAAAAATGGGAAATGGTGCATCTATGTTGACTACAGGGAACTTAACAAAGCCACTCAAAAAGACCACTTCCCTTTGCCTTTCATTGACCAGGTCCTAGATACTTTGGCATGAAATAAATTATTTTCTTTCCTAGATGGTTTTAGCGGGTACAATCAGATTCAGATCGCCCCAGAAGATCAAGATAAAACCACATTCACATGTCCCTAGGGAACTTTTGCATACAGAGTATTACCATTTGGACTTTGTAGCACTCCAACCACCTTTCAAAGGGCCATCCTGAGCATATTCCGTGATCTGATCAACGAAGGACTTGAATTCTATATGGATAATTTCACTCCTTATGGCGACGACTTTGATCAAGCGTTGAATAACCTGGAGAAAATACTAGAATGATGCATCGTGACTAGGCTATGTTTAAGCCACGAAAAGTGTCACATGATGATAACAGAAGGTGTGGTACTATGGCATCATATCTCTACAGATGGAATTAGGGTAGACCCAACAAAGATATAGGTAATCCTTAATCTACCCACACCACACACACAAATTGAGGTACACAATTTCCTTGGCGCTTCAGGATACTATCGTAGGTTTATGGAAAATTTTGCAAAAATCGCTGCACCTTTACATTCTTTGACTGGTAATGTAGAATTTCAGTGGTTTGACAAGTGTGATGTGGCATTTGTAGGACTCAAAAAGTTGATCTCAACAACACCGGTGTTGAGGGGGGCAAATTGGAAAATACCATTCCACATCTCCACCGATGCATCAGATATTTCCATAGGCGCTGTCCTTGGATAGGAGGAGGAGAAGAAACCTTACGCAATTTATTTTATTAGCAAGAATCTAAATCTGGCTGAACTTAATTATATAGTAACAGAGAAAGAGTTTTTAGTTGTTATACATGACATCAATAAATTTCATCATTATATAACAGGCTATCCGGTCATTCTGTATACTGATCATTCTGCTATCATATATCTGGCTAATAAACCAATTTCTAATGGATGGGTCACTCGATTTTTGTTATTATTGCAGAAATTTGATATCACCATCAAAGATAGACTCAGGAGAGAAAACCTTGTCGCAGACTTCCTATCCCACATACCCAAAATAGATGACTCCTTAATAGTCGAAGACCGATTTCTAGATGAGAATCTGTTTTCCATTACTACAAAGCCACCTTGGTACACTGACATGGAAAATTACCTGGCAGTAGGAATATTACTGACACATCTTTCATCGAAAGAAAGAAAGTTGATCATCCAGCGTAGTGCACGATTCGCCTGGATCAACAGATATCTCTTCCATATAGGAGTTGATCTCTAAATCCGCAGATGCATACGAGATGAAAAAATCTATGACATATTAAAAGATGGACATGATGAGCCCTATGGTGGGCACTTTGCAGACCACAGGACTAGACACAAAATTCTGCAGATGGGTTATTATTGGCCCTCAATATTTAGAGATGCGAAGAAATACATCCAAACCTGCGATAGTTGTCAATAGATGGGAAACCTAGGTCAGGCTGATGAAATGCCTTTGAAAGCACAAGTAGTCGCAGAACCATTTGAGAGATGGGCACTAGACTTCGTTGTCCCCTTCAACCCAAAGTCAAATCAGAAGGCCTATATTCTAGTCGCAACAGACTACATGACTAAATGGGTAGAGTCAGAAGCCTTGCTAAATGCAATAGAAGAAGTAGTCATCAAATTTCTTTTCAAATTATTCGTATGCTATGGACTACCAAGAGAGGTAATTACTGATGGGGGGTCACAATTTACAGCTCATAGAATCACCACCACCGTGGATAATTATCATATCAAACAAAAAATTACTTCTCTGTATCACCCACAAGCAAATGGGCAAGTGGAAAGCACCAACAAAGTCCTGGAGGCAATCCTGACAAAGACTATCTCAACAAATAGACAAAATTGGGCTTCTGAGCTCCCAAATGCCTTATGGGCTTACTGCACAACATGGCGTAATACCACTAGCTACTCTCCTTACCATTTAGTCTATGGAAAATAACCCATCTTCCCAATCGAGTTTGAAATCAAGACTCTAAGGATGGCCCAGGAAATCAGATTGGATCTTACAAAAGCACATAAACAACGCCTTCAACAACTCAATGAATTGGATGAAGCACGCCTATCTGCTATAGAGCACACAACTGTTATTCAACAATAGAGATCGACCTGGCACAATAAGCATATAAAGAAAAAACTATTTAAAAAAGGAGACTGGGTGCTCCTCTATGATTCCTGATTTTAGGATTTTCCAAGAAAATTACAGACACGATGGCTAGAACCATATGAAATCAGTGAAGTCCATGATAATGGCACAGTTACATTAAGCACCATTGACGGGTCCCGGACTCCATTTCGGGTCAATGGACACCGGCTACGACTCTATCATCGGTCGCCGTCAAAAGAATCTTTCTACCATGAGGTAAGTAAGGACCCTACCATTCAAATTTTGACTGGCTGGGAAGGTAATCCATCCACCCCAACTCCATAAATATTGAAATCTACTAACATTGTATATACTATATATAATTTTGTTTAGTTTTTTTTTTATTTTCGACAGTCATTCCAGAAAATCAAAACTAGGGAGGATAACCATGATGAAATCAATTAGCACCCTTTTCTGTTCCGAACTCCCGCTTCGTCTCGTTACCCATACCTTGTTTTCTGCAGAGAAATGAATATGTCATGATTTAGTAGCAACAATTGGGCAACTATAATGAAATTTATAACATTAACAAACCATCCATTACTTAATTTTGAAATAAACCAACTCATAAATGAACTTAGATGATGAGGAATCAACCTTGAATTCAAGAAAAATACATAGCAGGTTTCTACAAATTCAAATGGTTTGAATGGAACAATTGTTGTTCCTTTTGTGCGCCTGTTGTTCCTTTGAACGGAGCAATTGTTGTTCCTTTTGCACGCCTGTTGTTCTTTTGAACGAAACAATTGTTGTTCCTTTTGCGCACTTGCTGTTCTTTTGAACGGAACAATTGTTGTTCCTTTTGCTCTTCTTTTTTTTGTACACCTTTTGTTGTTTTTGTCGTTCCTTCCTTGCTGATAAAACACTAAACCTTTCTTTTGGGGTACAAATTTCACTAAAATAAATTTTCATCAGCATTGTTTCTAATGATCCATCATTATTTTGTGGACTATCTCCCATAACTTATCAAATTTCTTTTTGGATCAATTCCTTCAAAATATCTTAAACCTTGTTCATAATCTGTAACCACCATAATTCGTTTCTTCCCCTTATATATTACACTTAAATGATACCTCGTTTTTATAACTAATAAGGAATCTACAACAGACTTTTACTTGGTATCCTTACACTTTTTTATGCCATCCCTTACTCTTAAGGAGTAGATGAGCCTCCCTTCATACAATAATATAATATATCAATAGAATTTCTTTCTTTTTCCATAAAGAATAGGGGGTCTCATCTCGAGCTAGCCTACCACGATCACAGGATAATAACCTAAGTGATATTCCCACTATGGCTACCACACCATGGCAATGGCCTTTGACATTCTCTTTTTGTCAAAGGACAAGAGGTCTCATCACGAGCTGACTTGTTCACTTAAGTTACACTCTAGTGAGTGGCATTATCAGCATCTGGATACCAAACCAGAATAATGGTTTTTTGGGGAAAAACTTTTAAAAAATAAAAAATAAAAAATTCCCAAAATAAAAATAAAAAATAAAAAAATAAATTTTTATACATCTATCAACAATTTTTTTCTTTCCTTCTCTTTTCCACAAAGAATAGGGTTTCTCATCATGAACCAGCTTACCACGATCATAGGATAATAACCTAAGTGACATTCCCACTATGGCCACCACACCAGGGCAATGGCCTTTGACATTCTCTTTTTTTCAAAGGACAAGAGGTCTCATCACGAGCCAGCTTGTTCACTTAAGTTACAATACAGTGAGTGGCATTATCACTATGGCTGCCAAACCAGGATAATGGTCTTTTTGGAAAAGATGATTCAAACAAGTATCAAGGATACATGCTCATCTTCAAGTTAAAAGGAAACCCTGTCGAGGCTATGGACGCCTGCTGGCAACAGTGGCTCTGCCTGTGGTATGGAAGTTACTTTAACACACCAAGTTTCTTTGTCTCTCTAGATTTCCTTCACTCAATCACAAGGCTATCATTTCGGTTGTATTCAATAACACGGAAAAGTAACAACATTATGATATGTGGGATATTATTTAATTGAACAAGATTTAATTTATTTGGAACATGTATCCTTAACGCATTATTTTAGGTATTGGTATTTTCAATTCCACAACGCGGATTAACATTTAATGATTACCGTTAAATATGTTGTTCAAACATAAATCATTAATCCCCAGTTGGCAGCCACCATACAATCATTACTTTTCGCCACCAATACCTACAATCATTACTCTTCCCTACATTGACAATCGAGGTCGACCTTTCTATTAATAAGGGAGTG
Source organism: Picea sitchensis (assembly GCA_010110895.2). NCBI lineage: Eukaryota > Viridiplantae > Streptophyta > Pinopsida > Pinales > Pinaceae > Picea > Picea sitchensis. The sequence goes on along the minus strand of SNQJ01S0003793.1, from coordinate 87,603 downwards.
GACGCTCGACACACTTCTCGATGCAGATAGTAATGATTGTACTCAGTACCTTCATTTAGATACACTTGTTGTCTCTGATAGTTGTTATTCTTGGTAATTTTTCCTCCAAAGTTGGTCTAACCACCTCTGCTAACAGGAACGATAGTCGTCCATATTTTCTCACAAAATGGGTGGCAGAGGTGTGTGCATGGAACCTACTTTACTAAAGCTTACAGAGCAAGCGAGAGACATCCTGCATCAGCTGGGGTGGACGAAGTACTTCAACCGGCTGCAAGGATATGACACGAATGTCACGCTTGAATTCTTTAAGAATTTGCAGGGGGAAAACTCTATGGTGCAGGGCATACAAATCTCAGTCACCCCGAAAATCTTAGCAGAGGTCACATGCCTCTCTAATACGGGCATTCAGTGGACAGGGTGATACACAACATTGAAGGAAGTTGTGGAAACCTTCACAGACCCTAGGGAAGAATTGGATAAGAAAGGAAAATGACTCAACCCCAGTACCCTCAGAGAACCATGGAAGGAACTTGCTGGGGTAATTCAACGATACATCACTTGTGATAGACGACATGATGTAATTCGACTGGCATCTTTAAAACATTGTATATTACTTAATCTACCTTTCTTTCTGAATGCCATATTACATGAGGTTTCTCTGAGAAAAAAAAAATCCAAGGACCCTATTACTGTTATCAACCACCACAGATTAGTTAAATTGATAACAATTAAGGCACTGAGTGAAACTCAATTGACCTGGGATAACCTGATTGAGGCCAATAGACCTCCACAACTAGAGCAACCTGAATTATGCCATGAAGAACCACCACAAGAAATCGAAGATAGATAGGCAGAGGAGACTACTACCCAAAGGGAAATCCCATCTCCTCAAACTGAAGGTGAGGTAAATCCTGCCCAAATCACAGAGACCCATACTGTACAAACTCATGCATTAACAAAAAAGAGGAAGAGAGAAACAACTGCCCCTACATCCATCATTCAAACAAGGAGAAGAAGCAGACGAATTTAGGAAACAACTGAAGCAATTCAGGATACAACAAAAAATCCTGAAGAACTTCATAACTCTACAGAACAGTCTCCACGTGAGAATGCCCAAGGAATTAGGCAAGAAGAATAGACCTTATAGAGGAATGATCGGGAAGACACCCAACCAACATTGTCAGATCTGAAAGAACAATTTATGAAGAGCTATGAGGTAGAAATAGACCAGGTTTTGGGAAGCTTGGGAACCTCACTTGACAGGGGCACAAATAATCCAAAAATACACCCAGAACAACCATCCTCTTCAAAACTAGTTGAAGATTTTCCTGATATTGAAATGTTTTTTCCTGAGGATAGAGCACAGGAAGAACCCCATTTCGAAACAATAATCCCTCTTGGACAGACAGAACAATTGGAAGGAACAGAGGAACAACCATCTGTTGACTAGAATGAAGAAGGCCTTGAGACCTCCCATAAACAGAAATTAGACAAAATCCATAATAAAATCAGAAAGTTAAAAAAAGAAAATAAATTATTAAAGAAAAGGGCTAAGAAGGTTGAAGTATTAAAGTAGAAGGTAGTTAAACTCAAAGAAATTATCAAGGAATTGAGGAAACAATTAGAATAGACAGATAAATCCCACAAAAGAAAGAAGAACAAAAGGAGCAGATTACAAGGAAGAAACCCTCTTCCTAAAGAAGCAGTCAGTACAAATTCTGTACAGATACAAACAGACCCTGAGGAAATAGTAGTAGAAGAAATAGTAACCCAGAATGAGGAAGCACCTCCTATAGCGACACAGGAAAATATGATAGCTACAGAAGAAATTAATGCTGAGGTGCAGACATCTCAACTCCTTGAGCAGAATGCTACCATCAGGAGATTGGAGGAGGGATTGATGCAGTCTCAACAAACCCTGATTCAAAATAGAAGTGAGTTGCTGACTATGGAAGAACACCAAGCACTCCAGTCCCAGAAACAAATTATTATTGTGGACAAGTTGGAAGCATAAATTACACAAGTCCAACAAGCATTAACTCAATCCAGGGAAGAGATGAGTGCTATGGAGGAATACCAAGCATCTCAATCTCAAGCACAGAGTGTCACCATCGATAGACTAAAAGATGAACTTACAGAAGCCCAACAAGCATTGGTCCAACACCAACATGGAATGGTAACTAGGACTGAATATCAAAGGGTTGTTAAGGAATTGAAGGACATGAAAACAACAGAGGGTGAGACCTATGTTGTGCTCACCAGAGCCTAAGAGAAGATCAAAAAGGTGCAAACCCAATTGGAAAAATATTTGGAGCAAATTGAGGAAATCCGTGATGTCTACTCTGATGCTATTAATTGCAGAGCTCCTACCACCAATTACACGTTGTTCTTATTGGAACAATATTTGTTATTTAGAGTGAAGTCCATCAGAGAGGGAAAACCTATTTATTTTTCCACTGTACCTGAGTTTATTTCATGTTTCAGAAAGCAGGATGAAAAGGTACAATACTTTTTGTGTGAATTATTATTCCATAATTTCATTCTATAAGACAACAGGGAAGATAACCCTGGCCCATTCATATGTGATATAGAGTTTCAGGCATTTCTTTCATTCACTCATAATCAAGTCAGATGGGGTAAAGCTCATAAAACCTTCCTAAACAGGGAAGCTGGTCTGAATCTCTGGGTTAGGGGGGAGCCTCTAAAGTCCTTTCCATCCATTATGCAACATAAAAATTTTATGAAAAGGAAAGGGGTCATAGACTCCCTGGCCCCCATTCATCTCCAAGTCATACATTCAGTTATCACTCGCTTTAGGGAGCTTAAGGAGGAAGCTCTAGCTGCTTCTAAATGGAGATGGGATGCCTCCTCCAGTGAAGTAAAGAGTAGGGAGCCCTTTGGGTATATAAATTTATTTGCAGCTACCTTTAGAATAGAGAGGTATTCTAGATTGCTCCAAGAGGAAGGACCTGCTTGGATTGGGTGTAGATATAATCCCCCTATAATCTAGTTCCCTCCAGAAAGTTACCAAAAATATTATCAAATTAACAAGAAAAGGGAGGATGCTACTTTTGGAGAACTCAAAAGAAGCAATGGGTTCAGAAGGCCTGGTGAATCAACCTTTCCATCTTACAACATTACTGCTTTACATGTAAATTCTCAGCTTGCATGAGGACATGCAAGAAGGTAAGATGGGGGGTATGTTAGGTTATGAAAAAGGTATAAATATATTCTTTTTTCCCACATTTCATGATATTATTTTGATTGACTTTTCGGTTATTTAGAAGTAAATAGAATAGAAAATGAATAATATACCCTTTAGCGTTAATTGTTGGAAGTAAGATTAAATAGATTCTAAATATGATTGGAATTGTCTGGTTTTATTGCAGGATTAGTTAAATATTGTCGAACCCAAGATAGCAAGGGGAATCTTGAAGATGCGCAAGCTATTGGAGGTTGAAGACTTTATGGCACAAAGCAGTTTTAAAGATAATTGAATTACTCATTGTAATAGTAAAGCAATCCCGAGGATCTCTCGATCCTCGGGATAGCTTAATTTACCTAGATTATTGTAACATATAAGGGGTAAATAGATCTTGAAGAAAGAGATTTTTTTCACTCAAGAATAGAGAATATAGAATTGCTATGCGTTAGCAGTTTTTGTAAAAAAATGTTGTACCAACTATGAAATTAATAGAAGCCTTGAGCAGTTTTTCCATTTTTATATACTAAGTTTTTAATAGCAGTGCTTCTAAGGACCGAGGGCCCTGTTTGAAGGAGCTACTGTTCGATCTGTAATTGTATCGGCTCAATTTTTGTCTTGTGATTCAATTTTGTTTCATAGTAGTTAACAAACGCCTAAGTGTGTTGATGGTTTCATGTCAATTACAAGAAATAGATATTCCCTGAAGTATTGAATGATTATTGTTCCAATTCCCATTACTGATATTCGATGCATGAAGGTTCCTTTCATAAGTTTACATTTGTTGTTCCTTTATTAGTTTACATTTGTTGTTCCTTTCCGCTAGAATATAGTTGTTGTTCCTTTCAATAGAAATATGATTTCCATCTCTTTTCAGTTATATTAAAGTCTCCGTTCCTTTCCCTATATAGAGTAATTATCCCTTTTCTTTTCAACAATTCTGATTCACAATGATAGTAATTCCTGCAAGTCTTTATCTAGATTCAATTACTGCTCTTATAATGAATTCAATAGATTAGCTAGTTCCTTTCCTTTTGCATAGCTTTAGATTTCAATCACTAGAATATTTAATGAATGTTTGAGGAACTTGATTGTTGACAAACTCAGATATACTTTTGCTACATGACTTTATCCTCTATAAGCTATCTGCATAGACGTTGTCGATATTCTTTGAGATAAAAGATGAATCCTCGGGTTGATAAATTAATTTTAAGCTAAGGTTGTTTTTAGAAATCTTTAGAGCTCAACAAAAATCAATGGAAGACATGTCTTTGCAAGGACAGGAAATGAAAATAGTGCAAGAAAAATTGAAAATCTCCAGAAACTGAAATCCACTTTTCAGGCTAGCTACAACACTGAAATGCACAAGTCACAGAGGCTTAAACAAGAACTACAAAAGCTTCAGAAGGAGACAATCATGGCTAGGACACTATCAGAAGCCAAGGAAAATATTTGGATGGACATCTGCAAATCCATGGCAGAGATTTGGCCACTCATACAAATTATGTTTGGGAAACATGTACTGGTGTAGAGAAGTAGACAAGCCATCAACAAGATAAGAGGAGAATTGGGAAACATGCCTACAGAGGAAAATGACATCATCAGGTTCTTGAATTCTAAGACAAAAGAGGAGTTGGAAGATTTGAAAATTGAGGATAGGACATAAACTATCCTTAAGGTCAAGAAAGTTCTGACCAAGAGGGATTGATGCTGCAACTTGAAGAGAGAGTCCAGACGATGGATATTGGAGTGCAGAGGTTTTTCATTAAGGTTGATTCTCTGCACAAGAAAGGCCTTCCATGTTTATTAGTTATTAATGAAAAGATGATTACTCTCTAAGACTACAGACAAAAGATCATCACAGTGGCAAAGGATAGTTCTAAGTTTGCAGGCATACAAGGCAACATCACTGGCAAAGCATTCTTGGAAACTCTTAAGTTGGACCTGATCATCCAACACGAGATAAAATACATCTTCATCACCAAGCCCACCTTTTCCAAGTACACAGAGATGGATGAAGTATACGGAAGGTTACTCAAAGTTACCATCCCTAGTCAAAAGATATGGGAATACCTGTGTAATTTGATCGAGTAGAGGTGATGTGTACATCTGAGTCAACATGTGGAACACTCATAGTCAAGTCAAAGGTGAATCACCAACCACTTCCTCAGAATCAACATCAAGGATTCGAGGATCATTTAGCATTCCTACCTTTTTGCAATATGTAATATAGTTAGTTAGATTTTCTCTCCACCATATCCTGATCATTAATGACATCAGGTGTTGTAAATTTTTCTATAAATACTTCAGACTTCGAAGTATTGAGGGTTGATTTTTGTGCCCTGGCGAGCTATCTCTGTGATATTTTTGAAGAGATATACCAGTAATAAAAAGGCGATTTCACAGAATTCTTGTGTGTTGATGTTGGTGATGCGTTTTCTTCTCTGTTAATGTTTATCCTATTCTGTTATCATTTTGGTTTCTAATCTAATCATTTAAAAGAATATTAAGTGAAGAATTTATCTCGAATACTCTGTTTCTGGCTTTTAATGATCTGAATTTTATTCTTCTGATATTGTAATAAATAAATTCTTAACTTCTTCTTTATTGTGATTGACTATCTTTCCATCATTTTAATTCTAAAAGATCCAACATTTTCATTATCTTGCCCTGTGAAGAAACTTAATAAAATTTGTATCTGATCTCAGTCCTTAACACAAACCCCATATCCCAATGGATGTTTAATGCAATACTTTCAATCATTTTTATAAAACAAAACAAACAAACCCAGATTCATTTAACTAGCCTAATATATTAAAACTCAACAGATCTAAATCCTAAAGAGAGATCCCTCTCTGAAACTAGTAGGGCTAGATTCCAGTTTTGAAAGCGGTTTGGTAAGTTACCTCTGCTAATTTATTCTTCCCCTAACAACCTATGGAGATTACAGAGTGCTAACATAGTGGCGACCATACTGGGGACTGAACAAACTTTCCATCCTACATATTATTTTCCCTAGATAAAGAAAACTTTATTTATGAACAAATCATAAGATCTAATTTATAAAAGAGATAAATGTTCAAAGGTTGTTGAAGTTTGTATATATTAATTTATATTTCTTAAAATCTTAAAAGAAACACAGTAGAAGGTCATGGGAGTAGCAGTCCTCTTCTCAGGGTAAATTCTCTTCCAGAGAAATTGATCACAATCCACAATATTTAGTTTGAATGACCTTTCGAACACAACCTTTTCAAAACCAAGTCAGATAGTTTTGTGGACGAAATATTATTAGATCAAACCTTTATCCAACCTAAAACCCCTGAAAGGTTTTCTCCTAGAACAGATTTTGATCTATGATTTCTTAAAGAGTTTAAAAAGTTAGAAGGTCTAGTGGAAAATCTTGTTCAATTCTTGTACAAAGATCACTTCCAATAGTCAGTTGAACTTTCTGCCATTTATATTGCTTCTACTTCACTTAAACCTCAAGTAACTCATAATATACCTCCTAGTCTTGCATCATCTACATCTTCTGTCACTTCTCCTTCAATCATACAAGTTGTCATTCATCCTCCTCCACCAATCATGGCAGTGAGATATGCTCCCTTGTTGTTAGCTGCTCCTTTACATGACATGCCCCATGACTATCAAACCAAGCTTCCTCAATTTGATGGTACTGGACCTCTTAATGAACAAAAACACGTTGATAAAATGAATTATTACTTTGATTTGCAGGAAGTTGATGAGGCAGATGTCTAGAGGATACTTTTTGCACAGAGTCCAACTGAAGATGTCAAAAAATTGTTTAAAGTACTACATGTTTCTACCATTACTGATAATGTTTCATTCCAACGAAGTTTTCTTGACAAATGGGAGGTAAAGAAAAACCATCTTCAAATTTTATCAGAATATGAAAATATCAAAAGGAATCAAGGGGAAATGGTGTAAGACTATTTCATTCGTTTCAACAATATTTATAACACAATTCCTGCTGATATCAAGCCTCCTCAAGGTTTGGCCTTAATCAAGTTCCCTGATGGATTTGATGCTGATATGTCCTATCAACTAAGAGAGATAAATTCGACCACCCTAGAAGATATGCAGAAGAGTGTAGTAAGTGATGAAGCCAATATGTTGGCCATGAGAGCTAGACAGAGAACTGAAAGAAGAGTTACAATCAAGGAAGAGCCTTCCACTTCTTCTTTAGATGATAAATTAGATTCCATAGTCAGAACTATGGAGAGAATGATGGAAAGGTTAACCATCGCTGACATAAATCCACCCAGGGAGAATCATCCTGCTCCTCAGATTCGAAATCTAAATTTTAGAAGGAACCGTGTAACACTCCTCGGCCGTCATCCCTTTGGCCAGACAGACGGTATTGTGCGGAACAACATCATTCTCATACTTAATTAATAACATGCATTAAGTCATATTAAACACATTTAACTCAGAGTAAGCACAAGATTACTGCTAACATAAATAATCCCTGACATTAACAATAATTCATATGCACAACAGAATACATGATACAAATAAGCATCACAAACATACATATACTTATAAATTAAGTACAAAATTAACACTTATCTTTTATTACTGGCGTAATTCCACCAACCACATGCAGGCCTTCCACAAACCTCCCAGCCTTAGACTATGCTGCTCATCACTCTCAGCAGTGGGTCACCCCTGAGTTGGGACTAAGCTCCACCCAAGGCAAGGAATCCTAATCTAGGCTGAGGTTACAGGATAACTAGAAGGATTCTTCCCAGGATGCCTTCTTATGCCCACTGCTAACAGAGTTTCATTCCCCACATGCTTGTTCCACCCTGGAGTATACACCTTCACAAGAGCAGTCCATTAGTGATTCACCTCCCTCTTTGGGCCTCAGAAACAGGCCAAATTAGGAATTCTCATAGCTCTTAAGCTGGTGCTGGACTCTCTCTGGGAGAAAACCACTTCTCGACAGATGCTCTCACCTGGAAAGAGTGTTACACACAGGCCAAAAAACCTGTTTCCTTCAACTTGATTTCCAACATTGTCGGGCAACCACGAGGCTCCACATGAACATGAAATGGTCCACAAGCCACACGCAGTGAATCACTGTGAGACCACAGCAGTCCACTGAAAACACAGGCACGAGCTTCCAAAAACTGGTGACAGATAGATGCTATAGCATATCAAGGCACAATAATTACGAGACATTCGATTTTCCCCAACCAACAATATAGGAAAGACTCATGGATCAGGTTTCAGGGATGCGTGAGGGTGCACAGAGATCCCACGCAGAGGCTTAATGGTTTAGGTAAGGATTCCCTAGAACAAACACCGAAACAGAGGTCGATCCTAGACACCCGCGAGTTCAAACAGAGGATGGAGAATGGGAGGTCGAACACAGAATCGACGGTTTTGACAGAGGGTGTATTGGCTCCTCCAGAAATCAATGCAGGCCTTTTTGGTTTTCCCCCGAGTTGCGTGAGGTTATTCTTACAGAGGTCATACAGGATTTCTGGTTCAGACAGTCGATGGTAGAATGGAGTAGGAACCCCCCTCATGGCTCAACTCAACAGTTTTAACTACATGCGCCTGGGTTGACACTTGTCACCCATGAAGCTCATTCCTTCCCATTTGGAAGTCACTTTTTCTTCCAAGGAACTTAGGATAAAACATTTATTTCATATGGATTTTGGAATAATATTAAAATATTATTCCCAAGGACTTAAGCCCCTAGTCTCAACACTTAGCCTCTGTTTCCAACCTTCCATCCCCCAATCCCTTACCCACTCTATGTAAGCTCATTCCCCCATCACTCATTCATCGTGGTCGGTCTGCACACAGCAGTGTTTATATTTTTATTAATGTTTTACATGATTACATATACAAAAGCAGGCTCCCGACCTTAACACTTAGGCTCTCCAGCCTAATAACACATAAGCCCACCAACTTATATTAACTTGGCTCACCAGCCTATAGAACATAATTACAATTCATAGTGCAAGCTCTATACTTCATAGATATGATTTACAATAGGGATCGGCCTTGGGGACATTACAATCCCCTCCCGTTATTTTTGCACTGTCCTCAATGCAACTTTACACTACATCTGCAAGTTTTTTTTAAATTTTCAAAAAGATGTGGTTACTTTGCCGCATAACATCTCCATGCTCCCATGTCACGTCCTTAGGACCATACCAGGTCCACTGGACCTTTACAAGCCCTATAGCTCGATTCCAGAGCTGTTTGTTTCTCCTATCCAATATGCACACAGGATGCACTTGCAGGACACCTTCTTGTTCCACCTAAATCACATTCCAATCGATAACATGATTAGCATATGGTATATATTTCTTAAGAAATGAAACATGAAACACATTATGTACAGTCATAGATGCAGGTAATGCAAGCATATATGCAACTGTCCCAATCCTTTCTAGGATTTCAAATGTCCCACAAAATGTGGATGCCAACTTGGCGCAACTTCCCAGCTCCAGGGAACTCCTGTTAGCTTTCACTTTCAGGAAAACATGATCACCCACTTTGAACTCTCTATGGGTTCTATTCTTATCAGCATAACTTTTCTGCCGGTCCTAGGCAACTTTCAAATTCTGCTTAATTTTTATCATTTGGTCCTCCATCCCCTTGAGCAACTCTGGCCCAACTACTGCTCTATCAGCTAGATTATCCCAGCGCACTGGATTATTGCACTTTCTTCCATAAAGCGATTCAAATGGGCTCATCTTCAACGATGCATGATACCCATTGTTGTAGGCGAATTCTACCAAGTGCAGGTAGTCTTTCCATCTTGATGGGTTTTCTATCACATACATTCTCAGTATGTCTTCTATTACTCTGTTCACCCTCTCTGTCTGTCCATCAGACTCAGGATGATAAGT
>SNQJ01S0003793.1:42332-77461 GCA_010110895.2 Picea sitchensis | reverse complement strand
CCTTTGAACAATCCTTTCCAAAAATTTGAGGTGAATTTCAGGTCTCTGTCAGACACAATTGTTTTAGGAATTCCGTGCAATCGTGCCACTTCCTTTAGGAAAATATTATCAACATCTGTTGCCTTGTGAGTAGTTTTTAGTGGAACAAAATGGGAAGCTTTTGTAATCTTGTCCACCACCACCATGATCGAATCATGTAGCTTGTTTTTTCTGGGCAATCCTGTAATAAAATCCATTTTCACCACTTCCCACTTCCACTCAGGAATGGGTAAAGGTTGCAGCAACCCTGCTGGGTGCCTATGCTCAACTTTAACTTTCTGGCACTCCATACATTTGGCGATGTATTCAACGATCTCTCTCTTCATACCCGGCCAAAAGTAATGGCTCTTGACCACTGCTACTATTTTTTGATATCCAGGGTGCCCTGCATAAGGCACATTATGCATCTCCTGCAAAATCATTTGTTTCAAGCACTGGACATTGGGTACAAAAAATTTGTTCTTGTACAACAATATTCCATCTGTTTGCAATTTATAAACTTCCATCGTATGTGGCATCTTACCCCGCTGTAGCTTGGCTACCAATTCTCTGTACTACAGATCTACATTTGCAGCCTCTAGAATTCTACTTTTAATATCAGTCTAATACATGCTAATGGTTGTAGCATGTAATTCATGCACCCTCCTGCTGAGTGCATCAACCACTTTATTCTCCTTTCCTTTGATATTCTTGATCTCAAAGTTGTACTCACACATAAATTACAGCCACCTACTTTGTCTAGCGTTTAAGGTTGGCTGATCAAACAAATATTTCAGACCGTTGTGGTCTATTCTCAACTCAAATCTCCTTCCCGTGAGGTAATGTCTCCATTTCCTCAGAGCGTGAATGATTGTTTCCAACTCCAAATCGTGAGTGGCATAATTCTTTTCGTGCTCTTTCAGCTTCATGGACTCATAACAGATTACAAATCCATTCTGACTGAGAACTCCTCCCAACCCTTCTTTACACACATCTATGCACACTATGAAATCCACATTTGGATTTTCAATTCTCAAGATTGGAGCGCTAGTTAACAACTGATTCAATCGCTGGAAACTTTTCTCACACTCTTTAGTCCACTGAAACTTTTCCTCCTTCCTTTGCAAGGAAGTGATAGGGTGAGCTATCTTTGAGAACCCTGTGATAAACCTTTCGTAATAGCCCACTAGACCCATAAAGGATCTAAATTCCACCACATTCCTTGGCACTGACCATTCTCTGATGGCCTCAACCTTCTTAGGATCCATGACGATCCCTTCTTATGAAATAATGTGCCCCAAGTAATGGATGTGCCTTTGATAAAACAAGCATTTTCTCAACTTGGCATACAACTGGTGTTCTCTCAACACTTGCAACACTATCCTCAGCTGTTGTTCATGCTCTTCCTCTGATTTGGAATACACCAAAATTTCATCCAGGAAGACTATGATAAACTTGTCTAGATCGTCCCTGAATACACCATTCATCAATCACATAAAAACAGTAGGTGCGTTCGATAGCCCAAACGGTACCATTGTGAACTCATAATGACCATACCTTGTTCTAAAGGCGGTATTGCTAATGTCTTCATCCTTTATTCTTACCTGGTGATATCTCGATTTGAGATCTATCTTCAAAAATATTTTCGCCCCTTTCAACTGATCAAAAAGATCGTCGATCCTCGGCAGAGGATACTTGTTATTGACAGTTACTTTGTTCAATTGTCTGAAATCAATACATAGCCTCAACATCCCATCCTTCTTCTTCACGAACAGGACCAGGGCACCCCAAGGTGACATGCCTGGGAAAATGTACCTGTTTTTTAGAAGCTCTTCAAGATGCAATTGCAACTCTTTCAGCTCTGGCATACTCATTCTATAAGGTTCTTTCGACACTAGAGCTGCTCCAGGCATCAAATTTATAGAGAAGTCAATATCTCTCTTCGGGAGTGGTTTGGGTACCTCTTGAAATATGTCTTCAAACTCTGTTAGTACCTCATCATCCTCAATACTTGGCACCTTATCCTTAGGCATTTCCCCCACATGGGCTACAAATAATTGACATCCTTTTCTGTAGCACTTCTTCAACTGCATTGTTGATATTTCTCTAACAATAATAGCTCTAGGAATTCCTTGGACTATTTTCTGATTCCCCTCCAGGCATGTAAATTCCTTGTTATGACAGTCTAGGAGGGCATGGTGCTGATCCAACCAGTCCATCCCAATTAAACAATAATAAAATCCTAATGGAAGAATATTCAATTCAGCCTTCGTGCTCAATCCCTTCATGTCCACTGGACAGGACTTAACCATCTCAATGAATTTCCTCTTGGTTCTTGTAGCCAACTGCACTAACCAAGACTTTTCATGTTTGCTTCTTGATAAATGAAAACTTTTCCACCACTCTAGGGTCTATATAACTATGTCTAGCCCCTGAATCAATTAAAATAATAAATGGTTGGTTGTTAATCATACCTTCCACTTCAATCATGTGCAACTGAAATTCATCTTGCTTGTTGTCCAGGGTTGCATAGATCCTTGGCATTCTACTGCCCATGTCTTCCAATGTTTCATCTTGTTGAACATTATGGATAACTCTTGCTTTACCATTTTTATGGGGACAATCTCTGTACTTGTGGTTCTCTTTACAGCCCCAACACTGAATGAGCATCTTTCTCAGCCTTTGTTCTCCCACTTCAACCATTCTAAGCTCTCTAAACGATGGATGTCCTTGAGGACTGTTTCTAAAAAATGGAGGTTTGTTTCCCTTCTGCCTCTTTTCTTTCTTAAACTTCTTCTGGTCATCCCAAGCCTTCCGAAAGGTAGGATTTTCTCTTTGTTGTTCATATAAGAATTTATCTCTTCTTATTGTTTCTCCCATAGTCTTAGGATCATCATATTGAATCTTGTCACTAATGGTAGGTGGCAGTCCGCTCAGATACCTCTGAATCTTGACAGCCTCATCTTTGATGAATGGAACATACTTCAGTAATTCCAAAAACCTTCATTCGTATTGATTAATGGTCATGCTACCCAACTTGAGTTCGAAGAACTCCTTCATCTTTCTGTCATAGTATCTTTTAGTTAGGTATTTCCTCTCAAAATACCTCTTGAATTCTTTCCATGTGATATATTACTCTCTAACGTGCTACACCTGCACAAGTTGATCCCACCACATGGATGCTTTTCCTTTTAGTTGATACATCACAATTCTTTCTTCTGCATGAGAGGAATAATTCTGCGGCTGTAAATATTTCCTCATGCCAAGAAACCAAGTTTCGACATCTTCCTCCTTATGTTCTCCATCAAACATAAGAGGCTTAATTTTATTCATCTCCCCTTTCAATTCATCCACTTCAGATCTTCGGTATTTTCTGGTAGGGGATGGGCTCAAACTACTGTGTGCTTCCTTACCAGAATGATTTAGGGAGAAATGATGATGTCTGCTACCACTCCTCGATCTTCTTTTTCTCTCAGGGGTCCTGTGACTCCCTTTTTTTCTTGTGTCACTCTCCTTTTCCAATTTCTTTTCTATTCTTTCCAGGCTCTTCAACATCCTTAAGTTGAATTCACCCTACTGATCCTTGACCCTCATGAGCTTTTGAATATCGGCTCGGCAAGCCTGGGCATCTTTATGCAATATTTCAATGATTTTCATCACATGACCTTCCTTATCCAATTCTCTTTCGCGCCCATTGGAGTTTGATCCTTCGACTCCCAAGTTGACATCCCTTCCTTCTCTTTCATTCTTTGAATTGGAGGCAATCAACACCTCTTCCATTTCTATAGTCGGCGTCGATTCACAGCTATCCTGACACTTTTTGAACTCTGCACACACACAACGTGCAGTCCACTGAAGTTTGTTAGGCCTTAAACCCTTAATAAAACTACAACATTCATAAGCCAACGCGAATAAGAAAACACTTCGACTTCACAAATTTTCTGAGTTCTGCTTGGCTCTTTAATTTTTGGGTGACATCTCCCTCTTTCTCCCTACCCTCGTAACCAAATGTCATGTCCAAATGCTAGACTACTAGGTGCTACTTAGGCTTTTGATCTTTGAAGAGTTTAAGGAACACACATCTATCTCCTGGAGTTTTGATTTACCAAATTCGTGCAAATCGGGTGGATCGACAACCCACATTTACCCAACATCCAACAGTTAAAATCCACTACGGTTCTTCCATCTTTGAAGATTTTGGGCATTCAGGTTTCAGGGTTTCGGTCCTCGAGGTTCTCATACTCTCTTCTCTCTTCAAACCTTGACTTCTGAAAATTCAATTTCCTTACCCTCCAAGCCCACATCACAGTTGTTTCCCACAAAGGTAGTGACCTGTGGTGTCCTTAAGAAGGTGCACCTGTCAACCATGCAGCCGCCACCTAACGGATGTGCTACATGTTCCTACAAGACCTTAGCGCTCGGCACTTCACGAATTCGTCGTTGAAAATAAATTCTTTCAAGCCCCGAACCCCCGATACGCGATACCCCACGAAGGTTTTGATCCAACTGTTCTCCTGTGGTTTGGATCCAATGGTCTGAATCTCCGTCCCTGCTCCTCGCAACTCATAACTTTTCGAAACCAAGAATTTGGTCTGCCCTCCAAACTCACGAACCCTGAATTCGCGAAATGATCCAATGACATGGGTTGAAACGAGATCAACGACTCATATTGACCACGATCAACGGTTCACGTTGATTCTTGATATTAGGGTGGTGAGTTCGTCGAACTCCTAACCACCTTACAGATCCATTGGATCCAATGGTCCTCACGATTTCGCGAGCTCTCCACGGAGAATTCTGACTGCCCGATTCACTCCTCAATGACTTCTGCCCAACGACTAAGTGTTCTCCCTCCTGAACTTAATTTCTATGCGATGTTTTCGATCTTCATCTCCCTTTGAACACTTCAAAGCTGTTATCCCTACTGATCTTTGTAACACGATCAAGTAGTCCGTTGACACTCAGAAACATTCTGAGGTCTGAAATTAGTCCTCCAGACATAATTTCTTCTCAAAACCTCGGTCCAAAGACCACTTATCCGGCCCATCCAGGCTCAACATTGAAACTAGGCTCTGATACCAAACTGTAACTCTACCCCTGGCCTTAATCCCACTAGCCAGGAAAAACGCTACTGTGCAGAACAACATCATGCTCATACTTAATTTATAACATACATTTAAGTCATATTAAACACATTTAACTCAGAGTAATCAAAAGATTACTACTAACATAAATAATCCCTGGCATTAACAATAATTCATATGCACAACAGAATACATGATACAAATAAGCATCACAGACATGCATATACTTATAAATTAAGTACAAAATTAACACTTATCTTTTATTAATGGCGTAATTCCACCAACCACGTGCAGGCCTTCCATGAACCTCCCAGCCTTAGACCACGCTGCTCATCACTCTCAGCAGTGGGTCACCCCTGAGTTGGGACTAAGCTCCACCCAAGGCAAGGAATCCTAGTCTAGGCTGAGGTTAGGAGAAAATGTACAGGATAACCGGAAGGATTCTTCTGAGGATTCCTTCTTATGCCCACTACTAACAGACTCTCATTCCCTACATGCCTGTTCCACCTCGGATTATACACCTTCACAAGCGTAGTCCATCAATGCTTCACCTCCCTCTCTGGGCCTTGATAACATGTCAAATTAGGAATTCCCAGAGCTCTGAAGCTGGTGTTGGACTCTCTTTGGGAGAAAACCACTTCTCGGCAGACTCTCTCACCTGGAAAGAGTGTTACACACAGACCAGACAACCTGTTTCCTTCAACTCGATTTCCAACACAGTCGGGCAACCACGAGGCTCCACACGAACATACAATGGTCCACAAGCCACACGCAGTCAAGCACTGTGCGACCAAAATAGTCCAATGGAAACACAGACATGGGCTTCCCAAAAATGGTGACAGAAATATGCTACAGCATAACAAGGCTCAACAATTACGAGACATTCAGTTTTCCCCAACCAACAATATAGGACAGACTCATGGCTTAGGTTTTGGGGATGCGTGAGGGTGTACAGAGATCCCACGCAGAGACTTAATGGTTCAGGTAAGGATTCCCTAGAACAAAAACCGAAACAGTGGTCGATCCTAGACACCCGCGAGTTCAGACAGAGGATGGAGAATGGGAGGTCGAACACAGACTCAACGGTTTTGACAGAGGGTGTATCGGCTCCTGTAGAAATCAACACAGGCCTTTTTGGTTTTCCATCGAGTTGCGTGAGGGTATTCTTACAGAGGTCATATGGGATTTTCGGTTCAGACAACCGACGATAGAATGGAGGAGGAACCCCCCTCATGGCTCAACTCAACAGTTTTAACTACATGCGCCTGGGTTGATACTTGTCACCCATGAAGATTGTTCCTTCCCATTTGGAAGTCACTCGTCCTTCCAAGGAACTTAGGATAAAACATATATTTCATATGGCTTTTGGAATAATATTAAAATATTATNCATATATTTCATATGGCTTTTGGAATAATATTAAAATATTATTCCCAAGGACTTAAGCCCCTAGTCTCAACACTTAGCCTCTCTTTCCAACCTTCCAGCTCCCAATCCCTTACCCACTCTGTGGAAGCTTAGTCCCCCATCACTCATTCATCGTGGTCAGTCTACACGTAGCGGTGTCTATATTTTTATTAATGTTCTACATGATTACATATACAAAAGCAGGCTCCTGACCTTAACACTTAGGCTCTCTGGCCTAATAACACATAAGCCCACCAGCTTATATTAACTTGGCTCACTAGCCTATAGAACATAATTACAATTCATAGTGCAATCTCTATACTTCATAGACATGATTTACAACAGGGCTCGACCTTGGGGACATTACAAACCCTCCCCAGATTAGATAGAGAGAACCCATAGACCAAAGGGAACAAAGAGTTCTTGATCAACAGATTAGACCACCTCTGGAAGAAAACTATGTTGATGGAGAGGAGTTAATTGAGGAGATGGATGACATTCACATAAACCTTATGGGGATTAATGACAACAAATCCATTTTTATCACTCGGGAATAACATGAGTTGTTTCTACTTTTACAGACAGAGGTAAATGAGGAAGAGGAAGAGGAAGAATCTGAACATCATGCCTTTGAGAATTCCATAATGGAAGTCCACAGACAATACAATTTAAGAAGCAATATGTCTAACGACAACCAAACAAAGAAAGTTACTGAAGCAAAGAAACCCACATATACTACTCCCAAGAAAGGCCCTGAAAAGAAGAATGCAGAGACCCCTACAAAGAAGACTCCTGAATCTTCACCAAGAATAGCTCAGTCTAAGGTTCCATCCACAAGTCAACCTAACACTACTGCACAAAAAAATGTGGCTGATAAATCCAATTCTCAAAGCCAAAACATAACTTCTACTACTTTCATCTTGGAAGGTGAATTAGCCAAATTGAAGATTCCTATTCCCCTGTTAGAACTAATGAGAAAAAATTCTTACAGGTCACATGTGATCAAAGAATTAAGCATTGAACTAGAGATAGGAACAAAGGCATTAAACATTGAACCAGTAGTACATACAAATACTGTAAATGTTGCAGACGATCAGCCTGAGATACTTTTTGGTCCTGAAGTTGAGGGACAAACTGACAATGGTTTTTTTCCTCCTTTCTATATCAGTTTGAATATTCATAAAAAAATGTTACAAAATGCTATGCTGGATTTCGATGCTTCTCACAATATCATGCCCAAGGCTGTGATGGAGAAGCTAGGGCTTGCCATTACTAGGCCTTATAAGGAATTATACTCGTTTGACTCCAGAAAGGTTAAATGCATAGGTATGATTAAATATATGTGTCTTACCCTAGCACAGATCCCAGCTAAGAGCATGGTCATGGGTATTGTGGTTGCAAACATTCCTCTGAAATATGGTATGTTACTATCCAGGTCTTGGGGTGCTAAGTTAAAGGGAACTTTGCAGTTAAATATGTCTTATGCCACCATACCTATATTTGGGAAACAAATAATATTGTATAAAGAGACTCTGATGAAGTACATGGTTAGCAGTCAAGAGAAGACACATAACTATCCTTTGTACTTTGTTCACTCGGACATGGACTCCTTCATTTTATATATTGATGGTGACTTGGATAATCAAATTGCACAATTAGAGGATGATGCATCTAGACTGGAGGAAAATCAAGTAATCACCAAGGAAAGTAAAACGGAAAATCATGAAACATTTGAACCTCTTTGGAGTATGGATTTCGATGGAGCAGTCAGTGAGGAAGGAGCTGGAGCTAGGATGTGGATACATAATCATAAAGCAAGGTATTCAGAAAATCACTCTTATAAATTAAACTCCCATTGCACTAATAACATAGTTGAGTATGAAGCATTGATGCTTAGTCTGAAGATGTTAAAGAAACATGGTTCCAAGATAATTATGCTAAGAGGTGACTCTAAACTTATTGTTAAACAAATTAAAGGTGAGTATTCTGCAAAACATCCTAGACTCAGAGCTTATAGAAATTTTGTTTTGGATTTTCTACAATGTTTCACTGAAATTGAATTGCAGGTAATGCCCAGAGGCCAAAATATACTTGCATGTGGACTGGCTACTTCTACAACCATGTGTAAAAAACATTTCCATCCAAATCACCAATACATTGTAGAGGTGAAATGCAAGCTGACCGTCCCAGACAACATCAGGTACTGGCAAGTATTTGGCAACGATGAACAAATTGAATATTTCCCGCAGTCTAAAAATGATTTTGAGTGTACAAATATTGATTTAGATAACGATGATGATGGTGTAAATAAATGAGACTTATAAAATGAAAGTGTAAATAAACTAGACTTAGAAAATGATAGTGTAAATAAAGTAGATTCAGATGAAATAAATGAAAAAGACGAAGACTCGGCCATTTTACAATTGAAGAATACCATTTTACCTAGAGGGTTAGTTCCTTTAGAAGACTTGTTTGATCTCAACGATGTAGAAAAAAATCCAAAAATAGAACCCACTGGGAGAGAGGTTGAGGAATGCAATATAGGAACATATGAAAAAACAAAAATGATCAAGCTATCCAAATCTTTACCTCGAGATAAAAAAAAGAAATATATTGATCTGTGCAAGGAATTTGTAGATGTCTTTGCTTGGATTTATGAATATTTGAAGTCTTATGACACCAATATCATACAACATAAAATCCCAATAAAAGAAGAACATAAACCTTTCAGGTAGGAACTTAGGAGAATCAATCCAAAGTTACTACCCCTGATAGAAAAAGAGATAAAAAAGATGTATGATGCAAAAATAATAGTTCCTTTAAGATTTTCAAAATAGGTTTCTAATCTTATTCCTACTAGAAATAAAACTAGAAAAATCAGGCTCTGCATTGATTTCTGGAATCTCAACAAAGTCTCCCTCAAAGACAACTACCCTCTACCTAAAATGGATCACATCTTACAGAAAATAGTTGGAGCCAATAGGATCTCTTTGCTAGATGTTTTTTCTGGCTATAACCAAGTTCTTTTCCACCCAGATGACCAAGAAAATACATCATTCACCACACCCTGGGGCACCTTCATGTATGTGAAAATGCCCTTTGGTTTGATGAATGTTGGTGCTACTTTCCAAAGAGAAATGGACATTGCCTTTGTGGATGAGCTTGGTAGGTTTATAGTCATATATTTAGATGATGTTACTGTCTACTCAAAATCAGATGAGGAACATTTATAGCACCTCAGACGAGTGTTTGAAAAGTGAAGAAAGTTTGGGATCTCATTAAATCCCAAGAAAACTCTTTTTGTCTTAGAAGAAGGCAATATGATAGGACATATAATCTCTAAAGATGGAATCAAGATAGACCCCATCATAATTGTGGCCATCCAAAAGTTAGACCATCCCAGAAACATCAAGGAATTGCAATCCTTCATAGGTAAAATAAAATTTCTAAGAAGATTCATACCCAATTTGGTAGAAATCCTCAGGAACATTACAAATATGCTTAAAAAAGACCCAAAAATAAAGTGGAACACCGAATCTAAACATTCCTTTGAGCAAGTAAAACATGCACTTATGCAAGCCCCAATCTTGATCATTCCAGATTACACTAAAGACTTCTATTTATTCTCTTTTTCATTTGAACACACCATTGTAGAAGCACTATTGCAGAAAAACAATGAAGGGCATGAACAACCCATAACCTTTTTCAGCAAGTCTTTGAGAGATGCTACACTGAACTACAATATAATGGAGAAATGATATTTTTCCCTGGTAAAAGCAATAAAATATTTTAGAGTTTATATTCTTCACTCTCATACTTTTTCTTATGTTCCTAATGCAATAGTAAAGGATATTATGACTCAGGATAACCCAGATGATAGGAGAGGTAAATGGATTGCAATGATCCTTGAGTATGACATAGAAATTAAAACAACTAAACTGATCAAGGTTCAAGGTTTACCCAAACTAATGGCCGAATCAAATTTTCATTCCTTGGACATAAAATTCTTAGTTGTAGTTGATGAACAGGAAGAGTAGGCGACTCCACATGTCAGAGAGGTATTCTCCAGTTCTCCCTGGTACGTAGAACTCATCTTTGTATTGCATAATTTACAAGCTCCTCCTGGTCTAACTAAGACTAAATATAGATTCCTAAAACTTAAAGCATTGAAATTTTGTATTTTGGATGGAAATCTATACAGGAAATATGTTGGAGGCATTTTGCTTAATTTTTTATTAAAGGATGAAGATGACAAGGCATTGTAAGCTTTCCATGAAGGAGATTGTGGAAAACATTTGATTTGGAAGACTACTGCTAACAATATCCTTAGAGATAGTTTTTACTGGCCCACCTTGTTTGCAAATGTGCATAAAAAGGTTACCTCCTGTCACAAGTGCCAGGTCTCTGAAGGTAAAAGGAAGCTTTTGCCTTTTCCCCTAAAGCCTATTTCGGTTGAAGCTCCATTCCAACAATGGGGTTTAGACTTTATTGGCAAGATCCACCCACTTTCCTTAGGCCAACATAAGTGGATTCTCACAGCTACAGACTACTTTACAAAGTGGATCGAAGTTGTACCTTCCCAGTAGGCCACGGATGTTGTAATCATTAAATTTATGGAAAATAACATTCTCTCTCATTTTGGTTTCCCTAGAAATATTATAACTGATAATGCAACGACCTTTAGATAAGAAAATCTAATTGAATTTTGCAGCAAGTACCATATTAATTTGGGAAACTCCATCGCCTATTACCCTCAGGGAAATGGATTGGATGGGTCCTCTAATACAAGTTTGGTAAATATCATTAAGAATATGTTGCAGAAAAATAAGAAATCCTGCAGAACAAGTTGGTTCATGCACTTTGGGCTGACAGGTTAACCAAAAAAATATCAATTGGTATGTCCCCATATCAGTTGGTATATGACATTGATGCAGTTTTCCCCACTTCTTTGGGAGTTCCTGTTATGAAATGGTTACAATAAGTACAAGTAGATCCTAATGAAACCTAAAGGAGAATCAATCAGATGATCCAACTACAATAGTCCATAGAGGAGGTATATAACCAGACCCAGGTAATTCAAGAAAGAATCAAGAAGATTTATGAGAAAAGAACCAAGGAGGATGATTTTGAATTGGGTGACTTGGTACTGAAGTGGGATTCCATAAATGAAGAAGAGGGAAAGCATGGGAAGTTAAACAATCTATGGAAAGGCCCTTACATCATCTAGGCATTTAGAGGAAACAATGCATTCATACTCAAGGACACAGAAGGAGCAGATCTGCCAGGAGGACCTATCAATGACAGGATGCTCAAGCATTATATTCCACCAAAATAAAGGTTTTTAACCATTCACCTCATTGTACAAACCATTTTTACTTTCATGTTATGTGTGGGTGTTGTTGATCATATGGTTGAAGCCCGAAGAGAAGTCCTTAAGCCATTGATCAGTGCCACCATATTTTCAAAATAAAACAAATCAAGTTGCATAAGAAGCACTCGAGAAGAATTTTACAAACATGAGATAGAAGGTTCTTGGCACCTCACAAGGAGAGCACAATCCCCAGGTGGAGCCACTATTATAACCCTATGATTCATAGGATCAACTGGTGACTATAAATTTTTTCTCTGGTTGGATTTGTGTTGTAAATAATATTTCATTATGCAAATGATTTACAAAAAGAAAGAAAAGAAAAAAGAAAAGAAAGAAAAACAAAAACAAAAACAAAAAATAAAAGAATAAAAAATAGAAAAGAATAAAAGAGGGTATGAAAAGAAAAATGATAAAACGTCATGCAATAAGAATGAATTGATTCATACTATCTAACCATGGTTAAGTACTTTAAATTTATGCAGATAGGCTAGTGGATAATCTTGGCTAAACAATTTAATCTTAGACAAGATAGAGAGGTTATTGAATAAGTTTGATCAAACAGTTTAAACTTGGTTAAATTTCCTAGGTTAGAGTATTTCTTTAGCTCAACAGTCTAATCTGGGTTAATTCTACTAGGTGATTAGAGTAGGATATAGGTTAGCATGGTTTCATTCCAATAAGATTGATGTAAAGTTGGTTAAATCCTTTGATTTGAGTTAAAATGTTCAATTTTGACCCCTTGGTGACAAAAATGAAGGAAGGGGAGCAACAAAAAATCCATAAAAATGTTTTATCCTAAGTTTTGTGGTAATATATTATGTTTGGTGCTTTGTGCTATAAGGTGCGCTAATCTCAGTGGTCCATCAACGCACTCTTAGATCTACGGCTGGAAGTGGATATCAGACCCCCCCAACCATTCTACTTTTAATGGTTTGGGGGGTGGGGGCGGTCCGAGAAGGTGGTATTTCTCGGGCGGGCCCCTCCTAACGTGGCACATTCTTGTTAACTCAGACCCCCCTCGACTCTTTACCACTTACTGCCTACACCCCCCCTCCGAGAAAGCCACCAAACCACCCTTCCATACCACCTCCACACTCCGTCGCCACGCTACATTACTCTTCCTACACGTCACGCTCTACTCACTTGTCGCCTGTCACATCCCGTCCACCTATACTCACTCCCCTCCACGTTAGCTCCATCTATTTGTTTTCCATTCAGTGCCCTCCACCTCACTTCCAATATGACCGGTGGGCCAATCAATGCATTTGTCATGACCGTTAACCATATGAACTGTCATATGCACATTAACGGACACCTGCTCAACCACTTAATCTCATTTTTTCACCATTCTTGCACTATTCACGATCCAGACATAGCCAAAGACACCATTCCCGGTATTGAGACAAATTCCATCAAACTTTCAGTCAATGATCGCCATTGAAGCTTGGTAAATACAATTAACATTTTTTTCCAATTTGCAGGTATCAGTCCGATCAATGGCACCCAAATCCAAATCCTCAGAGATCGAAGAAAATCCTTTCCTCCCTCCTCCCATTGACCTGGATCAAACATCGTTGGCTGATAAAGTCTTATTAATTTCACAGCTGAAGTGTGAATTCGACTTATTTGAATTGTACTTTTGGCTCAGGGACATTTTTCTGGATTAGAGTGACGAGATTGGACTCTGGGAGTCCAATATCCCACTATACCTCTTCCCTTAGACATATCATTTCCCCGAGTTCACTCTAAAATGCCAGGCACATTATCTCCCTAGCCAAAGAACCATTGTTTCTTCATCTGATAAAGCATATACCCAGAACTGACTCACTTTCCCCTTTTTCCATCGAGATTCTGAATGAGATTTACCAGAAGCCATCATTCCCATAGAGAGCTCAAATATTTGAGCTCTTCCTCCCTGAAAATGCTCAATTACCCAAGATGAATCCCCCATACCATTCATCCATCTTCTCAGTAAAAGGAAACCAAATAATTTCTTCCCTTTGTTACATCCTAGGATACTATTCAAATGAGTGGGTAGACTAACCCATCCTGGGTTTTCTATCCATATTTTCCACCAAAATAAGGCTACTACCCAGTTCAACTACAACCAGTTTCTATCCAATAACATCCATGAACAACTATTCAAGTCTTCTATAGAGGGCATGTTCATGTATTCTTCAATATTGGCATACATGTTCATCTTTTTCCAAGAAGAGAAGTTCTCCTTCTCCCTGTAGAAGCTAGACTAATATGGTAACCCACAACCTGTCACATCCTGGACATCATTAGTAAGAAAGAACTCATCCGAGTTCAGTTTCAAGCATTTCATCGACCAATTTTACCACTCAGTGGTAAGCATGCTCAGTGGAAGAACAAAGCCCAGGATAAATGAATAAATTCAAAGGATTCTACATTTGTCGTACCTAGCTAAAACAGGTGACTGGTACGTGTATGAGGATCATACAGAGATCATGGTCTACAGATGTGAATTAATCCCTTACAAGCTGCCCAAGTATTTACCTGTTAGGATATTCTCTCTGGAATGCATCAGACAGATGATAAACTCTGATGATATTCACTTTGTGTCTTTCAAAAAGAAGAAGCAGTTGAGACTCGAGGGACATATAGGATTTTCTATTTGCAAGAGATGACCTGCAGGGGAAGAGGTCGATAAGATGTTAAAGGAAATGAAGTTCAGTCTCAATTTTCCTTGGCACTATGATCCATGTGTAATTATTGTAGAAACTAGATTGAAGAACATGATCTCCCCCTATGCTCATTTGCCTAAACTAGAAGTTGAGAAATTCATGAACTAGACAGAGTGGGAGGAAAACACTCTGATAGAAACTGAACAACATCCTTTACTTGCCATATTTTCACAAAGAAGCACTCCATAGATACCAATAGAGAAGAGACCCAGAAACGAAGCATCTCCCTCAATCACTGAAGTCTCAGGAGAAGACTTCCAAGTTTACAGGAAAAGACCCAAGACCAGTCATGCACTTGACAGACCCGGAGGAGAATAAATTCAATCCACCATAGTAATGGAGGGAGAAAATTCACCATTTTTCTCTGGCAGTCAACAGATGATGTCCATTTCCTCATTCAGGAAACAAACATATACCACTTTAACAACCAAATCCTCACAGGAACCCGCAGGACTCAACATCTTTTAGAAGTATGATTTGAACAAAAGGAAGAATGAAATGTTGACCAACAGTACCTATGCTCAATTTTGGAAAAAGACATATACAACGTAGCATAGGTTTCTCTCTACCATTGATGCAGAGAAACGAAGGATGCACATGGCATTCTTGCAGGAACAGGTTTCTCACCGCAAAGTAATTTCTGATTATAAAAGGTCAACATTTGAGTTTGATGTCAAAGAAGTGCATCCAACCGATCAAATGGATATGCACAGACAGATTGGAGAAATGATTTTTTCCACCCTGATCAATACCTCCATGACTGTTGCGAAGTTGCAGGTTTCCTTAAACAATGTTCAGTCTCAGCTCAAGCTAGAAAATATATCCTCCCTGGCTAAGGATAACAAGATCAAGTCCCTAGAAGATCTAGCATTGAAAATTGGATATGATCCATCCAATGTCAAAGAAACAGAAGAACTCCTCAAGAAGAAGAATGTTGATATAGAATCCTTAAGGAAGCAATTGAATATCTTTTCCACAAAAGATCCACATGCAAATTAAATGGCTGAGACTGAAGGCCATAAGGAGGAAATGCTAAAATTAATCATGGAGCAAAATGTGCAGATCAAGGAGATGGAATCCGAGTTGGAGAAATTAATCAAGGAGAAGGAAAAAAATGCACCAATGACAGTCATTTCTCTAGATGTAGTTCCTCTCACATGGATCAGTGCAACAACAACAACAACAACCACCACAGTGGAAATTCCATCAACAATCTCAGTAACAACCACAGATGCCTCTGAGAAACTGGAAAAATCAATGGAAGACATGTCTCTGCAAGGAGAGGAAATTAAAAGACTGCAAGAAGAAATTGAAAAACTCTAGAAACTGAAATCCACTTTTTAGGCTAGCTACAACACTAAAATGCACAAGTCACAGAGGCTTAAACAAGAACTGCAGAAGCTGCAGAAGGAGATAGTCATGTCTAGGACACTGTTAGAAGCCAAGGAAAATATTTGGATGGACATCTGCAAATCCATGGTAGAGATTTTTCCACTCATACAAATTATGTTTGAGCAACACAAACCGGTGCAGAGAAGTAGACAAGCCATCAACAAGATAAGAGGAGAATTGGGAGATAGGGTTACAGAGGCAAATGAGATCATCAGGTTCTTGAATTCTAAGACAAAAGAGGAGATGGAAGATTTGAAAATTGAGGATAGGACATAAACTATCCTTGAGGTCAAGAAAGTTCTAACCAAGATAGGATTGGTGTTGCAACTTGAAGAGAGAGACCAAATGATGGATATTGGAGTGCAGAGGTTTTTCAGCAAGGTTGATTCTCTGCACAAGAAAGGCCTTCCAGGTTTATTAGTTATCAATGAAAAGGAAATTTCTCTCTCAGACTACAGACAAAATATCATCACAGTGGCAAAGGATGGTTCTAAGTTTGCAGGCATATAAGGCAGCATCACTGACAAAGCATTCTTGGAAACTCTTGGATCTGAGCATCCAACATGAGATAAAGTACATCTTCATCACCAATCCCACCTTTACCAAGTACATAGAGATGGATGAAGTATACTGAAGGTTACTCAAAGTTACCATCCCTAGTCAAAAGAGATGGGAATACTTGTGTACTTTGATCGAGTAGAGGTTATGTGTACATCCGAGTCAGCACGTGGAATAGTCATAGTCAAGTCAAAGATAAATCAACAACCACTTCCTCAGAATCAACATCAAGGATTCGAGGATCATTTAACATTCCTATCTTTTTGCAATATGTAATCTAGTTAGTTAGCTTTTCTCTCCACCATATCTTGATCATTAATGACATGATCTGTTGTAAATTTTTCTATAAATACTTCAGACTCTGAAGTATTGAGGGTTGATTTTTGTGCCCCAACAAGCTATCTTTGTAATCGTTTTGAAGAGATCTACCAGTAATAAAAAGGCTATTTCATAGGATTCTTGTGTATTGATGTTTGTGATGCGTTTTCTTCTCTGTTAATGTTTATCCTATTCTATTATCATTTTGTTTTCTAATCTAATCGTTTAAAAGAAGTTTAAGTGCAGAAGTTATCTCAAATACTCTGTTTCTAGCTTTTAACGATCTGCATGTTATTCTTCTAATATTGTAATAAAGAAATTCTTAACTGCTTCTTTATTGTGATTGACTATCTCACATGTTTTTGTCTTTCCATCATTTTAATTCTAAAAGATCCAACATTTTCATTATCTTGCCATGTGAAGAAACCTAATAAAATCTATATCTGATCTCAGTTCTTAACACAGACCTCATAGCCCAATGGATGTTTAATGCAATACTTTCAACCATCTTTATAAAACAAAACAAAACAAAACAAACCTAGATTCATTTAACTAGCCTAATATCTTAAAACTCAACATATCTTAATCCTACATAGAGATCCCTCTCTGAAACTGGTAGAGCTAGATCTGAGTTTCGAAAGCAGTTTGGTAAGTTACCTCTGCTAATTTCTTCTTCCCCTAACAACCTTTGGGAATTACAGAGTGCTAACAGACCCTTTAATCTTTGAAAGAAAAAACCTAGGTCTTACACCATAATGGAAGCTTTTAAGAATAGAGTTTCAAGAACTACACATTGATCCACTTCACATGACCTTCACATGACCTCTTAAGCATATCCCTATCATATCCTTATCATTTGGGTTACAATGGGGATATTGATGATATTATGAAGTTTTTATAACTAAAGTGGAGTGAGCATTTTTTAGAAGGATGTTGTGTAAACACATAACCAATAAATCACCATTTTTTTTTTTTCTGAAATACTCTGTTGTTAATGTAAATTTTGGTTGACAACTTTTTGTTGTTGCTGTTATTTATATTTTTGGTTAAAACTGCTTAATGTATTTTATGATCAACCGATTTCGGGTAATGCGGATCAAAAGGACGAAAGATATAAAGCACTGATTACGAACTAGCACAGCCGCAAAGTGGCTGGTGAACGCCGAAAGGCGATGCCAAAGCTTCCTCTCGGACAACTTAAATGCACAGACAACTTAAACGCACATAGAGCTGAGGTAATCTAAAAGTTTATTTCAAATGTGGTAATTCCAAAGGTTAATTAGTTAAACGTGGCAATCATATGGTGTTACAGTAATTTCTTAATATGATTAGGTAAACATCTTCAATTGTTAGCCATCAGATTAGAATTTTGGATTAAAAGGTGATTAATTGTGCCCATCTCCAATAGATATACACCTTTCGACTTAATTAGAAAGAAAAAATTGTCTCTAATAAAATCAGAAATAATTATATATATATATATATATATATATATATATATATATATATATAAACAAATATCTCTAAATTCTCCAACACAAATTTATTTAAAAATTTAAGAAAATTCTCCAACCAAAAAAAATAGCGATTTAAAAAAACTAGATAGTGATTTAAAAAAATTCACAAATTTATTTAAAAATTTGAGAAGAATTGAACAATAAATAATATAATGGAACCCAACCCACAAATATTTATAATCCTTACACAACAATTTAAAAAATTTATAATCCGCTTACATAACAATTTGAAGGAATTTTTCGATGTATAAAAAAAGAATTCTGATCAAAATATTAAAATTTAAAAGTTTTTTTTTTATATTTTTATTTAGAAAACTAACAAATAAAAATTTAATAAATCTAAGTAAAAGATTTAGTCTAAATATTTTATGTTTTTGAATATTTTCAATTGTTTTCGAGTTAATTTTATTTGAAATAGGACAAAAAAATTATTAGAATGGTAAATTTTTTAAATCAATCATATTTTAGTAAAAGATTTAGTCTAAATATTTTATATTTTTGAATATTTTTAATTATATTTTTAAGTTAATTTTATTTCAAATTTAACAAAAAAATTATTGGAATTGAATAATTTTTATACTCCATAATTTTTTTTTAAATATTGAATTAATTTATACATTCATAAATAAAATTTAAGTAACAAAAAAAAACTCAATTTTACTCATCTCAAAATTCAGATTCGAATAATGATTACCAAAAATGATAAGAAAATATTAAAACGTTGTCCCCGTCATCAAAATATTCTTCATCCTCGATCATATCGATTGGTACTAAAAGTAGTTGTTCGACACAGGGCATTAAATCTCCCGAAATTTACAAACGAGAGGAAAAATTGCACGTTGTTCTGTCGCTATTAGAGTATGTCGGTTACTCTCAGCTCTATTTATACCAGTGCTGTATTTTTCACACCTGTTCAAACTCTTTTAAATTTAAGCGAAAAATTATTTTAAATGAGCTAAAAATCCAATGTTATTGACATTTAATGTTCTTAAAACATGATTTAAGGTGCTTGATCTTACAAGAAGTAACTTCAAAGCCAATGATTTCTCCATTTCTTAAACTTGTTTTTGTAAAAACAGAAGAAGAATGCATTCCCTTTGGCCACACCATACTCAATCCTTACTCGGGAAGACCAGTCCAGATTTCTCCCAAACCCTCCATCCAAATGATGTAAGAGTATTCCATTTGGGACAGATTCATACACCAGAAAGATTCTTTTCTGTCATTGGAGCTAAAAAATCCTCGAAATTTCACCAAATTTTAATGTTGGATTTAACAGCAGAGCTTCCATCTCTCAAAAATCCCTCGTAGATGCTAGCAAATCCATTTCTTCCGAGCAAAATTTTGTTTGACAAATAATTCGTTGTAGACTCAATTTATTCAAGGTTAAATATGAAGCAACCACGCCCTGTTCCTCTATCTACCAATTGATCGCAGTCACTGGAATACTCAAGAAGTATCAAAGGCGACGAACATTTTCTGCTGTGATCTTCACTGTAATTACAGAACTGGTCAGGGCTAAGGCTAGTATAAGAGGCCTCATAGGCCTCTAATTTATTGTATGCAGTTCTTTGTAAACACCCATGTTGATGGCGATTTCCCTATCAATGGCGCATACCATTCAAAAATGCGATAACGTTGATGGTGGTTTTTTTGTGAGTGGCCAATAATAATCAAAAGTATATTTTACTCCCAACTTCTCACTTTTTCCACTAACCTTTTGTCTCCTCGGCTTTTACTTTTAATTCTTTTCCAATTTAGTTACTTGAATTCTGGTATTTTTTTTCTTTCTTTATTTATTTATTTTTGTAAATTAGGGTTGGTATTAATTCCTGTCAAAAAATATAGCTGTCTGGAATGTAATTAGCCACTTGGTCGCGGTGTCCATGTGGAAAACCACTGCATCATTTGTTCAAAATCTAAGGTGGTAGCGGTGTCCAGATGGGAAACCACCATTGCCAATGTCATGCAAATGTAGGTAAACTATGCTACGAAGCCACACAGGGCCGAAATACATAACAGTGTACAAAAAAACAGAGGTAGAAGTGTTGAGCCGAGAAATATAAAGCATGATAAAACATTAGAAACCTGGTCCTAGCCACGGCCCTGCGAAAACCTGTTTCGCATGTGCTTTTCCTTTTCCACAGTCAGCCATGGCCTGTCGAAGATCTTGAAGAAACATCATCAAGGCGTCCACTTTGCTCCAACGGTCGGCTTCCCTGTTCTTTGCGTCAATTGTTGCCAATTTGATATCCTCCAGGTCTTTTTTCATAGTGCTCAGGATATTCGGGAGCTCGGTTCAATCTTCACACCTGGCACAGGAAGGATTGGGGTGGGTGGAGAGCGGAGAGGAAGAGGAGGATCTTTGATGGGAGATGGGAAAGGGGTGGTGAGAGGGGGGCGAGGAGGGGAGGGAAGAAAAGAGGGACGTTGAGGGGGAGAAGGGGGAGGTGGCATGTAGCCGAGCGAATTCCCAAGGAGATCGAACCACTTGACCCTACATTCGTAGGGGTTCGAGAGGGGAGAGAGGTCGCAGGGTGGTTGGTCATGGGCGAGCATAATTATAGGTGCCAAAGGAGGAGGGAAGACTACTTCTGGGGGATCCAAAGGAGGGGGAAGGATCGCTTCAGGGGGGTGATGGACATCGGCCTGAGGGGAGTTGACAACTTCACAAGGAGAGTTTGAGGTGGGTGGTTTCCTTCCTCGGGCCTCGTACCAGGCTGCTCCCCACTTTGGCTTTCCCCGAGGTCGCGGCATGATGAACAATGAGCTCCACAACAGAAAACAAAACCAGGAGAGGTTGCACCAAGGCTAGATCGTAGAATGAAGGGAAGAGAGAGCCTAAGAGGTTTGGCTATGAGAATTATAGGAAAACGAGTGAGGCGCAGAAGACCACATCATGACTAAATGAACTGGCGGCAAAGGCTGGAGCTAAAACGACTGGGACAACACTCTGCACGGTGCCATGAAGACAAACAAGGTGCAGAGCTTCTAGAGCATGTGAGTTGTGGGGTGCGAATGAGAAGTGGAGGGTGGCGGTAGGTAGTTTAAAAGATGGAGGTGACTGAGGAGGGGAGGTGGCAAAGGACGTACACCAAGTGGCATGTGGCCTGGCCAAGTGGCCTCGTCCCAATTGAAAACCATCATGTCACTGTGACACCCCATCCGGGGGTAGATATTTGGTGTTAGCTATGTTCTTGCTAGCAATGACTGTGGTGTGAGTGGGATTGGTGGAAGGGATATAGAAGAAGACACCTTCTTCCAACTCGACTCTGAGATTTGACAGCCAATTAGCAACTTGATTGGCCATTCTTCCTACATGAGACAGGAGGATTACCTGTTGAGGCTAGAGAGTTGATTTTATTCTGCAGAGCCCATTCATGAGTTGCCATCTTGAAGAAATTTTCTCCGAGTCTGCCCCATTGAGCAGATGTGAGAGGAGATTTATAATGTTTTGTGAATCACCTTCCGCGATGAGAGGGAAAAGTGCTTGCTCTGAGGCTGCTTGTAGACCACAAAGTAGGCTCCATATTTCTGCAGCGTTATTGGTATTGTGCCCCATGTTACCTACCAGGATATAGAGGATTTCCCCTTTACTGTTCCGGATGAATTCCCCATAGCCAGTTGGTCCCGGGTTCCGTTTGGAGGCTCCATCGAAAATAAGCTTAAAAAAGTTTGTGGGTGGAGCTTCCCAATGAGTGGGGCTGGTCTTGCGTCCTACAACTACCACATGCCTTTCTAGGGTGGGAATGATATTTATTCGCCATGCTCTGAGGATGTTGTATTCATTTTGTGGGCTCTGCAAATCCTGCTCCATCTAATGATGTAATGAGATGGTTTCATTGATATTGGTGTGGATTGTGATCCAAACATCTTTCCATGTCTTGGTGACCGAATTGAAAATTCATCTGTTCCTCTCTTTCCACATTTGCCAGAGAATCAAGCCTGGGAGCAGTTGCTAGATTCTATTAAGGATGGGAGAGTGAAAGATCGAGCCTCTCTAGCCTTCAATGGTTTCCTTTAGACCCATGCGAATCTTGTCTGTTGTTCTCATGATGTTGGCGCTATGATCCGAGATGCACAAACTATAGGGACAGAGGTTGAGGAGATGGTTTTGAGTTTCTTCCTCTTGTCCACATAGCTGACACCAAGAGAGATCAATGAAACCCCATTTTCTTAAATTATCCCAAGTAAGAATGTTGTTGTGTGCCACTAACCAGAGGAAGGTACTAATTTTCAGCTAGGATTTTGTGTCCTAGATTTTCCCCCAAACCTCCTCTCGAGGTAAGGTTTTTTGACCCGCTTTTAAATAGTAAGCTTATGGGATGTTGAAGGCGCCTGTGGTGGAGTGGCCCCATCTGAGAATGTCCTCCCCTCATTGAATCAAATTTTTTCTTGAGGAAAGATGCTTCTGCAGGCGTCAGAGGTTGAACGTCGGGGGAATATTCAGTTGCTCGTGGGAGTTTTTCCAGGTACGCCAAATTTCCCCTGGATCGAAAGGCTTCTAGAAGTCGATGAATCTATGAAGTCCTGTGACAATTGTGAGGGGGATGAGATTACTGAGATTTCGATATGTATTCAAGGCTGGGAATTGTTTCCACGAATCGCTCCAAAAGCAAGTTGAGGATCCATTTTGCAGTTCCAAGAATGAATGGTCCATGATCAGTCCTCGATTGTTCCTGGCCACATCCCAGATGAGTGACCCTATGCTTTGACCATTCCACCCGATGAGTTCTCTTTCGATGGTTGTGGGGGTGTATTCTTCCTTCACAGTCACTCCCAAATATCTCAAGGTCTCTTTAACCATCTTCACCAGATTTTAGCATTGAGGACTTTGTTGAGAATGGTTGGGTCACATAGGTTGAGGCCTCCTACTTTTTTGGGGGTGCAAACTTTTTGCCAACTTACCAAGGAAATTTTGTGTCCTTCTTTGATACCTTGCCACAAAAATCTTCTTTGGATCGTTCTTAAGGTTTTGAGGATAAAACTAGGGGCCACCAAGGCTGAGAAGGTGTATATCGGGAGATTTTGGAGGATTGATTTAAGGAGAATGAGGTGCCCAGGCAGATTGAGGGAGTGGAAGGTACAAAGGGAGAGTCTTTGTCCTGAAACTTGACAACAATGAGTCCCATGAGGAATTCCTAAGTGGTTTATCAATGAGGGGGATGACCAGGTAGACGGATGGTAGGACGCTGTGGGTGAAGCCCAGGATGAGAGTGAGATGGTTTTGGATAACAAGTGGTGTGTTGAAGAAGAAGACTTGGGACTTGGTAAGATTCACCTCCATGCCTGAAGCTTCGCAGAAGAGGTCTATGATGGATCTGAAGCGTTGGGATTCTTTGGTTGTGGACAGTCCCATAAGAAGTATATCATCTACTAATTGGCTATGTGAGATGGGGGGAGAAATTCCATGGGGGGTGAGGCCTGAGAGATAGTGGTCCCTGATGTCTTCTTTGAGAGTGCGGCTAATCCCTTCTTCCATAAGGATGAAAAGGAAGGGAAAGAGCGTGTCCCCTTGTCTTATGCCTCTTGATGGGGAGAAAGATTTGGAAGGGACACCATTGAAAAGGATGGAAAACAGTGCTAAGGAGGTGAGATTGACTATCCAGGAGACCCAAGTGGGGTCAAAGACAAGGCTAGGAGAGAAGATCTTAAGTATCCCCAGCTTAACTTGTCGAAATATTTAGAAAGATCCAGTTTTAGGAGCATACCTTGAATTTTGGTTGTGTGAAGGGAGTGGATAGCTTCATGAGCTAGGATTACACTATCCAGAATTTTCGACCTTCTACATAGTCAGATTTCTTTGGGGAAATTAAGAACGATAGAATGGGCTTGAGGTGGGTTGCAATGATCTTTGTTAGGAGCTTGTAAATGACATTGCAGAGGACTATGGGTCTGAAATTAGAGGGGGAAGTGGTGTTGTTTTCTTTAGGGATAAGGGTGAGAAAGGTTGCATTGAGGGCTTGGAGGACCTTCTTGGATTTTCTGGAGTCCTCAATGATTTCCCAAACATCCTCTCAGATAATGCCCCAACAGTAGTGAAATAAGTATGAAGTAAAGCCATTTGGTCTAGGGGCTTTGTCGAGCGGGGTATCCTTAAGAGACTGATTGACCTCCTCCTGAGTTATTTGTCTCATAAGGGATACATTTTGCTCCTTGGTGACCTCCTTGGGTATGTTTTTTAGGATAGATTTGATGGTTTGCGAGCGGTCTATTGGAGGTTCCGTAAGAAGAGATTGGTAGTAGGTAAGCAATTCCTTCTCCATATCAGTGTGTTGTTGAATTTATGTACCTTCATCTGAGATTAGGTGGGTGATGCAATTAGTTTGTCGCCACTGGACCATGGATCTATGGAAGAATTTGGTGTTTTTTTCCCCCTCTTTCAGCCACAGGATGCGAGATTTTTCTCTCCAAAGTACTTCCCGCACTCTTCTTTCTACGATCTGGTATTTGAGGAGTGTTTCCTGAGTTTTTAGGCTTTCGTTAGGCCTTGAGTCCCGATTTTCTATTGTAGTGTCTGCATTTGTTGTTGTAGATGCTTCTGTGCTTGGAATATATCATCGAAGGTGGACATATTCCATATTTTGAGGTGTTGCTTGAGGTTTTTTATCCTTTGTTGGAACCTATACATTAGGGTTCCTATTTGAATGACTGCCTCTTCCCACAAAGCCCTGATGTTTGTTTGGAAATATGGGTGTGTCAACCATAATATTTCAAAGAAAAAAAAAATTCTGCCAAGGGTGCTAGTGACGTTGAGAGTTAGAAGTATTGGCCAATGATCTGAACCTGTGGTATCGATGACTGTGGCATTCCAAGCTAGACCTTCCATCATGATGGCCTCAAATATTAGGAAGAGGTCTAGTCTGTTGGAGACATGTTGGGCCCCTGAGCGTCTGTTGGACCAAGTAAATGACACATTGTTTGTTTCGACATCAATGAGGTTCAGTAGGCCTATGGTACGGTTGAAGAGCATGTTGTCATTCCCCAGGGAATGATTTCCTCCATTTTTTTCCTCCAACCCAGTGATCATATTGAAATCTCCCCTGAGGATCCACCTTTGGGGGCCTAAGTGATCTGCTACCCAATCCATGTGTTGGAGGAATGCTTCTTTGTCCCCTGTTCTGGGGGGTCCATAGACATTTGTGATGCAGCCTTGTTTGTTCGAGCCAGTGAGGCGAAAAGAGTTTGTGATGGTCTATTTGGAGGTAAAAAAGTTGTCAAGTAAAATGGTGATTGGATTCTAGAGTAGTGCAAGACCTCCTGCTACTCCATTGGCATCCACTTTCACATGTTGTTCTTGTGTCCAACACCATTGAAGAGTGGTATGTGCTTCTATTCCCGCACATTTCGTTTCCTATAGAAGGAGTATGCCTGGTTGTTCCTTCCTGATTCTTTCTTTGAGTAGAGTTTGTTTGATCTTTGCGTTAAGGCCTCTTATGTTCCAAGATAGTATCTTCATGAGGATGATGGGGTTTGGAGGGGGGGAAAGCTGTCTGAGATCAAATGAATTTGACCTGAGTTGACAAGAAATTTACCGACGTCTCGAATGAGCTGGTGTTTTGGTTTCCTACCTCTATTTTTCTCCTCCTTTGTAGTTTTGCGTTGTTCCTTGGAGGTTTCTTTTTGTATTACTAGGTTTATGTTGGCTCGGGTTGTGCCTCCTACTGATGAGTTGAGGAAGACTTTGTGCACCTTGCGCATCTGATCGGGTGGTATGGTATACAGTTGTTGTTCACGATAGGCTTGTTCTAGATGTGCCATATCGATACCTGCCAGCTCTTGATCCTCCAAGTCCATGTCTGGATCACCCATTTTCGGCCCGAGAGTGGTTGGAAGAGAGACTGCTGTGACTATTGGTTGTGAGGAAGATTAGACAGGGGAATCATGAATAGTATAGGTTTGACCAGTTGCAATGGTTGTCAGAGGGTTGGTGGAGGAATATGGAGTATCCAATGGGGTTTGAAGGGCATCAAAAGAGTTCTTGGTAGGGGCTTTGGTAGAGGCCTAGGGGGGGTGCCCTCTTCGCCTGGTGCTTTCGACGACCCGTGACTTGGGTGAAGTCATCCTTGGGTTTGTCAGAATCTTCTTAAGCTAGATTAGGGGGGTTATTTAGAGGGAATTCGCAGAATAGATGTCCATGCTCATGACACTTGCGACAATGGAATGGGATGTGGTCATAATCTAGGGTTTGGGACCATTCTTCATCTTTGTAATCTAAGATATGGTTCTAGGGAGGGGTTTCGAGATATTTAAATAGACACAGATGTAGGCATAATCAATGTACCTTTGTTTCTTAGTTTCCTCTGAGGCTTTGACATAGCTACTGATGGTGTTTACAATCCCTGCGAGGATCTCCTCCAACCAAAATTCTTGAGGGAGCGAGTATAGTTGCAGCCAAACTGGAGCATGGGTGAAGTCTTCCTTTTTCGGGTTGAATCTCTCCGTCCAAAATCAGAGAAAGAGGCTTGTCGGGTTGTATAAGTATGCCCCCCTTCGAAGATTTTATTTTTGTCCTCTAGATTATGCAATATGATCATAAAGAATCCTTTTGATCCTAGTTGGAGGTCATAATGACCCTTGGGTTTCCACCAATGTTGAATCCATTTGACCAGGTCTTTTTCAGAAGGCCATAACCCTAGGAATTTTCCTATCAAAGAAAAACATCTCATATATTGCTTCTGATCCTCCATTCTTGGCGAGCTGATGGTATATTTGGAAGCTATCGAGGCTTGTGGAATGCATTTGCAGGGTTCCCTGGTGCGTTTGGTTCTTGGTTGACTAGTTTATGGTTCGATGTCCATTGGTTTTTCCTTCGGCATTTCATCTTCCCAGATTAATTTCTGCATGTTTTCTGGGAGTTCAAAGGTTGGGCATTTGAAGTGATTAGAGTCGTTCTCCTTTCCTGTGACTGTACAATAGGAGGGGGCTAAGGGCCCCCCTCCCTTGGCCTCCATGGACGTGACTATGGAAGATAATGTGACAGATGGCGACAAGTTTCAGTGTTGAACCCTAACACAACGTCCTTGTATCCTTTTTTTCTTTTTTTTTTTATTCTTGAAAAATTAATTCATCTACCCTACCATCTTGTTATTCATCATTAATTCAAATCTATGCCATTACATTATATATTTGTATTTTATTTTCTAATTTAATCCTTTATATATATTTTTGGTGGTTATCCACATTTTATTTTTATAATATTACCATCTTGTAAATTAGGTCTACCTCTCTCTATATTGCACAATCTAAAATGCCTCCCCTGCCACATTTGATTTTTAGTTGATCCATAATATATTACACTATATATCTTATATTATATTAACACTTTATTTCTTTCTTTCTTAAATCCTTTTCATTATGATAATAAAATTATAATAATGAATCATAATACGTCACCATAATACATTAAGATATTCTATCATTATACTACATTATCAATTTATATTATCATAGTACTTCTTTATTAATTGACAATTCTAACATATATGTTCTTGTTGACTAATCTTAACCATCACCATCAGATATTATTATAATCTTTAATTTTTAATTATCCCCCCCTTTTTTATTTTTCAAGATCTAACTTGTCAATATCTTCACGTCGGTGATTTTCTTCTCTCCTATTTAATACATACCTGGACACTCTTCTCCTTACTTTTGAGCTTTATGTTATCCATGATGATGGGTGGAGTGTCCACTCGAAATGTTGGACGTAAACAAACACACAGTTTTGATCCAAAAATATTCTCAAAAGTATATTTTTTGTTGGGGAGATGAATAAATAATGGTCTAAACATTCAACCTTTTGAAAATTTTCACTGGGATCCTACGAAACAAATTTTGGTGAAATCCTCATTTTTTGTTCTTTAAATTGCATTTTTTAATGCATAAACGGATTCAACACCCTAAAAAACCCTAGGGCACTCGAATTATACAGGCTCAATCACTCAAATCTGGAATTCCAAAAATTTTGGTCAGATTTTGGGAAAAATTGATCGAAAAATATGCCCATAAAAACGACAAAAAGTTGAATGTTTATACTACGCAATAAATAATTGTGTAAGTACGCCGCAAAATAGTTTAAGAAATTTTAATAAATAATAGTATAATTACAGTTCAAGAGACTTTAATGATCTGTGAAGTGTTAGTTAACTTTATTTTTTTGATTTATTCTTATTGATTATGATAAAAAAAGGTAGAAACACCATTTTTTTTAAAGTAAGTATTTTATAAATTACCTTCCATGAAGTCACCATGATTGGAAACCAACTCCGCTCCAACTGATTGTCCAAGACTATACTTCCTACTAGACCAAAAAAATATACTGTGTTGAGTGGCATCAATGACACATAGACTATTTGACATTGCCAGATACCCTAAACAGACACATAAAAGACA
Source organism: Picea sitchensis (assembly GCA_010110895.2). NCBI lineage: Eukaryota > Viridiplantae > Streptophyta > Pinopsida > Pinales > Pinaceae > Picea > Picea sitchensis. Next base: position 48,693 of record SNQJ01S0003793.1, on the reverse strand, counting down.
ATATTGATAACATGTATACTGACCTTAAGACTGATAACATTTATATTCAAGTGTCCCATATACAAACTAGAATAGTCAAAACCAAAAGCTGAACCTGATGACCTTCAAGCACGGGTCCACTTATATTCCATAGGTAGAAGGATAGGCACTGTCGCCTCTGCTGTCATAGGATAAGGCATGGCTTCTTGAGTCATGTTGAAGTTCACTGCCAAGGCTAGACAGTGTTCCAAAAGATCAATGAGAAATTTAACGTTGAATACCTTGCTATGAATCTCGAAGACCAGTTGTTGAAGGGTGGATAAGGAATCAAAGATGCACTAAGAAGCCTTCGCGTTGGTGTCATTTTGTATTTCTATGGATGGTGGTTCCGAAGAGTTCTTCATTGAGTTTCCTAAGGAATGGGTTTCACGACTATTCCTGGTAGAACTGCTTGGGGAGTGTGGAGGTGGGATCTCAAACAAATTCAATCCCGAAAAATATTTTGGGGCATAACCAAGATATATCCTGCATTGGTCAAACCATTCAATATTACAACCCCAAAATCCCAAGGTGTGTCCATTTTCCTATTGTTGTTCCTTGCTATAATTGTGTGTGGGAGACCTGGACCACTTTCATGAGAATTATTCTTTTCAATACCCATAACAGAGGAGAGAGGTTGGCCCACTAGAATATGATCTCCCCTTCCATGCTTCAAGCATCCTTACTATCGCGACATGATGTATACATGCTTGGTGGATGTCCTATGGTAAAATGTATAGACCCACTCCCTGAAATTGAAATCCTAGATCCCCGATTTCCTTCTTCTTTTGTGGTGCACCAGGTAGAAGCCGATGAAAGAATAACATTATTTTCGGACCCTTATCTTCCTTAATTCACCTCTGCATTCTTTCATCATGGTCATTAAGAGTTCATTAAACTCTAAGTACCAAGAATTAAGAATGCCAACCTCCTCCATGCAGCCTTGCAACATTCCCCTAGTGCCAAATCTTGCCGAGTGCGATGAACCTTGAACGATTTGATGCTCCTTTTTTTGGATGCTTCCACCTACATTGTTGGCTTGAGGTTCTGGGAGCCAGGTGTTTGGTGGCTTCAATGTGCGATGGATTTTCGTGTGTGTTGTAGGATATTTTCACCCTGCAGGAGATACCTCCCTTAGGATCTTCCTAGACCTAAGACATAATAAAGATGTAAACGATAGATTTTCCTAGATCTAATTCATACATTAAAATGATCTACAAGTAGATGTAATGGAAGGCTTACCCATTGATTCGACAATTGTCCCTGCACACTCCTTAGTTGTTATCTTCCACAAAAATTCCCTTCACTCTTAGCATCTTACATATGCACACATAGAGACACAGAAACCTTTCACAAGATCAAACTAGTCATGTATAAATTAATGATAGATCTAATAATGTATCATAACACTTGAAAACATTAATGGAAACATAAAAATCACATACACATCCAAGTAGAGGGAAACGTATTGTAAATCTTCTATTGATAAAATAAATGGATTACACCTTACAAAAAATTTGATGCAGTCCTTTCCAAAATTCCTTACCCAAGCTCTGTAATCAAACAACCCAAATTAGTTTTCTTTTATATTTTTCCTCCCCCCATTTTCCCATGAGAGACCCCCATTATTTATAGGATAGTAGAAATAAGATCAATGGGTAGTTTGGATAATATCTCCATGCCCAAGATGAAAATATTCTCGAGGTCTAACCATGAAGAATCTAGAGTTTAATCTCATCTCCCAAAATAAATATTAAAAAGGGAGTAATAGACCTGGTCGTGCCCTGCATTCTTCCAAGGAGCGACCAATCACCCTTTGCAATAGGAAAAAATTTGATGCAGCCCTTTCCAAAATTCCTTACCCAAGCTCTGTAATCAAACAACCCAAATTAGTTTTCTTTTATATTTTTCCTCCCCCCATTTTCCCATGAGAGACCCCCATTATTTATAGGATGGTAGAGATAAGATCAACGGGTAGTTTGGATAATATCTCCATGCCCAAGATGAAAATATTCTCGAGGTCTAACCATGAAGAATCTAGAGTTTAATCTCATCTCCCAAAATAAATATTAAAAAGGGAGCAATAGACCTGGTCATGCCCTGCATTCTTCCAAGGAGCGACCAATCACCCTTTTCAATAGGAAAAGGAGAGACCAAAACTTTTTGGTCACAAGATGTAAAAGGACAACCAACAAACAGGCAAAAAGGGACTGCAAACTTAGGGAAAAAGTGGTATAATTCGGTGTTTCAGACTGCTAACCTATAGATGATGCCTGCCAATTGATCAGGTGGAGAATAATTTTATAACAGATGCCCCCTAAAGTGTGAGGTCAAAAGAGGTGTCTGATGGCCGAAATAATTTACAAACAAAATCACAGAGATTTGGGAGAAGAAACTTGGAAATAAACCATCATCAGTCCTACATAATAATAACATCCCCAAGGTGGGTATACCCATGCTCGGTAATAAAAAATAAGCATAGATACAAAAATAGTACACTGTGGATCCATGCATGACACAAGTAACTATATAATGGCCATAAAAGAATACATTATGCATCCATGTCACAATTGAGAGTATATCCATGACCAAGTACAAATGTGGATCTATGTCACATGATACAAATAAGTGAGAGAACTTAATGCCTGAGTGATCTCTGAAGTACTCATGAATAAATCCATCACAACTTGGGAGGGAATGCGATCAAGGAATGAATAGTCCCAACCCAAGTTCTTTGTCCCAAATCCAAATGGTATGAATCTACATCATGTGAATCAATGAGTTGAGGTCAAGCATGGTAGAAATCGTTTGATTACCGATCATTGATGTATACCATTAACAGATGCGAGGGAACCCACCAATAATGATGATGGACCCCAAGATACTTAGTACCATATAGAAAGTGTGAATAAATAACTTGAATTCTATCAGTTGTAGATTCATTCAACAAGAGAAAATGATGTAAACCCACTACAAAAATTCAAGGGAATCTACCACTAATGTTTGCAAATCCCAGGGTACTAACTGGTTTCTAGATTTCAATCCTAGATAATGATCTGGAGTCGACATGATGGAATATATCAAAGGAGGGCCTCGATGTATCCCCCATCAATTGACATAAAAAATGTAAAGGTAGATGGTGTGAAGAGTGTAATGGTATAGCATAACTGACACAGGGATGGCTAGGATGAATGGGCTAAAGGAATGAAAATGACCGACACAGGATAACTTCCCTTGAACAAATCATCACGATAAATAACTTGACTTTGTAGCATTGACTTGATAATGAAAAAAACACTCGCTATGAATGAATGGAAGAGTAACTAATTGATGGATTCTAAAAACTCATGGAGATGGCAATGACTAAGAGACAATGAATAACCCAGGTATTGTACATGGACGTAAAACAAGTGCATTTTTCAAGGGAGACTTGATGGATGACTTCCATTTGTGAAGATGACTAGATGGGGAAAAACACCCACTCATTTTCTCTTATTTCATGTTTAAATGAGCACAAAAGAGAATAAAAGTATGTTCAATATTCTCACCCGTTGATTTAATTCTCAAGTATGGGGCGGAGAATGGTGCTCGACGATATTTTCAATATATAAGGAGTCTAGAAAGATCTGAAAAAATCCATATAAAGTCTCGTGGATTTAATGAGCCCAAGAAAGTAAATGTTTGTGTGTCATTTCATATTTATAGAGTTTGAAAGGACAAAGAAGACTCTAAGGGTATGATTTTTTGTAAATTTAGTCTTCCGAGCCCAAAAAAGGATAAAAAAATACAAGGGAGTACTCTTCTAGCCAAGGTGGAATAGAGTATTCATTTTTTGTAATTAATCCATCTAGTCCAAACAAGGGGTAAACTTACATCGAATAGACACCCTTTCAAATCTCTTTAACGAGTGTGAAAGGAAACAAGCTCACTCAACAATCTTTTCATGTTTAGGGAGTTTGAAAAAAGATTAAAGGAGACTCCATAGAGTTCCATTTTTGTATAGTATTTATGATCCCAAAACAATGATAAAAGTATACTCGATAACTTATTCTCGTGTATTAGAGAGAACGAGAAAGAACAAAGACTAAGCCCAAAGTGTTTGCTTCATTTTTTTAAAGAGATTTAAACAAAGAATGAAACTATGTTTGGGGTGTCTGCTTTATTTTAAAACAATATTGAAATAGAGACTAAAATTGTTCTCGAGGTTGTTTTCATTTTTACACAAGCTTGAAACTAGAGAATAGGCTATGCTCGGGGTAGGTTTCATTTTTACACAAGATTGAAACAGAGAAAAATTGTGCTTGGGATTGGTTTAATTTTTATGCGATGTTGAAACTAGAAAATAAACTATGCTTGAGGTTGGTTTCATTTTTAAACAAGCTTGAAACCAAGAATGAAACTATGCTTGGGTGATACCCATTAGCGGGTTTTCATCCCAACATGATGCCCAGAGGTTGGTACTATGCCCCCAACATGAGCGTTATAAGATAGCATCTTAACTCCAACATGATGTCTAGAGGTTGGAATGTTAGGAAATGAGGAACACTTGCACGCTAAAAATAGTAGAAGAGAGGAAGAAAGATTCAATCAAGAAAATAAATGACACAACAAACACACAATACACAGATATTTTACCCTAGAAACCCAAACCAGGAAAACCAACATTCCTTGAGAATTCTGCTCTCTTGTTGTCTTATTCATTCAGAATAAAAGGTTACATGTCTAACTTTGGTCCACACCTAAGACATAATCAACATAATACCCTCTTTCTTACACAAGAACAACCCTATAGCCAACTTTGATTACATCTACATGACCAATGACCTCTACGATTATTGATACTTGGTGATTAGCCATTCATCATCTAACTATTATATTTTACAACATTACAACATGCCTTATTTATAGGATTTATAGTAGGAAAAAGAATAAATACAAGGTGCCCAAAATATGTTATAGATCCATGTAGATCATTGGCTACAAATCCCGTAAATATTGATATTCTATTATAGTTGATTACCAAGTTACATTACCCATCGATTATCAGTCGGCCTTCATTCGGTCTTTAGTCAGTTTCCACACACCCGCCTGTCGACCTCTTCATAGTTTACCTCTTCGACTTAATGTCAATGTATTTACCATGTCGAACCACCTCAAACTTCGACTTCAACTTTACCCGGTCAACTCACCTCAACCTTCAACTTACTGTCGATCCACCTCGATTTCGGTTGTCAATTGATCCACCTCAACTCAACTTTCACTACAAAGGTTATAACAACCCACCATTCTCCCACTTGTTGACATTTTTGTTGAAACTGAGAGACTTTGAACTTTATTTCATAGACCCAAGGAAGAAATTCTCATTGCCTCTCTTCCCCAAGAGAACTTCACAAAATTCAGAGACTCGGTCAATGAGTCTACATTGTTTTCCAACGTGTCTACTTTCTCCAATATAACCTTGTTCCTTTCCACCATGTCTCTCATGAAATGGTATTGTACATCAATGTGCTTAGTATTAGAATTATAAGTTGGGTTCTTTTCCAAAAATATTACCCTTTGAATGTTGCCACTTATCTTCATAGCTCTCTACTCAAACCCGATTCTTGAACACATCCTTTTGCAACCATATTGTTTATTTGCTTCCATGAGTGGCTTCCATGTATTCATCTTCTATTGTTGATAAGCCTATAACCACCTATCACTTACTCATGCAGTTGATTGCTTCGATGAACATTTTGAATACATATCCATTGGTCGATATCCGTTGATCCATATCTCCAGGGTAGTCGACGTCGACAAATCCATGTACATTTAATTAATTGTCACCTCCAAGTTTTCCTTGGTAGCATATAGCATAATATTTTGTGCCAAAAAAATACTTGAATAGTCTTTTGATAGTTGTACAATGCTCCTTCCCAAGTGTCAACATGTATTTTCTCAACACTCCCATTGCATGGGAAATGTTTGGTTGAGTGCATACCATCAGATACATTATACTACCAACAACACTTTCATAGGGTGGCCAATGAGGCTTTGTTGGTGTCAGTTGTTCTGCTATCTATGAGGTGTATAATAATGGTGGGATATAAGGCTGAAGGAGATCGACGTTGAACACTGGGTGCAGGCCAAGGAAAGGAGGAATGTTGAGGTCAAAATCAATATCCCCCATAGCCTTGGTGATGGTGTACAACCCATAATGGAGTGGGCGAATCTTTCAATGGGGTCTTGTAAGGCGTTCTTTCTACAAGTGCAACCAAAATTGGTCCCAAGTTATGATTACATGGCCTCCAAGGCTCATAAACCATCTTAGTGCATTCCCTTTTAGTGTTGCTAGAAATAACTT